>JAKSZT010054393.1:7636016-7836933 GCA_026826555.1 Tolypeutes matacus
CCACAACAGTACTCAGGACAACCTCCAACTCCCAAAGAAGCCCCTGTATTTCATGCTTTTTAATGTTGGTCATGACCCACTAACTTGATTTTATAACCCACTAATAGGTCATGACCTAAAGTTTGAAAAACACTGCATTAAAGCATCCACTCTTATCTTTTTGCCAGTGTGTCATTTGTCTAATACACAATCTAGTTTATTTCCGAAGCCATTCCCAAGTGTTTAGGAAAACCAATCCAATGTTGAGGAATCTAGATTGAAGGTACTATGGCTAGAAGAAAGTCTAAATCTTGATGAGGGAGGCTGCTCAGGATTCTAGCCCTACTGTGATCAACCCAGCCTTACACAACCCCATCTTTCCCTTCCTGTGCATTGAGACAAATAAAGGAATCTTTGAAAAGGAGCCAGGGAAACACTAGAGTGTTCTACAGTCTTGGGTCTCGGGCAGGTCAGAGACCTCAGCGCGTTCATGCTTCAGTTCCACTGAGGACCTCTCATCACTTCAGAAAGCAAGTTCGAAAGTTGCTTGTTCTCAGGAAGACTGGAAGCATGGGATAGCTAAGCCACCCAGGGAGGAGCTTCTTCCTTACTGTTCCTCCAACCCCATACACATACACATGTGCACACGTACACATCCACCTTCTCAGACCCCTGGCATGGGCCCCTACCCTGTGAGGGAGAAATGAGAAGGGACAGCCGGGGTGGGTGGACAGGCTTTCTCCTTTCCTGGGCATCATACTTGGCTAAGTTTTCCAAAGGGCTACAAATGCAAAGTACCAGAAATGTGTTGGCTTTTATAAAGGGGATTTATTTGGGGTAAAAGCTTACACTTCCAAAGCTGTGAAATATCTAAACCAAGGCATCATCAGAGATGATTTCTCACTAAAGTCAGCTGCTGCTTGGCAAAGATATCCACCGATCTCTGCATTCCCCTCCAGAATCTACCATCTCTTGCAGCCCAGCTCCCAGATCTCAGCTGTCAACTATCAGACATAGGGCTTGTCACTCCCCGAGCCTCAGCTCTTTGATCTCAGGGGCTTCTGTTGCCCTGCGGTCCTCTCTATCACATGGCAGGATCAATATAATATGGCTGCTTCCTTTATCTGTGTCCTGGTGTCCGTTTTTATCAGACCCAGCAAAAGGGCGGAGACTCATTGACATAGTCCAATTGAAAGGGTCTCACAAACATAGGAATTGATTAGTACACAAACATAATCTTTCTCTTTTTGGGATTCATAAAATAACTTCAAACTGACGCAGTGCCCCAGCATGCCATCTAGCCAGCTAGGGTAGATCCTGCCTGAGCTCATGACATTGTGGCTCCTGTGTTCCTGGCTGAACAGCTGTGCCTGGAAGCACACCTGCAGCCGCCACTGCAGAGCCCACACAGGTGGGAGGCTGTGCATCTGTAAGGCTCACGCACCCATTCGTGACGGTAAGGATCAGGTCATCTGCCCTGAGACACTCAGGTTCTCTCTGACATTCTCTTCATCCCCCTTGCCCATTCCCATCCCCAGCGTTAATCAAACTCCTGGGAAATTGGCATTCCTATGCCATTTCTACATTTAGTAGAATTCTAGAATATGGAATTGAGACCACATTGTCAATGCATCTGTCATGGCCACTGAGACTTCCTGCATTGCTCACACTGAAAGCTGCCAACAGGCTACAAATTCACTGCTGAGACTTGATATTGTAACTGCATGACCGTTTTTTTTAGAGTTCTTCCCTCAGTAGCACCTCTTCTGGAACGTCAGGAGAAAGCTTCTCTCCCTGTGGCTTAAGTGTCTATGGCAATTTGGGAAACATAGCAGTGTATCCCTCTTAAAAAGGACCATTTTAATGCCCAAGGTCTGGAGATGAGTTTGGGGAAGGGGTATGGGAACTTCATTTATCTATGTTTTCTTCTCCAATCCTGTGCTTCAGCTTATCCAGACAGGAAAAGGGGAAGCCATCCGAATCAGGTCGATCCTACGCTCCCTCGTCCCCACAGAAGACTTGGTTGGGATCATCAGCATCCCCTTGAAACTGCCCTCTCTGAACAAAGGTAAGGGAAACAGCCCCAGGCTCTCCCGGGCAGTGATGCTTCAGGCTTTTATTTGCAGGAAAAGCTGGGCAAGGAGAACGTTTTGCTCTTTTTCTGGTGATGAGGAATCTGCCTTTCCTCCCCCTCCTGCCGGCTGCTGTGGCCTCTGCTCCCCAGTGTCAAGGCCACCATAACCCTTACCCCACAGCCTACACACAGTCCAGTCCTCTGGACACTTGAATGCTCTGGAAGGAGGCCGATGGAATGGGACAAATGAAAGCTTTTGCCTTCCTTCCCCTTTGCCTCTATGTCCCCAAGAATGAGTATCCTTTCAGGGCAACAGACGGCTGGACCTAGCACAGTCTCCTTTCTGCCACAGTCCCGAGCCCCTCATGGCCCAAGACTAAAGGAGTTATTTCTCCATACTTGACACTTGATGTCAGTCAGTATTAACTTTGCAAAACCTCTGTCTCCCAAAAGCGTTCATTTTCACTGACTCAGACCACCTGCTCTCCAGGTAGCTTCCTCCAGGCAGAGAGAGGAATTGGAAAGGTGGTTTGACTCTATTACAGTGTTTCCCAAACTGGTGTTCCATGAAACATTTTTGGTAGGGATATTAGTAGGTGTGCTTATTCATATGGAACTTGGGTCAAAAAAAAAACTTTAGAAAATAATGTGAAATATACCACATTTTTATTTTATGAAAGTTTATTAAGATTATAAAAGCTCTGAAGAAACCCAGTGTTTCCTAGACTTTTTTTTTTTTTTTTTTTTAAGCACAGAACACTTAATAATATCCAAAAAAGCAATATTCCTGGGAACACCAATGATGTCTGAGAGTTTAATTCAACCTCAGCCATTGAGTGCTTTGGAGAAATTAATTCAGCCTCAGTCATTGAGGTGCTTTGGAGAGGAAAGGAGAGAGGATGGGAGGGGAGACGAGAAGTTTCCTGTCTGAAGGGTCCCTTCCCTCTTTGCTCTACTGGAGCCCTGCACTGATTCCTAGGCAGAATGAGGCTCTGTCTGGGCTCAGTAGCACTTCATCTTTGCAGCTCTCAGGATGCCTTGTAAAGTTCCATGCTTTTAATATAGTTTTTAAATAGCTTCAAGTATAGCATGATCATTTAGCAACTCTTTTCCTAGTTTCTTGGTATAAAACAAAATAGAAGAAGGAGAAGGAATGGAAGGAATGCGTTTCTCTTTTTAACCCTCTCATGAAACCCTGTTTTTATTCTCCATGCCAAGCAATCTTACCCACTTTGCCTTTGAACCTGTGTTTAAATAAGATTGGAGTTCTTGGATGATCTAAGTTTTACCTCCTAGTCAACACATACAGCCCTCTGTCACAGATTTAGCAGCAGCTTTAAAATCCTCCACAATTGTATATATTCTCAGCATATGGGCCACAGACTTTTCTACTAGTCAGAACTACATGGTACAGGGCAAATAAATTAATAGCGCTGTGCTTCATATTCCCTACCTACCAACTAGAAGCTAAAATGCCAGTCTTCATGCAGTTTCTTCCTTCTCATCTCTCTGTCACCCATCCTCATTCTGATCCCAGGCAAAGGCCATCTAGATAACTTTCCACAAAATCTGAGCCTCTTGGGAGGAGCTGTAATATCAGTGGTGTGATGGTAAAAGTTAAACAATCCATTCTCCAGGAGAAAAGGTAATTGTATATGTATAGGCATATTGCACACACACACACACAAAGTTTATTTTAAAATGTATTGATATAAAGGGTGTGTGGCACACAGCTTACAAGTAATAATAAAATATACAATACTCTTTATTCTAAATTCCTTATGGCCCATTGATTTTCAGTCTGGTTTCTTCAGTTTTTTCAAACTTTTGTATCCATAGCGGATCTTTGGTTGTAATCGATGAATGAGTGTAATTCTGACACAATATTTTCATTTACATTAACAAGTAAGATGAAAATGAAACAACAAACCAACTCTACTCATTCAGCAGTGGCATGATGTGAGCAACTTCTTTGCTAAATCAGATAAATTTTTCAAATACTATAAGAATATTTTCTCAATTTTTGTGCTATTGATGATGTAATGACTACAGACACAACACACTTTTAAGTATAATCTATATTAACAGTTTCTCCCTTACTTTCTTATGTCTGAAATCAACAGAGCAATTAATCAAGCGCTGATTCTTATCATTTCCCCATTTCTGTGGTATAAATACTCCCAGCCTAGCCAGTTCAAGCTATCAAAACTATGTCACTGAACACAGAATTACAAAGGAAATGCACGTAACACACCACTATACTCTATTTCTACCATCCAGATACAGTAGATGTAAATAACCTCATGAGAATAGTTTATAGTGAAGTAAAGTAAAATAATTAGGAAGTTGGGAGCAAATGTAGCTTAGTGATGGAATGCTTGCTTCCCATGTACCAAGCCCCAGGTTTAATCCCCAGTATTGCCTAAAAATAATAATAATTAGGAAGCGATGACTGAGTATTACCTTTAAAATAATCTAATAGTAGGTTTTAATTTTTAATAATGTTTAACAACTGGCTCACAAAATTCCTGACATTTTAACAATTGGCTCTTCCAAGCCAATACAAGCTGAATATCTCCAGACACATGTGTTTCCTCCTGAGAATTGTGGAGACAGATGAGGGGAAATGACATTTTCTGTGTGTTTTTCAGATGGGTCAGTCAGCGAGCCAGACATGGCAGCCAACTTCTGCCCTGACCACAAGGCACCTATGGTGCTGTTCTTGGACCGTGTCTATGGCATTAAGGACCAAACTTTTCTGCTCCACTTGCTGGAGGTTGGATTTTTACCTGATTTAAGAGCCTCTGCCTCTCTAGACACAGTAAGTTACTAAAATATGATTTTTTTTCCCACCATTATTGTAAAATTAGTAACAAGATTGGAATTAGAAGCAGATCTTTTCTAAATACTAATAGATGACATGTTAATAGCCTGCTTTCAAGGATGAGAAAATTGAGGCACCAAGGAATGGTACACCTTCCTTTATTGGGTCACAGACTTAGATGTAGGTAAATTTGACCTCAACTATCTAGTCCAGCTCCTTCTGTTGCCAAGTATCTCAATATCAGCACTATTGACATTTTGAGCTGGATAAACCCTTGTTGTGTGGGGCTTTTCTGTGCATTGTAGGATGGTTCGTGTCATCCCTTGGTTCTATACCCTAGGTAACAGTAGCATTCACCCCTCCCCTAGTTGTGACAACTAACTCCAGACATCACCAAATGTCCCCTGGGGGACAAAATCACCGTCAAATAAGAGCCACTGCTCTACTGATTGAGCCTTAGCACCTGGACATAGTCTTCCAGAAAAGGTCTCAAGCCAGGAGGGCATGACAAAGGCCAAGTACCCAAGAGGCCAAGGGCAAACATAAGTTTGGAAGGCAACAGTGGAGTAATCCAATGTCAAAAGGCATCAAGATAGGAGATCTCAGAAGTTAAAGAGCATAGATGCCAGGTGCCCCAAATCAGGACTCAGCAGAAAGACAGTACCCCAGGACTCCTGGGTCCAAGAAGAAAAGACAAACTTAACCAGATCAGCTTAAGTCTGAAAAATATCTTGCCACATAGGTTGTTTTGAAAGAGCTAGAAGCATGTCTTCTTGGTCTGTTATGAGGTTTCTCAAAGGGTCCACCTGGTGTCCTATAGAGGTAGAAGTCTGAGCTCTGTGATGGGTGGTTACCTGGCTAAGACCTTAAACAGGATTTGAATAGGTTACCCAGAAATAGAAAGTACTTTGAGCCCCAAGCTGAATGGGAGTGCCAGCCCTACATGGGAATGTGAAATGATATATCCATGAATATGTTAGAAGCATAGGATCCCTTTTGGATAATTAATACCATGCCTCACAGCTAGCTTTGTTTGAGGCATGTCTATAAATTCCTTGATTTAAAAAAAATAATGACCTTTTAATCTGTGGTATATCCCCAAGATTCCTGGTAAGCATTTAATTTCTATTGATCAAATAAATAGAAAATGCTGTTCCAGCATTTGGTGTCCAAACCACATGCTTATCCAGGCAGCAGCTACAACAGAAATAAATTCAACACATACTTCAGCAGTCAGACATTCTTGCATTCTCTTTTGAAAAGTTTCCAGCCACTAGAAACAAAGCGTTTTAGCTACTCTCTCTCTGTTAAAGTGATAAATGTTAAAGGTTAGCTATTTCTCCCAGCATAATTGCAGGAGCTTCTAAATGACAAACTTTTGGTCATTAATAGGAGCACTCCAGATCGTTTACAGTTCAAAAAAACAGTTTTTCAAATCATAAGTTATAGGAAATGTGTTACCGATACAATGGCTAGTGATAATCAGAGGAAATGATGGTACTACTAAATCTCCGTGGAATCTCAAGGTTTCTTTTGAAGTTCTGCAGTTTTCAAAGAGAGTAGTTAAGCACACTTTGGCTATATTTAGTGTCCCTAGATGAGTCTTCTTTGAACTTAGCCTGTGTGCCTAAATGAACAAAATAGAATATTGTGAATAAGAATTACTCCAGAGTTTTAGGGGATTTCATCGAATTCTATTCCCTTTACACTTTTTCCCATGCAGAGTTAGGTTCCCTTTAGAGATTGCCTACCCTCTTATTTAGCAGATTGTGAAATGCTCGCAGTGTTCCGAAATTAACTAATGGAGGTCAGAGCTACACCAAAACCAGTGAGTTTGAGAGATTCCTTGGCCTATAACCATTATGAATTTACTAATCTTAAAATTACCAGAGGATAATTTGTGAGTCCCCATAAGGTAAAAAAAGAGAGCTAAATGCAGAGTATAAACTGCCTGGCAGTTGAACTTTGAAATCATCAAGGATGTTGGGTTAGACTTTGTATCTGCTGATTTTAATAAGGGCTCAGAATTAGTCTTTAAGAGGAATAGATGTTTTTAGGGTCATTTGGGATAAGTTAGATCCAGACAACTGGTCTTTGCTTTTCTTTTGTCTTTTGTTTCTGTGCATTTCTTTCCTTTAATTTTTTTTTTTTTTTCATTTAAAATGCAAAATAGAGAAATAGCTGTGCTGACAAGGTGGAAAGTTGTCCCTTGTTGCTTTGAATGCCGTGAAACATCGATATGTGTAAGCTCCCCTGGCCTGCTACACGGGAGCTAAGTATATGGGGAAAGCTTTGCTGTGTTCATCCTGGGGAGGTTGAACAGTGTCCCAACCCTTTTCCTAGGTATCTCTAAGCACCACAGAGGCTGCGCTGGCACTGAATAGATACATATGTTCTGCTGTGCTCCCGCTCCTCACAAGATGTGCCCCTCTTTTTGCTGGAACAGAGCACTATACCTCTTTGATTGATTCTACATTACAAACAATATACAGGCTCTCCAAGGGACGTTCCCTCACCAAAGCCCAGAGGGACACCATAGAAGACTGTTTGCTTTCCATTTGCGAGTAAGTACTCCCTCCCTTGTTTTTCACTTCTGTGTGTGCATCTATGTCAGTGGCATTGAATTGAGTAATCCAAAAAGTGGTGAACTCAATCTGAGGAAGCTTCCAGGCTGGCCTTTCTGTACACCAGCCCTCCCCTAAACTTCTTAGGATATGCTGGGTCATCCTATATGCTGCTGGCCTCCTCCTTGAGGCTTACCTCCCCCTACTGGGGAGTGGAGGGCACAGTGCAGGCTCACTTTACCCTTAGAGTTAGTAGACCAGGAGATGAGACCTGGGACAAAGGAAAAATAAATCCCCAGTCACAATGGAGAGTTAAAGACAATAGTTTTCACCACTGTAGATGGGGAGCAGACCTTTCTAAGGGCAAACAGTCAAGACATCTCAAGAGCCTTGGGTCCTCAGGAAGCCATATCAAGTCTCATAGCGTCACAGGAAGACCTTTCCAATAGCAGGTCTCCACAGCAGTCAGGGACCAGGATCTATTGTTTCAAGCCTATGGTTTTCCATCTCAGGTGCATATTAGAATCACATGGTCCGCAACTAACTATCCTAGTGCCCAGGCTACCCTCCAGACCAAAACATCAAAACCTTAAAGGATAGGACCCAGGCCGCAGTAGTTTTCGAAGCCTCCCAGGTGATTCCAGTGTGCAGCTGGGGTTGAGAACCCCTGCCTTAGGCTGTCCTGGAGAGAGGATCAGCAGGCTTCCCCCTTAGGAGCCAGCTGTTGGATTATGGTTGAATGAGTTGGATTTCCTAATCACAAAGAAAAGATAACTATGCATTCAGGGCTAGGACTTCCTAGAATAAAACAGCTCCTCAGTCCTTTAGATCAAGCTTAAAGGCAGTCTCACACATATTTCAAACATAGTATTGGTCCCTGCATTTAAAATATTTTATGAAAATTAATTTGTATCTGCTGTTTTTCTATCTAAGGCTGACAAACTTTGACTACTTTAGGGGACAAACTGTCCAAAGAAGGAAAATCTCATTGCAGAGTACTTTTTATCTGAGATGGAGGGTTGAGAGGTAGAGGGGTAGAGGGTGGAGGGCAGGAGGGGGGTCCAGGCCCCATAAAAGGAGTTTCTCCCTGAGATTCCCTACCAAAAATCAGGGCTAATATTCTGACACTGCTTCATTCTAAGGTTATTGTAATAACTGGCAGAGAATTAAGCTGATTACAATGTTTTTGGTTTTGAAAGAGAGACACACTTGGTAGACACGCTTACAGTTTTCTAGGAGTTAATAGGGCACCTAGGTTTTCCACTCTGCCCCTTCCTTGTTTATATGGGCCTCTACTTTTCTTTAGTGATGGCAAAGGGGATAAATAATGAGTTTACAGAGAAAGAAATCTTTCTTATCAGAATCAATTCTGTAATTGATTGGTAACTAAATCAGTAACATCTGCAGATCTTGTTCTACCTTTTTGCTAGGTCTGAGCAAAACATGTATCTCAGGAATCAAACCAACCAAGGAACAAGTCTCCCAGCATAAGCCATTGCCCAGTAAGAAAGCCATGTTGGTGAGACTAATCTTAACTGCAGAGATTTATAGAGGAATCGGACCATGGGGAAATTAGAATTTTATATCAAGCCAAAAATATAGCTCATAACCCTTTTACTCAACTTTTGGGGGCTTCTATCATTCCTCTCCTTGGCCTCATGAGCTCTAGACATAGCAGACAAACCCATAGTTAGTAAATTTTTTCATTCTTAATAAAAAGTTAGGCATTAATAGAATTAGAGGTTTATTTCACTCCTTGATTTTATTCAAGTCAGTCAGTCTTAGGTGATATTGCTAATTAGCTAAACAATAATGTGAAAAATTGAGTAATTTTACAATACAATCAATAGCTTCAGAGACAAGGCTATTTGCTTACAGTATATTTTGACCACACTTTTTATCCCAGGGCTTTTTGTCACAAGGCCGGTCCTCAGAAAAGTTGTGTAACAGATGAGTTTTGTTTTTAATCTCCTTTTGCATCCATCCTGCTTGTTGTAGAAGCCCCAAGGCGTTCTTCCCTGGCATTCTGACATTTAACATCAGTTATTTGCTTTGCCTCCATGGCTCCTTAGATGTCTGTGGAAGGAATTCAGGAGTTTCATGAACTGCACTTACATGCCAAACTGCACTTATGCATGTGTACTTTGCTGTGGAGAGAGTCCATAGGTTCCTGGGTTTTAAAAAATTTTAGCAACCTGAAAAAGAGTAAATAAATGTAGTTTAGCTCTCCTTTATCTCCAGATTTGCTTGCCCTAAATACGATACAAGACCCTAAATCATTCTTTAATTAGTTACTGCATTGCAGCAACCTCTTTTTAAAGGAAGGTTTTTCCTTGTTTTTTGTTCAGTTTTGTTTGAGGACAAAGCCTTAACACAAAGAAATTATTTCAGTAGTGAGAATTTCATGGATCAGCTGTAACCCAGAGGCCTTGAAAGTTCTCCTTAAATCACACCAGTAGATGGCCTCAAATTCCACTTATGCAGCCCACCAATTCTCCTTTCTCCCTTTGGAAAGTTTAAGAGGATCATCAGTTCTTAGAGATGGCTATATAATCAACTGCCCCTTCTTTCCATTCTATTCTTTGTACATGATTTAATCAGTGAATATATTTTGAGTAGGCACAAAGTGTAGGACATCTTTTCACATGGTGATTAGAATTTAATCTTAGGTGTCCCAAATCATTACACTTGTCCATCTTTCTGTAATTTAACTATACTCAGTTTTTAAAACATTTTACCATCAACGGTGGTTTATCCAATATCTTGTGCTTTAGGAGCTAATTGTTTTGAGGCTTAGCTCTAATATATGGTTATTGTTGAGTCTCCTTCTTTCTGCCTGTCTATCTCTTTCTCTATCTATCTTTTTTTTTTTTCCTTATTCCATACTGCAGTCACTTGAGGCCTTCCATGTTACAGCAACTCCTGCGACGTCTTGTTTTTGATGTGCCACTCCTTAATGAATACTGCAAAATGCCTCTTAAGGTAAACAAATTTATTGTTACAGAAATACAGTCCATGTCAAAGGAAATGTGCTTTGTGAAACATGATGATGTCTTGACAATTTTACGTGCAAAATACACATTAAATGTGTTTTACTCCTTTTAAATTAATAGTTAACCAGCAAGATAGAGCCCACAAAATCAAACCCCTTTCTGAATGTCCAGGAGAGTAGATGTGCTAGAGTCATTAACTGCTCCAACTTTCCTTGATTGCATCCCACTGACTATTTGTTATTTAGCAGAAGTTAGGAAGGGGACTCAGATGTTGCGTTCTCCTGCCATTATTAGGTTTTCAGAATATTTTCAGTCTCAAAAGGCTTTGAAGGCCCTGTGGTCTTTCATTTAAATACAGAAACTAAAATGTCTCTTTCCTATTCCATACTGTTTTGTCCCATTTTTGTTGTTGCTGCTGTTGTTTTTTTAACAGATCCTCTTTTTGTTTGTTTCTTTTCTACTTCTTTTACTTTTTCAATGAAAAATAAGGCCACAAAGCTCTCTCTCTATTTATTGCCTCATTTCTGAATTTCTCATGAATTATAAATCCTTCACCAGTGGCACAGGGAGCATCTGGCATCTAGTCTTGGGTGGGAGGGCACCCCAACAAGTAGCCCACTCAAGAAGGTGGTTTTCTTTATTTTCTACCTCTGAAGCACCTGCCATATTTGAATATTCAAGAGTGTCATCAATGGCCAGCCACATCTGAAAGTTCTGCCTACAGATTTTTTTAAGTTCTGCCTACAGAACTTTTCCTTCTTCACAGAAATAGCCCAAGCAAGAATTCCAAGAAGCATTTTCTGGGATAACCAAAATTCCCAGAGGCCTTAAGTTCAATCCCCTGTCTCCATGTGAAGCAGAAAACGGCTTGTATGTTCACAGATTCCACAGCCCTCCAAGAGCTCCTTCTTTTCTCTAATTCTAACTGTCCCTGTTTTAATCTCAAAAAGTACTTTGGCTGAAAACCATGTTTTGCAGTTTAACGTGGCATTGTTCCTTGACAGGCCTCTGCTGTCAGCCAGACCCTGGCTCCAGAAGAGGCCTTATGGATACCATTTAATCAGCACACTTTTCCATCTTATGTCAATGGGATTTTTCTTGGAGGATGTGGCTCCCACCTGGTGGGACAGGAAAATTAGCAGTGCACTTCTGCCCTCTACTGGACATAGGTGGAGCTGCTTTTGCATATTGTGAGCCATCCAAGGGCTCAAGTGAAAGGCAAGGAAGCCATAGGCTTCAGTGCAGAGAAAATCCTGTATCATCACCTCCTAGGATCTTCTCTAATTACAAGCAGAGATCTCAAAAGAAAATCTTCCCACCGCTGACTGGCTAGTACTACAGGGAGTACTTCATACTTGAAGGAGAAACAGTTCCTCTCCATTTTCCAGTAGCTGTTAGGGGTACACTAGGAGACACAAGATTAATCAGGCCGATTCAGCCCCGCTAGCACTCACTAGGCATGAAAGCAGAATGTTCCCTGTGGTGTCTGAAGGCCTCTTTGCCCACAGCCCAACTGTTTCGAATGCTGGTTTCCTTCTCATCATCTCTGGTTACTCTTTTGTTCTCCCCGGCACGTCCTGGATGCCTCTGGGTTTTCTCTGCCCCTCCTCACTGGTGCAATCCTGTTCTGAACTCACCAGCTTCTGACGAATCACTATGAACAATGCTGGAAGTATTACTGTCTGCCTTCAGGACAGGGGAGCTATGGTCTAGCTGTGGAGGAAGAACTGCACCTAACAGAGAAGCTCTTCTGGGGCATTTTTGACTCCCTCTCCCATAAGGTAATGACACTTGTTCCTGAGCAAAAAAGGGAGAATCTGCATGACCCAAGCACTTCTGAGCAATAATAGCAAACCTTTGTTCAGCCTTTACCATGTGCTAGGAACTGTGCAAAGTACTTTACAAGCACACTACATTCATCCTTACCCCAACTCTGAAATAAGAACTCTGATAATCCTTATTTTACAGGTGAGCAAAAGTCTCAGAGCAGTTGAATAACTTGCCAAACTCACAGAGTAAATGTTCCCAGGACAAGAGGGAATTACAGAATTATTCCTGAGGGTCAGTCTGGATGACTTACTCCCCTTTCATTTCTCCTTCTCTCCCTCCCCACCCCCCTCTCAGTATGGCTTCTGTTAACCAGCCTTGATTAGGCGCAAGCCAAGAAGATAAGTCCTGGCATCTCCTCTGATGTTGGGATGTGGGATTGCAGGTTTGAAGGCTGTTCTGGAGGAGGCTCTTCACAGCCTCTTGTTTGAATGAGGGAGGTTGAGTGAGGACTTAGGACGTCCAACTCCCAAGCCTTACTGAACAGTCTGATTGAAAGGCAGTTCTAACTTTCAGACTTTGCACCCCTTCTCTAAAACCATTTTATTTAGATTCATGAGGTCACTAGCTTTAGAGGTAGAAAATGAGTAGGCCTAGTTTTTCTTATAGAGGTCTGGAGAATGTGTATAGCTTGTCCACCTGTACTTAAATTCTCATTAGTCCTGGATTCCTTGGATAGTCCTGGATAAGCAGATCAAAAGTTGTTTGTGACCCCATGCTATTTGACTGAAATCCATTCCTGGTGGAGTCCAAGAGAGAATGCATATGATGTTGAGCAGTCTGCTGAGGATATATCAACATATGGCCCATAACAGCTGCTGCAATGCTTGGCAAACTTACTATGCCTTCTCCACTTGTAGGTTGGGCCATTTTACGTAACTATGGACAGCAGACAAGTTTTAGACTTTCATGGTCTAGCAAGAACTACTTAACCTTAAATATTCTTGAAATCAACTATTTGGAAGATATTGCTAGAATCTAGGTTTTTCAACTTAAAGCAAATGGGAACCTGCGGGTTTCAAAGATTATCATTTTATCTCCAGTGAGACCTCAGTTTCCACCAGAAAGCATTAAATGGGTTACATGTTCTCTGGTTAACATGGACCAATGCATACATTTGGTTTTTATTTTCAGCTAATGTTTGAATAGTTCTGCCTAGTGGCTATGGTTTTGGTTTCTCTACTAATGTGATTTTTGTTTTTTCCTCACAGAAGTTTAACCCAGATCTTTTCCGAATGGCCTTGCCTTGTCTCAGTGCTATAGCTGGGGCCTTGCCACCAGATTATTTAGATACCAGAATCACAGCCACATTGGAGAAACAGGTCTCAGTGGATGCAGATGGGAACTTTGACCCCAAACCTATCAACACCATGAAGTAAGTCCAGAATCATCTCTACCTTGGTCCTATTTTTTGCCCAGTAGCCAATGATTCTCTTTAAGAAGGTAGCAAACAGACAACGCTTACCCTCCTTCCTCCTGGAACACTGTTCATCATTTCCCTTGGCACTATAAGTCACATCAGGCACTGGATTCTGTCTCCAGTGTTTGAAGGTGTAATCCATCCATATCTGATTATATTCTGCATTATTATACTCTGGGCTTTCTGGGGGGAGAGGGTGGGTTTGGTTTATTTTTTGTAAGAGATAGATGCCCTCCACAGAATAAATGTCAAGGCATTGAGAGAACCACCCTGACAAATGATACAATTAATTTATTAATGAGTTTTTTGACAAAATCTTCATTCTTTGTGAATTAAGCATGTAGAGTTATAATACATCATACATCAAAACAACCCCATAAATAATACTCAGCTGAGCTCCAGCAAGAGGTAGGGAGATGGTAGAACCCTGCAGGGTCCTTATTTGAGAGGCTAAACTTCTCTTTGCCATGGCAAGGGATACTTAAACTTTGGAGAAAACCTACAATAGTGCCCTTTGATTTCTCCCTTTGATTCTCCAGCATTCCTTGCTGGTACTGATTAGGCCATGGAGATGTATTTATCCTTTGTGCAAAATATTGCTCACTTTGAGCTTGTGGCAGTTTTGTCCCAGTTAAGAATATGTGTCATGGAGCTTGCAGTCTTTTGTCTCTAGGTGAATTTGAAGTGAAGAGCTCCAAAACTGTTTTAGAATGAGCAAGAAAAGTAAGGCTGACCCTATGTGAGCCTTCTGGACTTGTGTTTTGTGATAGTGTTTCTCACTTGGCATACCATGGCACAGAAACATAGCCTGAGTCCTTCCCAGGGGTGTCAGGTTTGATAACGCATAAATTCCTTCTTTGGGGTAATTAAGTACTCCTTCCATTAGACAGAGCCTTAAGCTGAGTGGATGGCAGGAAATAAAATTCAAACTGCGATAAGGAGATGTAAAGGGCATGGTAAAACATCAAACTGGGGCCAAAGAGAAGGCAAAATTCCTTGGCGAATTTTGTCCTATGAGAATGTGTGTGCCAAAAGTTATCAAAATAAAAGTAAATCTGTAATACCGTAGATAGTTTTATAACCATTATGAGACAAAGTTATACTCTAGTATAGGGCAATTATGTGCTAATGGCAAGTGGTTCTGTATTATTTTGAGTTCTGTTTTGTTTTGTTTTTTCCAAATATACCTCTGGCATCACTTTGGTTCTGTGAGTAGTATGAGGAATGGAGGCTAATTCTGGCTGACTTAATCAGAAAAGGACCTTAATGGAAAGATATGGGGTTATCAAAATCAAGTGAAAGGCTGACTAACCAGGCCCAGGAAGGACAAGGGCCAGGGAAGGATGGGCATCAAGGCAGATGGATCAGGTGGACAAATCTTCAGGTATCCCTATGTTGGATGAATTATCTTAAAGTGTTTCCTGCCCTTGTCTCATCCAACTCAAGATTCAAATGCTAGGGAGAATGAGACTAATTTGCCTGGTCACATGCCTTGTTGACAGTTCACATAAGACTTCAGTACAGGAAAACAAGTTCCATTCAGGAAAAATAGAAGAGCCAAGAGCTTCTTGGCAAACATAAACAACAGGTGTCTACTATACTTGCAAAATTCCAGTATTTAAACATGTGCCACAGAACCCAAAAAGGTAAGCACCCACTACTTTGTGACTTTTGGTCTTCTAGCTACCCATTCCTGCCATTCCCAGATTGGAGCAGTACGGTGACAGGCCAGTTTCATTGGATGAAGGGATTCCCTTCATCTCACTGTCTAGACTGAACAAAGTGGTTCTTCAGGAGCCAAGAGTACCCGGAGCAGATGGCAGAAGTCCACCTATTCAGCGGAGGCTTCTGTGGGACATCCTGTGATTCAAGATGGGGGGTGTGACCCAGCCCTGGCTATCGTGCTATGTCTCTGTGTCTGGAGCTCAGGCCCAGATTTGGGATTAGCTAGTTGATCAAATTCAACTCCTGACACCTGATAGTTGGCTCTGACCATTTTCTACCATGACTGGCTGAAGTGCTTGGGGAGGATGTAATTTCCCCCCCTCTTTTCACAGTTTTTCCTTGCCTGAAAAATTGGAATATGTCGTCACCAAGTATGCTGAGCATTCGCATGATAGATGGGCCTGTGACAAGGTAAGGATTATCATCCAACTGAGCATTGTCAGGGAAAAAAAAACAAAACAGCCCAAGAACAGAAAGGGTCGGATCCTGGAAATCATCCTGATTTGTCTAAGTACCAGACTTGCCATTCCAAGAGAATTCATTATTTCTGAGCAGCAATTTCCCAGGGTTGGTGGAGATCAGTGAAATAGTTGGTGGCTGCTGGTGGTGCTGCTTTTTATTTTTCTCAAGAAAAATGTTCAATTCTAGAAGTGGTAACTCCTTAACATTGCATTTCCTAGAGTTTGTGCCCAAGCACGTGTTCATGTGTGCCTGACATAAATCCTTACTGGATTAATAGTTCATTGAATGTTTCTCATTGGAAGAGGGAAAAGAAATGGAAAGCCTCACACTTGCATTTCCCCAGGAGGCAGAATTTTATTCAGGGGAGGACACACGATCATCTTCCTATGCTAGGCAGCAGTAGAAATTCCAGGCACTCCCTTATTAATAAGACTGTCCATCTGGTGTTTAAAATTCTTCACCACATGAGGTCAGGCTGCTTAATAAGTTTAATTGCTCTGTCAGCCCTTTAATGCTGGCAGCAAAGTGGGAGGGTAGTGCCAAAGATATCCAGGATTCCTGTGGGCAGCCAGTTAAGGCCTGTGGCCATTGCTTAGCTGAGCTGCAGCTTACAGCACATCACAGCGGGCCCATCTCCATAGCAAAACCAAGAAAACCACCACGATGCAATGTACCCACAGAGAGAGGACACCTTTAACCTCTGACTGGGCATCTATATTGATCTGGGCCAGTTCTTATACTTTCGTGACCCCTGTTTGGGGCTGATGGTAACAACCATCATTGTAACTATAGAATAGACTAACACTTCATGATTCTAGAGCAGGGGTTGGCAATCTTTTCCTGTAAAGGGCCACATGGTAAATATTTTAGGCTTTGCAGCCCACATAGTCTCTGTCACAACTGCTCACCTCTGCCATTGGAGCCCAAGAGTCACCATAGACAATCCATAAACAAAGGAGCATGCCCATGTTCCATTAAGACTGTATTTTTAAAAACTAGGGGGCCAACTGATTTGGCCCAGAGGCCATACATAGTTTGCTGCCCCTTGCTCCAGAGTATCTGTGTTTTCTAAGAAATCTTTACATATGACCATTTGGCAAGCTTATGAGTTAAGGAGAAGGGGAACCTCCATGAATCCATACCAATATATAAGCCATCACTAAACAGTGTAGATTTCACCCCCCAAGTCTTTGGTGAATTAGTATAGTTCTTTCTTTCCCCATGCCACAGCCTAGTCTGAGTCACCATCCAAGATACTATCCTCTCTTGCCTAGACAATTGTGAAAACCTCCTAACTGGTCTCCCCACGTTCTTTACACTACAAGCAAGTGATGGTTTCAAACTGAAAATTTTGTCACTTTCTTCTACTTTCCACCTGCCCTGCCTCTTCTCCTTGTTAAAATCCTTTAATATCTTCCGACTGTTTTTAAAATAAAGGCCAAATCCCTAAATGCAGTTTGATAGACACTGCCTAATTGGACCCCTGCCATCATCTCCAGCCTCTTCTTTGCCCTCTGCCCTCCCAACCCTCTTTTGACCTACTCTCTCACGCAATACATGTGCCTAAAACGGTCCTCTGAACGTGAGGCGCCCATCTGCTCTCTCACGCATGCAAGTCCATTCACCTAGTCATCCTTTAAGTAATCTTCCAAGTGTGAATTCCTAGGATGCCTCTTTCCTGGATTTCTCAGGCATAGGCCCTCTTAGCACCTGTTCAGGTCCTTTGTAGTATTTTTGTAACCATTTTGTATAAAAATGGTTGTACCTTTACCAGTGTGATAATTTGATTGATCTCTCTCTTTACCACTAGACTGTAAGCTTCACGAGAGCAAGGATACATGTTTGCTCACTGTAGCCAGTATTTCCCCTGACCTCAAGAACCTCAGTCTCAGGGAAGCAAAAAATCACGCAGTCATTATGGCACTGGTGCTGCGACGGACACAAGCAGAGGGTAGAGGACATAAGAAGAGTCCCTAAGCCAGTATCAGGGGTGCAGAAAGGTGTCTTAGGACTGGTGACATCCACAGCATGTGCTAACGGAGGAGTAGGAGCTGTTCAGCACCGGGAAGTGGGTGCATTACAGTCTGTGGAAGCAGCACGTGCAGACCCAGACGCAAAGGAGAGCTTGGGGGATTAGACAAGCACAGATCAATGTCAGTGGATCACGGAGTAGGGCAGAAGCAGCAGCCCTGGAGTTTGGAGAGGCAAACAGGATCGTCTCTATAGCTTTGAAGGCACAGGAAAGAGATTGTATTTTACCATCATGACAGCAGGGAACTATAGAAAACTTTAAAGCAGTAGAATGCCCTGATTGGGGTGATTTTCTACACACCTGACAGTAGTGTAGAACATGGAGACATGGCAAGACTGGAGTCAGGGGGACCAGTTAGGAAGCTGTTGCAGTAGTCTTGGTGAGAGCCAACGATGGCCTGAACTGAAATACCGACAGGGAAGCGTGAGAGAGGCCAACAACTGAGTAGGTCTGGAAAGTTAAACAAGTATGAGAGGCTGCAGAGGAGAAGTAGCATCAGGGAAGACTCCCCTATTTCTCGCTTGGAAGGCGAGTGTAAGCTGGGGCCTTTCACTGAGACACAGAGAACACAAGAGGCAGAGCCAGTTGGAGGAGTATGATGCCAGGTTCTGTTTTGAGCTTAAATGGTTTTGGAAATTAGGGAAGAGATCTGGGCTGGAAATACTGATTTGAGTGTAATCCACTTATCAGTGGTAACTAAAACTATGGGCCTAGATTAGATCACCCCAGGAAGAATATGTCTCTAAAGAAGAGACAGAAGCTTGATAAATGTACATATTTAACAAATGGGCCAGGGCAGAGATTGAGAACGCAGCCAGGAGCCTTTGGGCCATGATGTGATTAAAATCAGGGACCCTTTCTTATCATTTTACCCACAGTGCCTGGAACAGAATCTGGCACAGACAAAAGCAGGCATTCAACCAATATTTGTTGAATGATTTTTGAAGTTCATAAACTTCTATGACTCTGGGAAACATGGGCTGCTGCAGTTTTGCTCTGGGGTTGGTGGGCAGGGGCTGTAAGTCTAGTCAGCCCTCCACGTGGTAGGCAGTGGGTGCAGTCCTTGCAAGCCTTTTAGCCCTTACTTCTGTTTTTACCTGTGAACAGGGCACACTGGCCTGAGAAGCATTGTTTCTGTGTCATTTGAAACATCCTTCTCACTTAAGTGGGCCTGAAACACACATGAATTAGTGGAGAGGACAGCAGCTAAAACAAAAAGGACTAAAGGAGCAGAGTTCAAGATCCAGGGGCCAGGGAACCTGACAACTTTAAAGGATCAATTAGACATTTTGGAGATGGGTTTTCAAACTCTGTCACTGTCCATTATATCACTTTTATTCAGTGAAAATAGAAGCAGGGATTGGGGTCACCTGGTGGGGCTTTTTCCATGCCAAGGATGTTCGAACTGAGAACATTTCTACAGAGTCAGAATGGATGGAAATACGGAATTTCCCTGGATGAAAATGTGAAGACCCACCCATTGATAAGGCCTTTCAAGACATTAACGGAGAAGGTAAGGAATGGACCTCTGTGTGGCCATGCTGATTTTCCATCCTTGGGAATTGTTCCAGGGGGAAGAGTTCAAGGCACATTCACCTTCCAGTTTCTTAGAGACTTTCTAGGACTCAGTAAATGGCTTATAAGCTTACCAGTGGACAACAACCCCAGCCAGTTTCCAAGAGCCCAGCCTCACGTTATGTTCTTGACTCTGAGAGTCCAAGCTGAGCCAAAATGCATTTGTAGCTCTCTTGCAACTGAACTAGGAAGGGGTTTTGTTTGATGATTGGAGGGAAGGGAAGTATTGCTGGAGAAAATTCAATTAGAAATGATTTCCAAGGATATGGAAGATAAAGGGAATAGAAAAGAGAGTCCCCACAGAAATATGGACAGGACTCTTGTTTAGTTACTAAGAAATTTGGTTGAACTCAACTCTAAATTCCGATCTTATAATCAGTAAGAGTTCTTTGTAACCTTTAGTCCTAATGTCACATTTAAAGGATGGCGTGTATATCTTTCAATGCATTTTGACCATTTATAAAATGGTGCATAATATAAAAGAGAAATATAAATCTAAGAAATTCTATTTCCCAAGCTCAAATGAGAACGTTGTGCAGATGCATTTCAGTAATGCCCCATCTTAAATAGCTATGAGACCAAGAAGAGTCACTCTCCTGTGCCGGCTCCTCTTTTTCCACAAAATGAGAACAGTGTCATTAAGTTTGGTACATGCCTTCTGAAGATAGGACACTGTTGGGTCTTGAACTTAAAAACATCAGAAAGACTGAAGATGTGTTTCAGGTGAGATGCTGAAAGGGTATTTTGACCTAGTGAAAGGAGGCCGAAGCCAACTAGCATCCCTGTCCGTTGTGGGATCTGACCTCCACAGGCAGGCAGGTGGTCAGAATGCTGGGGTGTGCTCTGCAAAGCTCTTCTGCTCAAATGTTCCAGGAGAAGGAAATTTATCGCTGGCCTGCCAGAGAGTCCCTGAAAACCATGCTGGCTGTGGGCTGGACTATGGAGAGGACCAAAGAGGGAGAAGCCTTAGTTCAACAGCGGGAAAATGAGAAGCTTCGAAGCATGTCCCAGGCCAGCCAGGTAAGAGAGCCATGCCAAGAGGCTGACTCTGGGTCAGCAGACCCCATGAGAATCTAGGAAAGCTATTCCTGGGGCATCATCATCCAGGATGACCTAAGATGAACCTAGGGGATCATTCAATATAGCACATTTCTTTGACAGCCAAAGTTGGGGGTGCTGATAAGAATAAGGGAAATGGTGGCAAACCCAGTGATTCTGCCTTTGCTTTCCTAGGGCAACAGCTACAGCCCCGCTCCCCTTGACCTCTCGAACGTTGTGCTCTCCAGAGAGCTCCAGGTTAGTGTTGCTCCCGTCATGTGTTCTCCAGAACAGCATAACATGCTTTCTAAACCCCCTCAAGTACAGGGCATATTACCCTTCAAAGAGTTAAAGGAGAAGAGGAAGAAAGGAAAGGAATACCCAGAAGTTATCACCATTAAAATAGCAAAAATGAAAAAGGGCCATGTCATGCAGAAGTCACAGGGAAAGTCTTAGCAGATTTAACCAATCAACCAAGAAAGTGAGGGTTAGTACTTCTTCCAAAAAAAGCATAACATTTGATGACTCAAGCAAAGGAAAAACAAACAGCAAATTACTGTATCAAAATCCTGAAAAAAAAAAAAAAAAAAAAAAACACTAACTAATATAACATCCATTAGAAGAATCTGTGAAACTAAACCCCTGGATGGAGCTGTAAGGACAGGCTGCATATCCCATAGTGAATTCTTTCAGGTTCACTATGATGTTGCAAGACATAGAGACGGACAACCCAGGGGATGGCATTAAAAGCCCTAAGCTGCCTCCTGCCTGTCCTCCCCTCTTGTCACCCCTGCACACGATGACTGTGGCCTGCTTGGCCTTGAGCAGTTTCTCCTCTGAGAGACCCTCACACCAAGGCCTTAGGCCCTAGAGACTGTGTCTTTCCAAAGAACACCCTTCATCCAAGTCATTCTTTTATGGTGTCATAAGTATGAATTCTATTTGAGAAACCGTATTTACAATAATTTTCTCCAAGATATACTTACTTTCAGTTTGTTAAGCCAAAGCCTTCCAGGGGCTCTAGATTTTGTTCCTCTCTAGCCATTTGATCCCCACTTCCAACCCTCATGTCAGGTTAGAAGAATGGGCTTGATGACCTCTCCAATGCCTCTCCCCTCAGCCCTCAGATACTGAACTCCTGTGACAGATGCAGTACTGCCAGAATGCAATTTCAAATGGAAATGTGTGCTTCTCATAAATGCATCAAACTGCCAAACTGCCAGGATAATAAGTTACAAGGGAAGGACAGAATTAGAAATTGTTTTCTGTGTGTATGGGAAGATATAAAACTAATGAGGTGCGTAAGCACAGACTAATTAATGATGGGATTCAGCAGTGTGCTGCTAGAATTTGGTCATGCTCTGTTCCCCAGGCTGCCTGAAATAGCTTGACAGATATGAACCCATTTTTCTTGCTTGCTTTCTCTTTGACTTCCGCTTCCTTGACGGGACACAGGGAATGGTGGAGATCGTGGCTGAGAACTATCACAATATTTGGGCTAAGAAGAAGAAGCTGGAGCTGGAGAGCAAAGGTGAGCCTGGTTCATGCTATCCCCACAGAAGCTGAGCATGGGTGGGTATATTTTCCCAGAAACGCAAAGGAAGAGCCATATGTGTTACTGCCTCTCACCTTCCTGCCCTCAGGTGGTGGCAGTCATCCTCTCTTAGTACCATATGATACCTTGACAGCCAAGGAAAAGTTCAGGGACCGGGAGAAGGCTCAGGACCTGTTTAAATTCCTGCAAGTGAACGGCATTATAGTTTCTAGGTAAGTCATCCTTCTCCTGATGTTAGTGGGGTGGGGGTGGGGCTGTGGGCATGGTCTCTCCTCCATGTATTTAAATGCCTGCCTGCAAAGCTGATCAGAATAAGGATAACAGTAATAGTGAAGTCCTGAAATGAGAAAATTTTTATTTGGGACCATGAAGCCCTATTTCCTGACATAAATGAGACTTGTAGATACCATTTTCAAAAGATCAGTTACAGCAAAGGATCATGACAAATTATACATACACATCTCATTTAGTTTTAACTTAAAACTTGAAACGTGCCTTCATTCACAAATATTGCACTATAGGCCAAAGCCTTTTCTTTGTGAATGTTTCTGTGGATTGGAATTATAAACTGTATCCAAAATGCATCCTCAAAGTTTTGGAATTTCAGTTTCTTTAAAGAGCAGTGAGAATTTGAGGCACATGCAAAACAACATACATGTAGTAGTAGTTTAGACTTTTTTCATTTCTTCCCGTATCCTTTACAGTTGTCTCACCCACAGTTGATTCAAAAACTACCTATTTGGCAACTTGCATTAGTTTTCATGGAATCAACAGTTCTCTTCACACTTTTATTTTGTTGTTTTGTATGATACTTAATTACATAATAGCATTAGCAAGCAAAACTGATATAAGCAGCCTTTGAACAAAAGGTTCCTATTATGATATAGCCATTTCTCCTAACAGAAATGTTTACTGAGCAAGCTGCTGTTTCTGTTTTTAGTCTCCTACAGCGTTTTTGTCACTTAATGGCAAAAACCCAAATAAAAATCTATCCAAACATTCCAATTGTATCTCATATCAAAAAATAACGAAACTTATATGCAATATTGTCGAGCAGGAAAGATCAGACTGCAAGAGGCAGCTCTAGGGAAACCTTCGAGAAAGACTCCCATCGTCATTTTAATCCTGTTCTTAACACCAAGATGAGTGCATAGTGTAATTTGCTGACAAAGCTTGCTCACAGAAATGAAAAATTCCTCTTTACTATAACTAAAAAGGAAATCAAGGAAACGGGGCTAAATGGAGAAAGATAATTGAATTCTTCAGACATATCCTGAGTATTTATTTACATGGTGCCAGACCCTGTGGTAGGGGCCTGGATTTTAGATGAAGATGCAAAGTCCTGGCCACCAGAATTCCCATTTCTCCTACCCCATCTCAGACCTGCTCTATCCTTACCATCCCCCATCACTCATTAATAGCCCATTCTTCCAGTTGCTCAAGCCAAAAACTCTGACTCCTCTTTTTCTCACAGCCCACACGCAATCCTTCAATAAACCCTAATGATTCTACTTTAAAAATATACCCAGAGTCTGACCACTTTTCATCCCCTCCCTACTCTCACCATCGTTGCTGAAATTGCCTCCTACCTGGGCTCCCTGCTTTGACACCCCACACACACACACACACACCACCCAATCTATTTTAAACATAGCACCTACAGTGATTCTGTGTAAGTCGTATCACATCACTCCTCTATTCATAACATCCAGCAGCTTTCCATCTCACTCATAACAAAGACAGAATTCTAAGAATAGTGCATAGGGCCTTAAATGACTTGATCCATTACCCACCCCACACCTCTCTGACCACCTGCTCACTTCCATTCCCTCCACACAGGCATCTTTGCTATATTCCTTCAACTGAAGAGGCAGGCTCCTGCCTCAGGACCTTTGTACCACCTGCTCCCAATGCCTGGAAAATGCTTCCCCTGATGTCCATATGGCTCACCCCCTCACCTCCTTCAAGCCTGTACTGCAACGTCATCGTCCCAATGAGGTCAACCCCAGCTACCGTATTTAAAACCACAGTCAGCTCATCCCTATACCCAGCACTCCTGGGCCCTTTCATCTGGCTTTAATTTTTCTTTTTTTGAATGAATGATAAAATTTTTATGGATAATCTTTTCAGAAATCATTGTAACACAATGTTGAGTGCTCACAGAGGCAAGTTCCAAGCACAAAGGGAAATCAGTCAGATGATGAGTCATGTCACCAAGCCAGAATAACCATTAACATTCGGAAAATAAAGGACCCACATAGGATTGAGAATGCACCAAAGTCACATTGTTTTCTCTGTTGCTTCCTGGGGTTTACCTATTTCCAACATAGAGGAATAAAGAATATGGAGCTGGATTCCTCCTCCATGGAAAAGAGGTTTGCGTATAAGTTTTTGAAGAAGATCCTGAAATATGTTGATTCTGCTCAAGAGTTTATTGCTCATTTAGGTAAGTAGCATTGGGAAACAACACCAAAAGAATTATTAGTACCTTAACAATTCTTTAATATTGCAGTTGTTCGTGATTCATTTAGAGTCTGAACTGGGAAACGATGGCTGAGATTTTATTTTCCCACTTAAAAAAATATATCAGATTAGCTCTTGGCTTCCCTCCTGGGTTTGATTGGATCTTTTGTCATTTTTCAGACTACTCATTCTATTTTAACTTCCCCATTGTTTTGCTTTGTGACTGTGGGCATATGATCCAACCTCTCTAAAGCTGCTTTCTCATCCATAAAATGGAGAAAGTGGTAGTGAAACAGAGAATTAATACTAGAAATAACTAGCCAGCACAATTGTGCTTATAAAATTGTGCTTGAAAAATATAAAATATTTTGTGAAACTCAAACAGCCTTTTAGTGGCCTTTAAAAAAAAAAAAAAAGCTCAGTTTTTGAAGTGGTGTGACTGTTTTTTTAACTCTGGCCAACTTTGTGTTAACTGTCTTTGTAGAAGCCATTGTCAGCAGTGGAAAAACAGAGAAGTCTCCCCATGATCAGGAAATCAAATTCTTTGCCAAAGTAAGTGACTCTCTGCATGTAACCAAATCACTTTTTTCTTATTATTTCACAATCTCTACTATCTAGAGTTCAGGTTAAGCTGATCCTACAGAGAGACCCAAAGCACCAACTGCTCTGATGAGACAGCCGTGTACTTCTCTCCCCTGTGATGGCCTGAGGAAGGCAGGTGTTGGAGGCGGTGGGCATCATCCAGGGGCCTGGGCTCTTCCTCTCTCGTTGCTCCATGACCCCCTGAGGTGTGGTTCCTGTCAGCACAGGCCAAGCAGGCTCACCTGCATCACATGCATGGGAAAGGTGAAAAGAAGGGAAGGCAAGCTGCCTCCCTTTTACAGTTCTATCCCAGGGGCTAAACTTGGTCATTTTAGCCTCACCTGGCTGCAGTGGAGACTGGGTAATGCATCCTCTAGCTAGGCTGCCTTGCACCCTGCTAGCGGGTGGGGGGGCGGGGGGGGCGGGTTGCGGTTTCTATTGCTAAAAGGAAGAGCGGAGAGTGAATGTGAGTGGGCTGAGCAGCCTCTGCCACACAGCCCCACTCAGAGAACTAGTGAGGGGCATCTTTACGCGTGTGGTTGCCTTGACCTGAGAAGCAGGCAGTTCTCTCGAGGCTAGGATTGCTAGACCCTGTCCCAGGTGTGCCTGCTGGATGCTGAGCCCAAGAAGCCATGTCTAAGCGGGTGTCCCCTGGGTATCCCCTGCAGATGCTGACTCAGGGCTGCCTGTGTAGCTCTTTGGGCCCTTAGTTGTTAGCCTTCTCCTTTCTCATATCCCCAGGGCCTCTGGTTTGAGATACAGAAGAGTAAAATGTGAAGGAAACCTGGGCTTACTGGGAGAGTGTCCTGGAAATGCCATGACTAGTGTCCAGAGGCTTCTTGCTCACAGAAAATGAGCTTTTTAAAAGAAACCAAAGGATGGGCTTCGGCTTGCTTCCTAGAAGTTAATTCCCGGTGGGTTTTCCAGGTTCTCCTCCCATTGGTCGATCAGTACTTCACCAACCACCGCCTCTACTTCCTGTCATCCCCTCTGAAGCCCCTGAGCAGCAGTGGGTATGCCTCCCATAAGGAGAAGGAAATGGTGGCCAGGTGAGTCCAGAAAATAAAGTGCGGTCACGGTACCAGTGGGATTTATTTAAATCCCCAGATTCCTGGGGACTCAGTGGTAAGTCTTTTGGAGAAATGAAGTATAGCCTGATGATTGGTGACTCAGAGGCTTTTGGTTATTGCCTTGGTTTTGAAAGAAAATATATTCATGCTTATGAATATAACAGTACTGTGTACTGTTTTGGCAACTAAGGTAAGTGCACTGTTTGGGGGACTCAGTAGGGCTACTCAGGTCAACCTCTATCCTGAAATAACATTTAGAAAAAGACTAAGAAAACACTGAAGCTTGGGGAAAGGAATACAGAACAGTGAGAGAAAAACAAGCTGACACTTCTTTCAACCCCATTTTTATCAGACTTTTCAAGATTTAATAAAATAAAAATAAAAAAGAATCCGTTCTTATACAGTACTGGTATGGATCGCTTGAGATTTGAAATCTAAAGAACATAATTCAATTTAAATTCCTAATAGGAAAAAAATTTTTTTTCACCAAAAGCAGCTTTCCCTCTCATTCCACTAGGCATAACACATGGATACCCCGACAGAGATAAGAAAAAAGATGTTAATGATCAGACTAAGAGACAGATTCCACTATGGCTCAGGATGTTTCTGTATTTGATTTATGAAAGACAAGGAATGGGTTAGACCTCTAAATAGCAAAGAGTGAAGGCCCTAATTAAAGTGGTCCATCAGCTCTTTTCTAGTATCCATTGAAAGTGGACAGTGTACACTATGCTTTATAAGGGCCCAGCCTTAAATATCACTTTAGGATTTAGTTAGCATTTATAAAACACTGATCATGGCTAAAACACTGAGCTCAGTTTTTCATAGGGAAGAATTTGTTGCCCATTTGTGTAAGTATCATTGTGAAACATCCAGTGTTTTAAAGTCTAATAGCTATGTATTATGATCTTCATTATGCAGAAGAGGAAACAGTGGTTTGGTCAAGTTCACTCCAGTATGCCAAATGACCCAGATAGTCGGTCATGTCAGGAGTGAAATTCTAGTCTCTTCTCTCTCCATTCAGTGCCATTTCTTCTGCACTGTAATTATGTGATCTCATTTATTAAGAAGAGAGAATCCCCTGCTATAAAAATGAGGTACACTTAGAGTCAGTTACTAACTGAAGATTTCCTAAATATTTTCAGGATGCAACAGTATATTGTGTAGAAAGCTAGAGAAATGAGGAGCGAAGTGAGATATTCAGATAATCCAACAGAGGGCAGGTGTGTCTGTTTTCTTCATCTATTTTTCTTAGATTATTAATACATGGAAATGTAACATTTGTTCAGCCAGGCACCATTTGTTGCGGCTAGAGTACATCCTAGAGTTGATCTGCCTTGCAAATAGCTTTCAAATCCATCAGTGTGCTTGATGCCTTCCTGCAGAAGTGGTCATGTTTGCATTGAATGTGTTCACATTTCCAGAGCCCTTTTGTTTGCATCCCTTGCCTTTGCTCCACCTCTTCTGCACCCAGTGTCATTTACCGGTGGTTCCCAGACTTTTCCACTTGAGATTCCTTTAATGTGCCACCTTCAAGTTCTGAAAAGGGGGTGGAGTTCCTGGGCACTCTGGCCCCTCATAACTCTGGGCTTAGGACAAGGTTTCCATTTAAAGCATGGACTCCACAGGGGATGAAAAGGAACCTTTGGAAGATTCAGGCCCTGTCCTTGGCAAGCCTGAGAAAACA
Source organism: Tolypeutes matacus (assembly GCA_026826555.1). NCBI lineage: Eukaryota > Metazoa > Chordata > Mammalia > Cingulata > Chlamyphoridae > Tolypeutes > Tolypeutes matacus. Next base: position 7,663,887 of record JAKSZT010054393.1, read on the forward strand.
CTTCTGACAGTGGGAGGGCAGGGGACAGGGGTGGGACTGGGAACAATGTTAGCATTAGGGTCAAGCAACCCAACCACCAGCTTATCAAGAAAAATGTTCTTTTGCATTTATCCAGAGCATGTGTCCACTTTGAAGCGTTTTCACCAGGAATGTCTCTGTTTACCCACCTCTAATTCTGAAAACTAAGTGAGAGTGTCTTTTGATTACCCTCTATTTACAGATGAGAAAATTAACACACAGCGAGGTTATGTTACTTTGCCTGGACAACCCAGCCAATCCTGGACAGAGCCACAGAATCCATATTCCTCTGGGTTGTCCCTTCCCCCAAATCCATGGGTTTTCATCAAACACATTTCTGAAAAAAAAAAAAAAAAAAAAAAAAAATGCACTCCACAGGAAGAGGGGAAAAAACACCAGTCCTTATTTAAGTTCACACTAGCTGACTGCCAAATTTCTATTAACTTATTCTGAGCTCTAGGCCAAGGGGTTCCAACTTACTTCCACTACAAAAACAAATGACTAACCACAGGAGACTCTGATTGTGATTTTCCTAGTAGACAGCCCAGAAAGAGCTATGGCATTAATTTTAAAATGTTTAAAGGTGAGGAAGTTTCCTTCCCCATCAGCACTCAGGATGTATGTCTTCTCCGTTTGAGCATCCTTCAGAAGAAGTCTGCCCCATGAGGGGCAGGAAGCCCCATGATGAGTTATAAATGAGAGACTGGGAATGAATTCAATTCAGTCTCACCTTAGAACCCCATAGTCTGTGCCAGGTGCTTTTATTCTGCTTTTCCTCTTTCCATTCCATCAAAAAGGACTGCTTTCTAAAGGGATTGCAAAGCCCTTGTCTAGTTGTGCCAATGTCAGATAATGCTAGATAATGTCAGATAAGGAATCTCCTCCCAAGAGCATCAAGGACACAGATCAAATGATGACCACAGTCCCTCTAGATATGGTCCATCCTCAGCATGCTCAGAAACATTTATGGGGCTCCTTTCTCACCGTACAAGACCCTCTATGAGGAAGTGTGGACAATAAAACAATGAGACACAGCTGGATCTCCCAGGGTTCAATGATGGAAAATATAGGAAAAAGTGTGAAGAAGGGGCAAAAATCACAAAATTGTACCAGATGGGCTTTCCTACTTTCCAAGGACACAGCTAGCATGGCACCCTGGTCAGGCTTGTAGACTACTGATAGACAACAGGAGAAAAACTATTTCTTGGAATGTTTTTTTTTGTTTAACATTATTTCCCCATACCTGAACCATTAACATCCTTCCAATCTGAACTTCTTGCTACCTCCCAACTAAAGCCCCACAGCCCCAGGAAGGTTGCAAAATGGTTTGCAATCCATTCCAACAATGGAAACATGCTTCCTCCCAGAATCTTCATGTATTCCTGAATGTCATACATATGAACATTTCAACACTTAGTACTCTATAGAAAGATATGGTTTGCAACCAGATCACTATAAAATACTATGTGTCACAGAAGCATTGCTTTCAGTAAGGTTGGAGTTGCCTATAAAGTACCTTTCATGATTCTCCAAAAAAGTGTGAACCACACATTTTCCCAAGTGTGGTCTAGAGTATTCTTTGAGAGGGACCCAGTTCATCTTCATAGGACACAATCTATACACTCTTTGCTTTACTTCAAGGGGTGGGGATGGGAGGGAGGAATGATTAGTCCTTGAATCTTGTGTTCTTTTCTCTTCAGCCTGTTCTGTAAACTTGCTGCTCTCGTTAGACACAGGATTTCCCTCTTTGGTAAGTGGAGAGAAGTTTTGCCAAAGGCTGCATTCTTCCATGTAATTATCCTGAACTTGTATTTTGCCTTTATTTGTGGCTCCCTCAGACAACCTGAACCTTGGGACTGAGGTGTCACCTAAATTTGCCATAGAAAATTGGCCTGAAGTATGATAAATGACCTCTTTAGCCTTTTAGCAGCTCAGATTTTCCACATCAATGACTGTTTTCAGCTCTGCATCTAACATCCGTCAAAAAGTAGAGGCATGTCAAGTCAGAGATAAATACATTGTCCCTGAATACAGGCTGGGCACCTTGTGCATTAGTAATTAGCTATGCTAGGCTGTGGTGTGTACATGTTGAGAAGATTGCATTCAAAGGGCAGACTGAACGGTTTTGATACTCACAGGTGATAATCTTGGTTCTAGGGAGTGATTCAACTACAATGGTGAGCTGTCTTCACATCTTAGCTCAGACACTTGACACAAGGTAAGTGTGCCCAGTTTTTTCTAATAGTTTCTCAAGACTCCCTTCCTGACCCTGTCTTCTCACTTATTATTGTGCCAAAAAGAAGACATACAACTTCCCTGCCGGAGCTCAGAAGAGGAGGGTTGACAGGGAGATGAATCTCACCCTGGAAGTTGGCACTCCCTGTTTCTCAGTTCACATGATGGAGAGCTACTATCTCAGCATATACAGAATGCTAAAAGCTGAGCATTTAATCAATTCTTGCCTTCTCTTACCGAGAAGTTCATCTTGCAGAAGATAAAATAGACGATGCATCAAAGTGTCACTTTATACCTAATTCTCAACCAAAAAAGGAGGAGCTTCCTGGTGGGTGGAGAAGTCATAAGCATCCTGGGAGAGGTGATCCGTATCACTCAGAATACAAAATGGCTGACAAAGGAACAGGGAGATTCATTTTCAAAAAGATAAGAGACAACAATTGGTTTGATCTCATGGGCTGAGGTTCTGGGTGGAAAGATGGTCCAATAGGCAAGGAAGTCTTAAAATAAATAAATAAATAAGTTCTGATAATATAAGCATAAATGATCCGATGAGGTGAAAAAGAGACAAGTTCTGACAGGAACTGGTGGAAAGCATTATTTAACGCACTCATTAAGAAGGGCCCTTGTGGAGGATGGGAGCAGGATACACACCCTAAGACCCAGTGAAGGCAAGCGGCAATAACCTGAATGAGCAGCTAGAAGATGATGATCCACAGTGAGCTGAAATGGTTTGTTTTTTTTGTTGTTGTTGTTTTGTTTTGTTTTTTTTAAGTTAAGGATAATTAAAAGGGGTTTATGGGTTTTGAGAAAAACCAACATGTTGTAGAGCTATTAAAAGACAGTACAAAGTGGGCAGGATCAGACCAGAGCGTCCCAGGGACCAAAATCCCTTGCAGTTGGGTTGAGGGAACATTACTTGTTATGCCAAGAGAGAGTCTACCTAAACAACACAAGCCAATGTGTTTGATAATTATTCCTGAGAAAACCTGAGACTCAGATAACTTCATGAATACTTACAGAATAGGCACAAGGCTCACTGACTTTATCATCTTGTTTTTATTTTTTTGATTGGTTGGATGATTATCCAGAAAATGCTGTAGATAAAAAGCATCTGTCACTGAACCAACTCTATCATAACATTCTTCTGAATAAGTTGAAGAAATATGATAAAGTGTAGATGACTCATAGGCTTTGTTTCAATTCTAAGTTTTATAAAATAGTCTTGAGGGAAGGTCTTAGATGTCCATAGCTAATCTCCATTCCTGCAGGGCACATTAGATGTCCATAGCTAATCTCCATTCATTACTCTGATTATGCAGTCTGTTTTAAAAGGGCTGGTGGTCCCTATTCTCTCCCTGCTCCTTCCTTCCTCCACCTTTGAGGTTGTATGATCCAGGTTTCTTCCTGGATGCTAACCACTCCCTCCTTTTCTCCTGACACCGTGTCATTGGGTGACTGCAAGTCACCACTTTCAAGAAAGGAGTTGGCCAAAGATTTGGATTATGCTTTCTGGTTTTGAACATTGTTTTGCTTACAGGACTGTCATGAAATCAGGCTCAGAGCTGGTAAAGGCTGGGTTACGAGCATTCTTTGAAAATGCCGCAGAAGATTTAGAGAAGACTTCAGAAAACTTGAAGCTTGGAAAGTTTACCCATTCCAGAACGCAGATTAAAGGCGTTTCTCAGAATATTAACTACACCACAGCAGCTCTGCTACCCATCCTGACGTCCATCTTTGAGCACGTCGCTCAGCATCAGTTTGGGGTGGATTTACTCTGTGAGTCATGCTGTTATTTGTCATGGATTTATATGCACATGGCCACAGACAGAAGGGGTGTGGCTCAGTGGCTCATTCTCTTATATTGACCTGGAGGGTAGAGTGGAGAAGTAATTATCCCCTGCTTTTTCCTTTTAGGTTTAAAAAATGAAGTAATAGACTCTTGGAGGGGAAGAAATCCCCAAACTTGAATATATAATAGTAATATCTTTTCCCACTTTTATCCTGGACCAGAATTACCCACCCAACTAGGCTAGCTCCCTGAAATTGTGCTCCCACTTAATTTGAAAATCTTATCGGAGTATACAGCAGGAGATAGAGGTTTGCTGCCAGGGTTTCCCAGGCACCAGTTTTCCTATTAAGAAGCCCTAATGTATTCATTGTATACCAGGAACAAAGGAAAGATGCTAACATTTTCGAAATCTGAGCTTTCAGAAGAAAACTAGTCAGTTTTATTTTACTTTGCATTTAGCACCATGCCCAGCTCACCTGTACGAATAATCTGCAACTAAACTTCAGTTTCACACTTTAAATTTTGGCCTGTGATTTAATTTAACCAATTGTCCATAGCTCAGCCTTTGTCTTCCATATCCCTGAACAACTAGGGTGTAGAGTAAGAGGATACCCAAAACCATTATTTTTTTGTCATGGAAACAATGTATTTCCTTGGTTGAAAAATAAAATGTTAAATTAGTTTTGATGATGTTAAAGTAATTACAGCCTTCCTATGAGTTCCAAACATTGTTAGGAGCAGGTAGCTTGCAGCTGAGTTCCTAAGCAAAGCATGCAGTTCCCCAAGTAAACATGATAAATTCCTAATATGATTAAACTGTCTTTTTAAAAAATAGAAACTTTCCACTTTATTTTCATACATTTTAAATGGCTACAAGAAATCATTTTCCCACTTTATTTAATAATTACAGATTTCTTTGGTTGACAATAAAAAGTCAAAACATAAGCAAGCCTAAGTAACTTGTTTATGCACCCTTTATCTCCCCTGGTCCCACTGTATTTACCAAAACAGAGCTTGCTGCCCTTTCTTCATCTTGCCTTCCAGCAGATCAGCCAGGTTGCAGACCATAAAAAACGCAAAAAAAAAAAAACATAAAAAGTTGCAATGAGTTTGCTTTGATTTTTTTTTCTGTCCATTAGGTCATAAAGGAAGCTGCCACTGAGCCTGGCACAGATAAACTTTCTTTTGAAAACACATTTAGCAGAGAACTTGGGAGAGGCAGACATAATGAATTTTGCTCTCTTTCTTTCTCTCTCTCTCTCTCTCTCTCTCTTGCTCACTCTCTCTGAAGAAGGTAGAGCTGTTGTACATATTATAGCTCTTCCTACAAAATGAACAAAGACCCATTCAAGCTTCAGGTCTTCTGCATTCTTCCTTTCAAGGGAAGGGACTATGGCCCTGAATAAAATCTGAATACAGTGTCTCCCTCTATTAGGAAAAAAAAAAATCCCATTATGGAAGGACCCATTGGTCAAATTATTCCTTTCCTTGTGAAGCAATATGATCTCCATCATAAGCCCTACACCTTGTTCTGGTTCTGAACATGAATATTATTATGGTTCTGAAATAAGATAGCTTAGTGGAACATGTTTTTCTATCAGTATTTTCTCTTCCATCTCAGCAAATAACATCTGGGTAGAAAGGGACTGTATTTGTATTTTAAATAAATAAATAAATAAAAAGTGATCTTTTGCTCTTGGCTGATGCTTTGACACAGGATAGGTTTTTTCCTATTCATGGGCCCTTTCAGCAAGCAGGAGACGGAGCTGGGCCTGATGTGCACTGATGACAGCTCTTCTTTGTTTCAGTGAGTGACGTGCAGATTTCATGCTACCACATACTGTGCAGCCTCTACTCCCTTGGGACAGGAAAGAACATCTATGTTGAAAGGTAATTAGTGAGCAAAAAAGGCTCAGGAAAAAAAAAAAAACATTTAATAACATATTTTCAACAAAATGCTCACTGATATGGGATGGTGAGTTTGGGTCTAGGCTATGAAATGTTCATGCCACTATTAAGAAGTTTAATGAGGCTAGTGAGATTTATGACTTCTGTGGAGATCACTGGTGAGCGTATGTAGCTGGAGGAACAATATAGCCAAGTTTAAAAGTGTGGCAGAAGTGTCTTTGTCTTCATCATCACAGATTCCAAACAGCTTCCAGAGTTCCTGTGGTTAAATCTTGCTGAGAAGCTCAAGGGACATGAGGCAGTTGCTTTAGTGTTTAATGAGTTTCTGTGTGATACAACCCTGGACCTTTACCATTCCCGGCTGTCAGATTAGCTGCAGTTTCGAACAAGTGCACACTTTGGTAGCAGAAATGTTCCTCTTGGATCTGAGCAAGCTTATTTGCAGAGTTACTTGGGTTCCAGCTTTGCCATCTTATCTGCTGGAACTAGTAGAGGCCTTTGCTGACTCCCCTGCTGTTAAACATCAAATGCCATATTTTGTGTTGTTTTATTTAAATTCACGGGGAAGGCCAGAAGCACAGAAACAGTGTTGGCCAAACTCTGGACTTAGTCTTATCCTTGGAGGAATTTTTTTCTTTTCTTTTTTTTTTTTTTTTTTTTTTTCCACTTTCAAACAAGGAAACTAGAAGGAATTTGAAATGTGCTTTAAAATTACTTCATCTAAACAACCCCTTGGCATATATCTACTGTCTATGTGCTTCCTCAAATTATGATGCCTTTAATAAAACAAACCAATAATCCCTTGTTTCACATAACTTACAGAAATGTCAGGGCTTATATTCCATTCTGACTACAGTTTCTCAAAAAAGCAAAAGAAGACTTTGGCTAATTCAAAAACAGTATATAATAATTAAATTTGTTTTTGATTATGATTTTAATCCTTTACAATTGCCTAACTTTCCTTATTGTTTCATATTAAATGTGAGTAACTAGTGTTGTCATTTAGGAATAGACACTGAGCAGACAAAAGCTTTAACCATATTTTATACCAAGTCAACAAGAGAACCAAATTTATTTTTGTTTAATATTGAATTTCACTTAAAGATGTCTTTAAGCCATTTCTTCCATCAAGTATTTGTGAATATTTTCTCAGTATCTTTTCTTGCCCTCTTAATTTATATGTATGTATATACATAGGTATGGGTGTTTCTTTGTACAATTCTTTTGTAAATCTTATACATTTTTTTTAGGAAAAAAAAGTCAAATAAAGGTCAACTCTGAAATGTCAGACCAGGAAAAAAACTGCTCATCACATGGCTTTTTATACTCTATTCATTTATTCATTCTTGGTTTATTATGTATCTGCTCTCCACAGCACTGTGCATATTGATGCCTATTTTTCGTTTTTGTTTTCTCCTTCATGCTGGTAGAAGGCAGGTTTAAAGAAGCACCTAAGTGAAGGCTGCCCCTGTTGCCATTGTGTCAGTTCATCAAGCACAGAGAATTGGAAATTTCACATTCTAGAGTCGTGATGCTAATAATTTTAATTTTTAAATTTTCTTTTGTATTGTGAAAGCAAGACTTGCTGGTTCAAAAAAAAATTCAAACAGTACAGAGTATATAAAGTTAAAAGTCACTGTTTTCCTCTCCCGAGACTACCCCCCATCTGAATCCAATTCCCAAATCAAGACAACTTTAGCAATTTGGTAAGCTTCATTCCAGGTATTTTCTACACACATATTTTTACACATGTGGCATCATAATATCCATATTGCTTTGGAACTTTGTCTTGTTGAATGAAACTGAAAACTGAATTTCTTTATCATATAACTCATATTTTAAAATTTATCAATTGATACAATATTCATTAATCCCTATTTTAAAAGGCAAGCAAACCAGTACATTATAATCCTATCCACATCCTGTCCTTTATACCTTCCCAATTTTGCTATATATATTCTGTTCTTTAACCAATATTCCCTGAGTTGTTTACTTTAGTTTATATTTAAATGACCCTATGAAATTCACCAATCCTTTTATAAACCATGACTTTCCCATTCCTAATTTTTTAATTTTGATTTATTACTTTGTCGGCTGGATTCATCATTATGTGATTTTTTTTTCTTCAAGAGCACTTAGATTCTGTTGACCTTTATATATTTTGGAATATCATGACATGACTTTCTATGTGAACAATTTCCGTAGTATGAAATCCTTGGGTCATATTTTTCCCCCTAATAAGGGTATAGACATTGTTTCTTTGTATTCTGACAAAGTATGTTGCCCAGACCCACATTTACAAGTGACTGTGCAGTGGCAAGAAAGAAGCTGGTTGTTCATAGGACTCTTTAGTCTTGAAGCTCATTAAGTTCGCAATGATATGTCCCAGTGTTGCTTATCCCATATCATTCCCCTCCATTTCTCAGAACATAAAATGGCCCTCCTTCTTCGGTATCAGGTCTTCCTTTATCTCACAAAACTTTCATTTTATTAAATACTTGTTTATTGATTTGTTTTTCCTTATCTCTTGTTCGAGAAGTAATTGTTTGTTGGCTTTTTTTTTTTTTATCTTCCACATCTCTCATTTCTCTCTAATAACATTAAGCTAATTGTTACTTGCTGTATGGGTCAGCCAAAGGGGTGCTGATGCAAAATACCAGAAATCTGTTGATCTTTATAAAGGGTATTTATTTGGGTTAGAAGCTTACAGTTACCAGGCCATAAAGCAAAAGTTTCTTCCTTCACCAGTCTGTTGCCACGTGTTAGAGCAAGACAGCTGCCGTCGTTTGCCAGGGTTCAGGCTTCTTGGGTTCCTCTCTTCCCAGGGCTCCGTTTCTCTCTGGACTTAGCTTCTCTGGTTCCTCCACAAGGCCAGCTGTAGACTATCAGGCAAATGGCTTGTTTCTCTTCCCGGGGCTTCTCTCTTTCCTCGCGAGCAAGATCCTCTGTGTGTTCACTTCCCGGGGCTGCAGCATTAAAACTCCAACATGAGAACTCCAACTCAAAAACTACTACAACTCTGTGCTTTGCCATATGTTTTATCTTTGAGACCCCACCCACCAAGGGGTGGGGCTCAATGCCCTACTGATGTAGCCCAGTCAACGCCCTAATCATAACTTAATCATGCCCAGATTAACAGACCAGTTTACAAGCATAATCCAATATCTATTTTTGGAATTCATAACTATATCAAACTGCCAAACTGCTACACTTGCTGTTTTGTGTTTTTGTGGTTTTTCTCAAACTCCCTCCATGTCACTGACTTTGTTTTTGTTTTCTTTCTTTTCTGTGAGTTTATAGAGAAGTGTTTTTGCTGTATTGTTTTTTTCTAGGTTATTCTTCCTCTAAAGTATGTTTCTCAGCTAATCCTTGGTTGTTAGGTACCTTTCTAGTTCTCAAGAATGGAGATGGTATGGGGGTGGGGCAGAGCAGAGTGAATAGGGAAGAAAGAGTAGGCAGCTTCAAATCTGGGATGTTGGCTCAGGACTAAGTCTCACAAAATCAGTGGTGGCTTTAGCCCTAGGTGTGCCTCTACCATCGGCCTTTGGTGCCCTCCCCCAACAAAAGTAAGCACTGGGGAAACTCTCAGTGCATTCTATGGTCGTAGGACCTTTGTTTAGTGATTCAGTGCATGTTTCCTCTCTACTTGGGCCAACAGCTACAAAACAAGTTACTTCTCTGTCTTCACTCCATCTCACCTCCACTTGTTTCTCCAGGTCAGGAGTCCAGGTCATAGGAGTAGGAGATGGCATGTATACATACCCCTTGCCTCTCTGGCCCATCAGCCACTCTGCCATATGGAACCTGGCCGTCTACACACTTGTTGTTGACCAGTTCTCCCAGGGCCTACTCGCACCCTTAATCCTCTTTGTTTCAATGAGTCCCTCAGAATCCCCATATTTACTTCCAAAGGTGTCTACACTCTGCTCTAGGCCTGAAAAGCTATGTTTCCATTTGCAGCATCCTTACTGGATTGGTCTGTACTTTGTGGTTTGAATTTCTAATTTCAGCATAAATCCAAATTCCTTCCCAACTTTTTCCCCATTTCTGGTGGCATATACAAAGGAAAGTACAATAAAGCTACCATTTCTCTACCATCTTTTACTTACATTTCCATGACTAATGAAAGTCTGTAGAGTTACAAGGAAATCACTAAATATTTGGTTTGCAGCTATATCTGAATTGTTGTGTTGTTTGTAGATTAAAAATTCCAGACACCAAAGAGACGAGTTGACTAAGGGGGGTGGTCATTGAAATAAAGTAGAGACATTTCTTTTGGAATGTTTTCTAATGTAGATGATGCTGAGAATGCCACTGCCTAGTGGAGTTTCCAGGTATAAAATTTCAGAGAAGGGTAAAAGCTTTGGGCATTTAACCATGCAGAATACTTGCATTCTTTAACATCGAGATACTTAGATTAATTGGTAGAGCATTTGGTGGAAATCCAAAAAATTAAGTTTGGAACTTGATTATATTAAGTGTTGAATCTCAGCTTTATTTCAAATGAAAGCCGTGTCTTTCCCTTCATACTTCAAAGATAGCCATCCCTTACGTTCTTCCCTGCCACTGTTGGCCATGTGTTTCTAATCAAACATTGCACATGTTCTCTGAACCTCTGAGGTACTAACACTGCTCTGTCTATAACCTTGCCCTACCCCAGCCTGCACTGTGCTTCTGTCTGTACTATACATTATTTTCCACTCCTTAGCTTTCCCTGTCAGTATAGATGGAAGAATGACAAATTGCAAAGCACTAGTACGTATAAAGCAGAATTATTATTAATATGATGGCTTTCCTCTGCCTGTCCCTGACAATAGACATTTGAGATGCACAGAAATAAAATTGAGAGATCAACAGAGAAAGCTTGCTCCAAATTAGGAAGTAACCAAAAGGAAAATAAAAATTAAACCTGCTTCAATCTGTCATTATTGACCAAGTATCTATTGTGTGAAAAATACTAGGCAGTAAGAACTGAGGACAACAGGATTGTTTCCACATCCAGTGATAAACTCTTCATCCTTGACCTTTTAACTGACATGGAGCTGTTTCCGCAGTCCCTGCCCTGCCTGGAAACTTGACCCCTACACACACTAGCCCGCTGGGGGGCGCTCATGACCCCAGAAGCAGTAGGACAGCAGGCCTTTTCTGGGCTCCATCCCCTCCTGATGCTGCTTGTCTGGCCTGTGGATCTTTCAGGCCCTGCCTGGAGGACAAGGTCATTCACAGTGGTATTTTACAGCCCAGGGCAGACTTCTGGGCTTACTTTTACAGAACTTTTGACAGCCAGGCTAGGAGAGCTGTTGTTTATCTCTCTTGGCCACGCAGCCAATTAGCATCATTATATACTAGAAAGTGCCCTGTTATGAGCTTGTCATGGCTCAAGTTTGTCAGTCATTAATATCAGATTGCACAGGGTCAGTGCAACACTCAAGGACTGAGGCTTCTCAACCATCTTTTTTGCCCAAAGGAGTGCCTTTACACCTGACTAAATTTCCAGAATCCACTTCTATGAGACCATGACTTTGTTTTGGTGAAGAGAAAATTATGGACTAATTCCCTACCAAGGCAATTCAGGACCAACTGTTTTCTAGGTTCAGCCCCCTGAGCCAACTAAAATTTGCTCTCAGATTTGAGCTCTTACCCTATGTCACCCCTCCTTTTCACCTAGATTTTCTTTCAACAAGGCCCTTCCTATGACATTTCTTTCCCCTTACAATTTATGTCCTTATTTCCTCCTCTAAAAGCAAAAAGAAATATTATTTTTCTGCTCATCAGCCAATGTAGTTGGTAAAAATGGTGAAACTGTGAACTAGAAAAAATGGCCTCTTTTTGGTCCTCAAGTCTGACTCTCACTCCCTGACTCTCACTCTCCTCAGTTGTCCTTGAGGGTATAAGCCATTCAGGTCTGAAGTTAAAATGATCCCTCTCTTCTCATACCTATCTACCACCTTGACCTTGGCAATGAAGGGAAATAATCAGGACAGGAAAAGTGGGGGGAGCAGGACTGGCCTGAGGCCTTCTCACAAGTGAAGCAGCCTCTAAAAGCTTTCTGTGGAGTCACCATGTCTCCCCTATTCCCTTCTACCAGTGATGCAGCCTCAAAATGGAGCCCACAGCAGATATGGAATTCAGGGCATGGTCGGACTTGTTTTGTCCAAGGGCTACTGCTTTGCCTCTGGAGCAGTACTGGATGGGGGGGTGGGCAACAGTCAAGTGTTCAAGGAAAGGGCAGGGCTAGAACATTAACTAAGAAGGGATTGCCCGACTGAGGACTGTCAGTCCACTGTTGCTGGGGGCTGTGTTTAAATTTATCTGCACAAGCATTTCACAGTTGTCAGTCCTAAAAGCCAAGCCCAAGATGAAGATAAGAAATAAAACCACATATATTAATTTTCCCTTAAAATAATGAAAAGGTCACTTTTTTTCATACGTTTGGTAACTTGATTGAAGATTGGATGGTGGATCCTAGAAATATGCAGCTTTCTAACAATGCGCATTTCCACCCTCTTCCTCCTTTCCCTCTTTAGTCTGACTATCCTAAAAGTAACTACCAGATTTGTCCTGTATCTCAAGCAGAACAGTTCTGTGTACCTTCAGGTTAGGCCTGTGCAGATTCTGATTTTACCCCAGGTACTCTTGTCAAGTCATTTTTTTAAGACTAGCTAAGATCATATTTTTAATGCATCTCGAATATGTCTCTTCTTTGCTGTAACAAAGTACAGGTTGAATAACTCCTGTAATTAGTCCATAAAGATATGCTCTTTGATCAATTGCTTCAGGATTCTGTGTAGAACCAGGTTTTATATCTGCCCTGCACTCAGTGAGAAAGGTCTTTCATCATCTGGAAGGCCCACTTCCAGAGACTCTGTGTTTTTGACATTCTGGTTTCTTGGTGCTGCCTCTGGAAAGTTGGCAGTCATAGTGAAGGACAATTAACACCAAGCTTTGGGTACAGGGTTGATTGCAGAACTTAAAGGAAGCCTTGATAGTTGAGTCCCTTTCCAGTTCCACACAGTTGCTGTAGTGGGCTAAGCATTGGCTCTGGAAAGGAAGCCTGGAGATGCCCCTCTCCAGCAGCAGAGTTGCCTCCATGATGGTCCTGTAACATCCCCCCAGGGGTGGCCTGACACTTTTGGCTCCCAAGGATTCTTCTTGTGGCCTTCATATGCACAGCAGCTGCCCTCTATTTGAATGGATAAGTCACAGAGGAAGGTAAAACAAGGCACAAGATGAGCTTGAACATTGGAAAACCCAATCTAATTCTTTTTTTTTTTTTTTTTTAAAGATTTTATTTATTTATTCATTTATCCCCCCCCCCCCCCTTGCTGCTTGGCTCGCTGGGTCAGCTAACCACGCCGTGCGGGCGGGCTTGCCTTCACCAGGAGGCCCTGGGAACCGAACCCGGGGCCTCCCATATGGTAAACGGGAGCCCTACTGATTGAGCCACAGCCGCTTCCCCCAATCTAATTCTTAACTGTAGACCTGTTGTCTTCATTTGCCATTCATTAACTTAGTATCTTGGTCTAACAAAGAACTCACATTAGTGGCTTATTTGAAGAAAAATTTCACCTTATGCGGGAACTGACATCTCATGTGTAACTCACAGGACAGGTCTGTAGTCTCTCTGTGATTGGATGCCAATGAGTGGCTGAGAGAAGATGTTGATGGTTTAAAACAGATGGCTCTGATCTCTTATTCATCAATAAGCAACAGATGTCAGTATTGTCCGACTAGCAGAAAGGACCTGTTTGATTAGACAGTACAACCCCAAGGCTAACCCCAGACCTGCGGGGAGGAAACAGTATTTCAGTCCTAGCTCTGCTTTAACCTGCCAAGTGGATGCTTCCCATCACTTTGATTTGCAGAGACTCAGTAACCCTGCAAGCAAACTTAGATCCTCTCAGTTAGAGGAACTCTTTTCTAGGAATCCCAAACACTTTTTTTTTTGCTTGCTTGCTTGTTTGCTTGTTTCACAAAAAATCTTAAAACCCAGAACTCAATACCTGGGAGACCGTCAAATGTTTGTGGAAGAGGAAGGAGAGGAGTAATAGATGTTATGGTTCCCACCTTTAAATCAAGCAATATACTTTCGGACCCATTGCTTCTGTTGCAAGGCAGGTTTTCTAGTTTGTCTTATTGATGTTTTGGGCCTGTTGTCCACTGTTCCCTCTAGTGGGCACAGGTCTCTATCTATAGCAGAGAATAGACACAGAGAAAATACACAGAAGATTTTCAAAGCATTTTAAGAGCAAGGAGAATCAATCTTAATTTGGATGCCTGCAGAACTTGCTGGGAGAGAAGGGCAGAGCACCTGAGCCAGTGAAGAACTGGGTGCCAAGTAATGAAGAACTGAGTACCAGTGTAAACTATTGGCTTATTGTCCAGAGCAAGATGGTGGCAGGGCTGGGGGAGTGCATGCAACCTCACTGAGCCCAGGGCCCAGGGGTGTCCAATGGAGTAATCTGTCGGGAAGGGGCCTGAGGCATTCTGGTAAAGGGGCCTGGCCCACCACTGCATGGGGCCAACATGTAGGTGGCACCACTTCTAAACAGACTTCTTTGTTTCCAGGCAGCGGCCTGCCCTTGGAGAATGTCTGGCCTCACTGGCAGCAGCCATACCAGTGGCATTCCTGGAGACCACCCTTAACCGCTACAATCCACTCTCTGTCTTCAATACCAAAACCCCCAGGGAGAAGTCTAGTAAGTATTCCCCCACAGAGTCATCCGCTCATTCCTTTGCTGAGAGCAGAGGAACTGGGAAGGGCAGGTGGGCAGGGAGCAGCAGCCCTGTCACACTGTTGTTTTACATGGTATGAGAGGGGCCAGAAGGTCAGAATTAGGGACTAGGTTGCATGTCTCCATCTTATTGGAGAAATAGACAAGGGCAAGCACTGTAGGCTTTACTTTCCTCTTCTGTAAAATGAGGAGACAGTATAATTGATTTCAAAATCCCTTGCATCCCAAGACCTCAGGTTTTACTGTCTGCCCTGGATCTCAGTTCCCCTTCTACCTGGGAAAGTGACAAGTTTTCTGCAGGCTTCCTTTCCAGAGTGTCATCAGGAGGAGCACATGTGCCCTAATACCTTCATTATACTCTTCAGATCCAAGGATGCTGATCACATGATCTCCATCCCCATGGCAAATTAAACATAGAAAAACACCACAAGGAATGGAAATTATATAAGAAAGATAATTTCTTAACAGGAGCATTGATACACTAACTTCTAGAACCAGGGTTGGCAAACTGTGGCCCATGGGCCAAATCTGGCCCACTTCCTATTTTTGTGAATATAGTGCTATTGGAACACAGCCATACCTATTTACTTACATATTCTCTGTGGCTACCTTTGCACTACAGAAGCAGAGATGAGTAGTAGCAACAGAGATTCTCTGGCCCGCAATGCCTAAAATATTTACCACTTTTAGAAAAGGTTTACCAACGTCTGTTCTGGAATAACCTAGAACTGGAATCCAAGACATGTTGTAAACCTGCTTCTGGAGGGTGGAGTAAAGGGTCTTCATATCTGGATTAGTTGTGATCCTGCTTAAGGACAATGGACTGTAATAGAGGAGCTTTCAAGCAGGAACCTTGAATCAAGCTTGAATTTCAGTTAGAAAAAACTACAATGATTCATTGTAACCTGAGGCAATAGTTAGCAAACCGTGGGCCTGATCAACACTAAGAAAAAAGAACAAACCATGGTAAACCATGTCAAACAAGATCCCATCCTATCCATAACCAATATTTCCCTAAAATAGTGATATGTTATACCATTGGATAGTTGGAGTGAGTAGCACATTTAGCTCAAACCCCATTTTTCAAACTGACCCTAAAGGAAAAGATTTCTCTTAGAGAAAGAAAGGTTTTCCCGTGAGAACACGTGAAGTGAAGTAGAGAGAACAGAAACAATATTTGCTATTCTTTGCTACCACCTTTCAGAGTTGTCAAGCCAGATAAACCAGGAAGAAGACTCTTCCAGCAATCCCCGGGATTCATGCCACACTTTTCTTCGTCATCACTGTTCCTTCCACCTAAGAATACAGTGTATCAACCCATGGCAGCTTTATTCCCACTTGACTCTCATTACTTCAGATAGAAGGAGCACATTGCACCCAGAAATGATTGCCAAGATAATTGAGACAAGACCACTTAGTAGAATTCTATTCCTGAGCTGGGATACAGTGGAGACTAATGTTCTCAGAGTTAGCCAAGACAGAAACATGGCTAAGATGTGTCAACTTGACAAAGCCCCATATGAAATCTGCTGAGGTAAATTTCCCCCAACCTCTTCAATCTCATCTCATCCTTTCTCACTTTTATTGATACTAGCAAAAATGTATTTCCAACCTGTTTTTCTCTGCTCTCTCTGGGAGCCGAGCGACTGAGCAGGCTTTGGTAATTTGAGATATGGTTGTAACATCTGCAACAAATGTAAGCCCAAGTACAGATCCTCTATTCCAAAGGAACATGGGCCCAGTCATGGGCAGTTCTGCATACTTAAGCATTTATTCTGTTCCAACTGTGACTTGAGAAATAGTGTATCTGTATAAGCAGTCTGTAGACCTGCACCACTTCAGTTTGTAAAGGTACAAGTAGAGGGGAAAATGAGAACTTGACATAGATGGAGGAAACCTCCATCTTTTTTTATGGCTGAGACAGGGGAGAGAGGACCATTATCTTCTATTGTTCCTCTCAAACTCTATTTGAAAAGTGCTTCTTCTTCTCTGATATGCCTTTGCCTTGGTTTAACACAACACATTCAGAAATAAAAAATAAGTAACAATCATTGCATACTCCACAAAGAAGAAAAGTCTTTTCAGTCAATTGGATGTCTCTGTTAATTGACACTTGGTTCTTTGCCAGCAGAATTACTCATATTGTAACTCCAATAACCTTATAAGATCTTGAGGAATTTTTGACACATTCAAAAAAAAGATTAAGATATACCTAGAATATGTTTAATATTGTTATATATGCCAGTTATTAAAAAATAAATCTTTGGTGATTGTAATATATCAGAAATGGGTTGACTTTTACAATGGGTATTTATTAGCTTACAAGTTTACAGTTCTGAGGCTGTGAAAAAAGTCCAAATCAAGGTGCCATCAAGGCAATGCTTTCTCCCCAAAGACTGACTGCCAGTGATCCTGGACTCCTCTGTCATATGGCAAGGCAAATGGGGGTGTCTGCTGGTCTCCCTTCTCTTCTGGGTTTTGTTGC
This sequence comes from Tolypeutes matacus, assembly GCA_026826555.1. Lineage (NCBI taxonomy): Eukaryota > Metazoa > Chordata > Mammalia > Cingulata > Chlamyphoridae > Tolypeutes > Tolypeutes matacus. Next base: position 7,681,060 of record JAKSZT010054393.1, read on the forward strand.
TTCAGCTTCTGGCTTTCTCTCTCTCTCTCTCTCTCTCTCTCTCTCTCTCTCCATATTCATCCCATTTACAAAGGATTCCAGTAAGAGGATTAAGACCCACCCTGGGCCACACCTTACTGAAGTAGCCTAATCAAAAGGCCCCACTTACAATAGGTTTACATCCACAGGAATGAATTAGCTTTAAGAACATGATTTTTAGGGGTGTATCCAGCTTTCAACCATCATAATTATGTGTGGCAGTGGTCTATTAATCAGAGCATTGGGTTGACCAAAATATCCTGGTCACCAGCCAGTTTACATTCCATACTCTATATGGAAATAGTCAACCAGAAAGGTAGGTCCAATTCCAATGTTAGCCATCTGCCTATATTGCAAAGAGGTGATGCCCTGTGATGCTGTCTTCTTGAGGGAAGAACTGCCCAATGAAGAAAATAGGAATTTAGAATCTAACTCATTGCTTCTCAGACTGAAATGTCCATAAGAATCACTTGAAAGGCTTATTGAAATAAAGATAACTAGGTACCACTCCCCAGAGTTTCTAATTCAGTAGGTCTGGAGAAGGGCCCAAGAGTTTGCATTCCACATTGCCAGGTGATGCTGATGCTATTGGTCCCAAGACCACATTTTTGAGAACCATTGATCTAGAATACATAAGGACAATGTATTCTAATTGTTTCCCGCTAATGGTCTTGTGTCTGTTTCTAATAGGATCCAGCTGAGGCTGGTTTTGTTTTGTTTTGTTTTTTCAGGTAGATAACTCAGCAGAGTTTATTCTGTGGGTTTATTATGTGGCATTTGAAGTACAAAACATCTCCTGAATCACAAGTGTTTGTTCCACTCAACGACCAATTACACATAAAAAACTTTTAAAGGTCATTACAATGACTCAAGTGCATCAACTTCAAGTAGTTCTGTGTTTTTCTTAGGTGGGGGAAAAAGTGTCCATGATAATGTATTGTCTATGTGACATTTAAACACATACACACTCTCTCACACACCTGACCTGTCTCATGTACAGTCTTTCAGCAAATAATTTCAGACTTAAATTGTATCTGTAGCAGTTGACATTGTTCTGTGTGCAGAGCCCCAAGGCAGAAAAATGTATTTCTCTGTCTTTACCTATTTATTCTGAGAGTGTATGTTTAAAATTGTTGTGTGTGCAAGAGACTTCCCGGACTCCCATATTGATTTCACCCATGACTGTTGTTGCTCTGTTGCAAGACACAGGACAGACTTGTTCTTTGGAAATGACTGACATTGGCAGTGGACTATGTCTGGTCCATGTAATTCCCTTTCACTGTAAACCACAGGGATTCAGAGTTCTTTGGCTTTCATGCTACTAGTCCTTTTAAATTTTCTGATTTTTGAAAGACACTGGTCCATTCCTGACTTCCAATGGACAGAGACTTTAGACTTCTACCCCCACCAAAGGCTATAGTGATAACAACAGAAGGTCATTATTATGCAAAGGATGTTAGAGCCTCCCTGGACCTACTCCATAGCAGTGAGGCTCCTCTGGGCTGGTTGCTTTGCAACTGCACATACCCAGTAGAATTGCTTATCCCAGCTGCAGATGCATTCTCTCAAAAATAGCCAGGATGGCATTTTTCTGTATCTCTGTTCCATGGCAGAAATCAAAATAGTTCCTTTCAATTGGCCAATGTTCCTCAAGGCCATAGAATTTGGTGTTGCCTCTCTTATTTATTAGCCCTTCAATTCCTATTGTCCTAAAATCTAGAGAAGAAGGATATCTCAAGCCAGCAGCAACCCCAATAGCAAAGGACTTATAGGTGTAAACCCACTCATTAAACATAAAATTTTATTTGAAGTCTTCTGCTTTGTCCTTAAAATTCATGAGAACTTTGCATTTTATATTACTTCTAATATAAAAAAATAATTTTCACAAATCATCCAGTGAAATTGATGTTTCATGAAAACGCTCCACATTTTTCCTGTGGTTTCTTAAATGCCTGATCCTGTGGTGCCTGATGCTTTTGCCACTGTTTGAGAAGTTTGGTTTAAGGGTGAAGTCTGCATATGATCTGCCTCCACGAAAAACTCCATTCACTTTGCTCGTCTTCACTAGAGTAAAAAAAAAAAAAAAAGAAAGAAAAAAGAAAAACTCCAGGGGCCCAACCAGATCCTGCAGGGAGCCAATTTGATAAATGGATGCACATGCAAAGCTTTGAGATTCTCCTCTCAGAAACATCCCGTGTCCCTCCACTGAGAGCCCTTATTATCTTCAGAGTGGAAGACAGAAATCTCACCTGTGAGAAACCTCAGGATGTTTCTGGTCTCTTCCTCTGTCTTGCAAGAAAGAGTGCCCTTTACCTTAAGGGAAGCAGGACAGATAATCCCCCTGGATTCTTCTGTCTCTGATGCTGGTATCTGACAACTTCTCCTTGAATTCCATTTGTTGCCACTTCATCCTGTCTGTTCTTGTTCAGCAAAGTGACCTGAATTATTTAGTCTGAGGAAAAGATAGAGCTAAATCACTATTCCTTTTAAATAAACCTTCAGAAACAAAAAGATTTAAGTGATTGACAGGAAGGCTTGGCACAGGTCAACTCAGGTTGTCAATACTTCTGTTGTAAATCTAGAAATCAACACATGCAAATTTTTTTTTTTTTTTTTCAAAATTTCAACCAGATGGAAACTATTGTTTCTGATCCAGGTGAAGGAGTATTTGATGAGATGGTTTTCTTGTTCCTTTTCTAAAGAGTACAGATATGATCCAGTGATTTAGGTAATTGAACCATGACTAGACAAGTAAAATTGATGTATTGTTTTTCTCCTCCTGTTACCTCCTTTCCTGCAATGGAAGCACTAAGGCCCAAGCAGGCAGGACATGAGGGAGAAGCAGGGCTGGTTTTATCAAAGGGAAGTCTTACGAAATGTCCCTCAGTCATGTCTTTGTTATACTTCTTTAACCATATGTTTAATTGTTTTAACCCAAATATGACATCTAGGATGATAAGTGTCTTCTGGAAACTGCAATCTTTACAGATAGTTAGAGGACAAAAGCTACTCCTCATCTAAGGCTCACAGATATGGAGTGGAAGCTTCTATCTAAGGACCAAAGGAAGAGTAGGACAGAGTGCAGGAAGATTGCACCAATTGTGCTTCTGAATTAATGTCCTGTTATTCTTCCTGTACCCTCTTGGTCAGTTCTGGGAATGCCAGACACAGTGGAAGAGATGTGTCCTGACATCCCCCAATTGGAAGGCCTGATGAAGGAAATCAATGACCTGGCCGAGTCAGGGGCCCGGTACACGGAGATGCCCCACGTCATCGAGGTGATCTTGCCCATGCTCTGCAACTACCTGTCCTACTGGTGGGAGCGGGGGCCTGAGAACCTGCCCCCCAGTGCAGGACCTTGCTGCACCAAGGTCACCTCTGAACACCTCAGTGTCATCCTGGGCAACATTCTGAAAATCATCAACAACAACCTGGGCATTGACGAGGCCTCCTGGATGAAGCGCATTGCAGGTAACCCAGATGCCTTTTCTCACCCAGGGACCAAGATGGTTGGATTCTATTTTCATCTCTGATTGATTTGATAATGGTTTTGAGCAAGCTCTATCTTTAAACATTTTTTTCTTTCTTAGTTCCTTAAGAGTAAAGAAAACTACCTAGTCCCTTATAGAACTTCCTTGGGCAAACCCTCATGCCCCATGCCCCACTAATCCAGGCCCATCAGATATCCAGGAAGCATTTCTTGATAAATTCCTTCTAACTCTCATGATGACTCCCTTATTTACTTTTGGTACTTACGAACCCCATTTGCTCTTATAGTAATAATTGTCCATAATTTCCTTGATAAGTGACCTGTATGTTTTTCTTATGTGTAAAACTCTCTCCTATCTGGGCTGTAAATTCCTTAATGCCACTCTGCATTTGTATTTCACTTTATGCTTTCGAAGACACTTTCTAATGTAGACTCACAGTGGCAGGACTTTGGTTTTTTTCTTTTTTTCTTCTGTCTCCCTCTAAAGATCCTGGTATGCCATAGATTCTTAATGAATGTCATTAGATGGTTTTCTGTTCCTGAAGCAACTTCAGAAAAGGAGACCCTTGGAAAATGAATAACCTTACTTTCTGTAGTCAGGAACCTGTGAATATTTAGCACCCTCTGTGTCAAACTAGATGCTGAGCTGATAGAAGCCAAGGCAAAATCATTGCTTTTGATGGACCTACAGTTTAGATAGAGGAGTCCATCAGTAACAGCTTCACTCATATAATCTCCTGGGCCATCAAGCACAGTGGCTCCCAAAGGAGCTATTGGGAATTTACCATCCTAGACAAACCAATGAATGGCCCTCTGCAAGACCAAGGAAGAAAATTTCCTGCCCCCTTCCTGTCTCTGATATGAACTGAGATGAGATAAAAATTATAAATATTGTGGTACTGAAGGCTGCTAGATGATATAGGCCTCTGTGGACACATGAGTAGATAAATTTGGTATTCTTTTCTTACCGATTAGCCCAGACAAGAATATAGTTAACCTTAAGGCAACTTTCCAATAAGCTCTAGTTTGTAATTCTGGATTAAAGGAGGGAAAGAGACCAAAGGATCAGATCCCTTACCTCACCAGAGATGCAGAGAGGAAAAGTGTCATAGCACAAAGGGCACTGATGGGAATAGAATGGAGTCATGTTTTCCCTAGGTGACTCCAGAACGCATTTAATCAGGCCACTTAATTCCAGGTGACCAAACAAGATCAATTTTAAGTAGTAATCCCAAATCAACCACATCAGGAAGAGTCATTCTGATTACAGGCCCAAAGAGGAGCTGCCTCTGGTGTTGCACAGGGTGAGAGTGACAGTAAGCCATCAGTGGGAGCCATCACACTTAAAAGTTGTGATTTCTTGCTCAATGCATCTCATAAGAGAGCTCCCTTAACCTTCTCTTTCTGAAACTGTCTTTTTTTATGAAAGATAAAAAGTAAAGTGAGATTAAAAAGAAAACTTTCTAGAAAGTGAACTGTTTCCAATTTAAATGCCCTAAACTAAGGAAGCTTCGAAATATACATTGGAATACACAATGTCAATGGTCCATGACTCTTATTCATTTGATTGATTGATGCTCTGATTCTGATCTTCATTGTGAATTAAACCAATGGAATGGATGCTCCTTTTAAGAAGTAGCATAAAACATGTAGGTTTATTGTCTTTAAGAGAGCCAACATCATAGCCCCACTGATTCCTTGTTTCTGCTTTTTGACTTTTAGTAATCACTCCAGCCTCTCTATTCATTTAGAGTTGACACCAGTTTGTCTGCCTCAGGGCCCAGAGGAGCTTCCAGATATTAGGTTGACCATCTCAAGTGGGAGCCGAGAGATGTGGTTGGGTTATTGTGCTTTTTAAAAACAGAATAAAATAACCCGAAAGCATATGTGGAGAACCTTCACTTGTCTCAGCACAGTGCTGGTTATTGTGAAAAAAAGGCTTCCCTCAAGGAGTTTATCATCAGGTTAAGAAGTCAAGACCAACATGAAAGTATTCTGAAATGAAACGGATAATCTGTTAGGAAGAACTAAGAGGTGTGGCATACTTCCTGTATGCATGAGGAGTTCAAGGGAAGCAGGGGCTCCCCAAGGCCCAGAGAAGCAGAGCAGGAATGGGGATCTCCTCCTGTAGGTCTGCCAGCTGTGGCTTTATGAAGAAAGTGCCAAGGTGAATATTAAGAAAGGGAACAAGGGGCCAGTGCTCTCCTACCTTGATGGGTTTCACAGCCTCAGTTTTCAATAAAATGTCTTTCATTTTTATCCATTACCACAATATGTGAAATGACGCTAAGTCCCTCTGTTTCCAAACGCAGTGTATGCCCAGCCGATCATCAGCAAAGCCAGGCCTGACCTGCTGAAGAGCCATTTCATCCCAACTCTGGAGAAGCTGAAGAAAAAGGCTGTCAAGATTGTGCAGGAAGAGGAGCAGGTGAAAGCTGACAGCAAAAGCGACACTCAGGAGGCAGAGCTCCTCATCCTGGACGAGTTTGCAGTCCTCTGCAGAGATCTTTATGCCTTCTACCCCATGCTGATTCGCTACGTGGACAACAACAGGTATGGAGGAGACCTTTGGAAACCTGTCTGCCCCCCTTCTGGGGCTAATTTGGGCTACGGAATAGGATAGAAAGATGGTGTTGATTAGTGTTACAGGGAAGCCGAGGGGAGATCCCAGCTGCCGCCACTGGCCACCCGAACCCCCAACATCCCTGGTATAGTACAGTGATTCTGCACACTCGGTGCAGGGCCAGCGTCCTCCATCCTCACAGGCTACTACAGGTGAGAAGGAGTTGGTTGAATAAGGGCAGCAGTGATTCACATCTGCCCCTCTGCTGCTGTTCATTCACTCGTTCATTCAACAGATATTGACTGGCATGTTTCTAGGCATGTGGGGGACCAGGAGTGAACAAAACAAAGATCTCTGCCTTAGGGAGCTTTCATCCTAGTGGGAATGAATACAGACAATAAACAAAATATAGGAGTAAATTATATAGAGCAGGGTAAGGGGAATTAGGAGTACCAGAGAGGGTTGGAGTCGCAGTTGAGCAAAGATCTGAAGGAGGTGAGGTAGGGAAACGTTCCTGCCTCAGGGAAGAGCATTCCAGGAAAAGGGAACATCTGGTGCAGACCCTGAGGAAGGAGTATGGTTGGGATGATCAAGCAACCATCTAATGTGGCTGGATCAGAATGAGGGGTGATAAGAGCAGTGGATGATGAGGTCAAAGAGGTAGCACAGGCCAACATTGCAGGGCCTTGGAAGCCATTGTGAGGACTCTGGCTTTTACTCTGAGTGAGATGGGAAGCCATTAGAGATTTTGAGCATATCAGTAATGTGATCTGATTCATTCTTTGAATGCTATGGCAAAGGGCAATAAAGCAGTGAGGAGACCTGTTGTAAATCTCATAATGATCCAGGCAAGTGTTGATAGTAGCTGAGGCCAGTGTGGTAGCAGTGAAGGCTGAGAGAAGTTGCCAGGTGCTGGGTCTATTTTGAAGGTAGAGCTCTTGGAATTTCCAGAAATTGGGAATGAGAAAAATGAGAATATGTTTCTGGGAATTTCAGCCTAAGCAAATGGAAAAATGGCATTTCCAGCACTGATTTGAGCAAGGTTGTGGGTAGATTTTTCTGAAGGGAGTATCAGGAGATCATTTTGTGGACATGCTAAATTTGAGCTGCCTGTTAGATATAAAAATGAAAATGTTGAGTGAGCAGTTGAATGTATGAATCCAGAATTCAGGGAAGAGATCTGATGTGGACACATGAATTAGGGAGTCATCAACATATTTATATGTACTCTTTAAAGAACTTGTAACTGGATGAGATAAACAGAGAACTAAGGAAGAGATAGACAAGATCTAAGGATTGAGCTGTGGGACACTCCAACATTAAGAGGTCAGGGAGAATACAGGGAATGAGCAAACAAGACTGAGGGGAAGCAACCAAAGAGGTAGGAGGAAAACCAACAAAGTGTCCCGTTCTGGGTGCCAACTTCATTTGCTTCCAGGAATTAAGAATGACCACCTGTTTCAAATGCTATTAGATGAGAACTGAGAATGGATTATTAGGTTAAGCAGCATGGAGGTTCTTGGTGACCTTGACGAGTAGTTTCAGTGGAGTAGTGGAAATGAAAGCCTCTTTGGAGTGGGTTAAAAGAATGAGAGAATTACTTGAAGAAAGTAATACAGATAACTTGTTTTGTGGTCATGAATTTAAAATGAGACTCATCAACTGGTTGTCTTTTTCTCCAGCTGAATTCAGCTGCCAGGTACAGGCTCAGAATAGGAGGTTGTGCAAAGTGAATGTGGCAAAGCAAAATGAGCTACGATATTGAGGGTGTATATAAGAGGGTAATTATAAAGATCGGTCTTAGAATTTGAGCTGGAAGATGGAGGGAGTGAGGACATAAAGGGACTAAGGGCAGTGAAAAGGCAAAGGAACAAAGGATCGTTGGTTCCAGTAGGGTTGAAGCACTGTTGGAGTCTGGGTACCAGATAGGAAGTGGTGGTAGAATATGAGATGCATGAAGTTGAGAATATGGGGTGAGAGGAGTTTGCAGTTATTGGTAATGACCATAGGATTGAGTTCTGAGGCAGGCAGCAAGGGCAAGATCCTCAGAGGCAAGAATAATGAACTGAGAGGCCATGGCATTGGGAGGCTCTTCTACACGTATATTGAAATCACTGAGAATTAAGACTGGTGCCAAGTAATGAAGAATGCCAGCGATCTAGGAGCTAAAAGCATGGATAAATGAGGGACTGAGTCGGGATTAGTATACAACTTAGTATAGTCTGATGACATGAGATTCAAAGCTAGAAGGCTATAGGAGACACCTCATGGTGTATGTTTCTGTTCTAACATGTGGGCATCATTTAGAAAGAAGAGATGGGAAAACAGAACATAGCATAATGAACTTAATCCAAACCTGCTGCCCCCTTCCCTTAAGAACTTCTTCCTTCAGTCACTTTACACAGGTCATGACCATCTGCTCACCATCATCCCTCCTATTCTACAAAACGTCAAAGGCTGAAAGGCTCTAATGTTTTAATTAGACCACTTCATTCATGGAATGCCAGAAATATTCTATGTAATTCACTCTTTCCCCAAATCCAGTATGTTCATTTGGTGCATGAAATTTAATTGGGCCACAATAAATAATTAATAATTATTATTTGAGGAATTTGAAGACTTTGGGATGATACACCTGTAAAATCATAAAGGGTATTTATAGGGTAGTCACTGACTTTTTCATTGAATCTTAGATGTAAGATGAAAGACCTTTATTGTCTTAAAGTTTAAAGGCCTAAAATATAAATTTGAGAAAGTTCAGTTTTAAGATACCCCATTGTAGATATTGAGGGGACCTAGAAATATTTGGGGGAACATTTCTAACTTTTTGAGCATTTCTTTTAGTAGGTAGATTGTATTATTCAGAATAATTTAAGATTTCTTATATTTAGTACTTAAAAGTAAACACCATATACATTTATATACATTTATGTAAATACTATGTTTAAGTATATACACATGATATATGTAACATATTAAACATAACTATAATTATATATTATAAATTAACTAAGTTATATGTATATTATATAATATATTTTATGTTTTAAATATATATACACATAATTCCTTACTTATCTACAGGAAGTTATAAATTATACTCACTTTCTCAAAAGAAACTCTGCTTTTGAGGCTCATCCTTTTACTCATTTCTGATAATGTAATTATATTAGCAGTTTAGAGAAGGAATTTGTCAGATTTAGAGGTGAAAACACAAATAAAAGTCGAGTAAGGTTGCTCCTGGAATAGCTCTTTAATTGCATTTGTCACCATTGATGATCAAGACAGAAGACAGACCGTGCTCTACTTACACAGTGTATGACAGTTGCTAAAAATGGCAATGTCAGAGAGTCTTTGATATCATCATTAATTCATTCATCCCCACTTTCCAACCCATCTTGCCTGAGCATCAGGGAGCCTGCTTAGAAATACATCCTTCCTACATGTGTGCCTTTTCTTTCCTCAGGTCCTCTCTTCATCCAAAAGAGTTACCTGGCTTGGGATTATGGACTTGCGAGTTGTCAGGGATCTTAGACAGCACCTCATCTGACCTCCACTTGGATGAATACATATCTCCTTCCTTTTTCCTATTTCTGATTGTCTACCAAATTTGTAGGAGGGAGAGAAGGGGGACACAACAGGTACAACATTGCCTTGTGTCACTCCTATTCCAGGTTCAGACAGTTCAAGCCATTTTGAACTCCTACCCATTGGCTCTAGTTTTGTTCTCTTGAGTCACATAAAACTAATCTTTCTTATGGCAGCTCTTTAAATGTTGAAGAGTGTCACATTTCCTGTCTTCCCGCTTTTGCTTTTCACGTTAAACTTTTGTGCTTCCCCCAGCCTTGTCACAGCAGTGTCTCAAGTTTCTTCACCATCTGGAACACTGTTCTGAAGAGAAGCTTCCATTGGTCAGTGTTCAGTCTGAAGCTGATCCAAAATGACCAAGAACTCCAGGTGTTGTGTGATCAGGGCAGGGCAAATCCACTCCTTGTGTCAGGAGATAAGTCAAGAGAAGTTCATCAGTTTTCTCTGGAAGAGGCAAGCGACTTCTCAGTTTCCCTTCTGAGAATCAGTACTCTGAACATAGAAAGGAAGAATTTTAAATAGTGTGATCTTTGGTGTAATACCACCCATCTCCTGAACCGAAGGGAATCCTATGTGATGACTGCCTCGGCCTGGGTCCTATACAGGCTTTCAAGGAAAGCTGAGATAAGCTCTTACTTCTGAGTCAGACAATCTGAATGTGAACATAGGAGTGTGCCTCTATTTTCTTTTAAAACCTGATTACTTCTCTTTTTGAAAATGGAAATCTCTCTCTCCTTACTTTTGCCATCACCTAAGATTCTATTCTTGTGCGTCTTGTTTTCTCTGCTAATATGCTTAATCACTTCATCTACTTGTGCCACTCCCACTATCATCTCCGCATGGCAGATTCCCAAATCATTACCTCTAAACCCAACCTTCTTCCCCTAAAGCCTTGCTTTTTCCAACTGCTTTTTGGCAAGCATGCAGTACAAATGATAAAAGAGACCCACAAGCCAGTTAAGTACCTACAAAGGGATTGAGTGCCTAATATTGACAGACATTGAATTCTATGGGAAACTGGAGATAGGAAAAAGATGAGCCTGGCTGCATCATTTGGGGGCTAGAGAACATGTGGGCAAATAGGAGAGGTGGGGTGAGGATCTTCTATTCACTTACAAATACCATCTCAGTCTGGCTTGAGAGAGAGGCAAGGAGAGTTTGTGTGCATGGGGGAGAATATTTCTATGGTGCTCCACACTCACCACTCTGAACCTGCAGAAAGAATCTTGCTAGAGATTAATAGTAAAGATGTGCCTCTTAGAAGAAGATTGGTGGCCAAAGCAAAATTTATCTAGCTAAAACTGCATCCCATGTGAAGACAAAGGGATCAAAATCCTCTTCTTCCAGCCAGAAAGTGTTGGTTGCTTAAGATTTTGTTCTCAGTCCCCTTGTTACTCACACTCCCTGTGACTGTACTTTTCCTTGGTAGGATAGGATATGACGACTTGCCCCTTCCCAGTCAAAGCATAGTACAAATCTACAAAGCTCATTTTAACTAAAACCTAAAGAATGAGCAGCTAGGAGTTCTGATAAAACTTGGCATCTGGCCCTGAAAGACACTTCTGAAAAATCAATATAAAAGAAATCAAAAAGCTTTCCCAATTTCAAGCCTCAAATTCAGATTGCATTTCAGCTGCTAGTAATGTAGACCTGATTATAGTGGCTTAAACAAATTAGAAGTTTAGTTTCACACATAGAAGAAATCCAAAAAAAGCCTTCCAGGGCCAGGATGGTTGCTCTTCATTAGAAACCCTTACTCCTTCTGTCTTTCCATCCTGAACATGGGCTTCCATCTTCAAAGTTACTTTATGGTGCATTGTGGTAACTAGAATTCCAGCCATCTTCGTTCCAGGCAAGAAGTAGGAAAGCATGAGGGAAAAGGCAAAGGGATACTTTTCAGCTATCTGATTGATCTCCCTTTAGAGAGCTTCCCCAGAAGGTTCATCCAACAACTTCTATCATCTCACTACCAGAACTTAGTTCCATGGCTTTACCTAGCATCAGGGGAGACTGGGTAATGTGATCTTTAGCAAGGCACAATGCCACCCTGAATAAAATGGGGTTCTTTTTCTAAGAAAGAAGAGAATGAATAGAGGGTAGACAACCAGCAGTGTCTACCATATGAAGGAGAGGCTAGTTGAGGTGGAAAATAAGAGAGGTTAGACAAGAAGGTGCCTGAGGCTAGAACCAAGGGCAATAAAGAATTCAAGAGTTGAGAAAGGATTCAAAAGAGGTCTTTGCCTCATGAGTCTTTGACTTTCCTTCCTTAGCCTAGCATGCTCTCCATAAATGGGCAGGAAATACAGACTGTCCAGGGCAATTCTTTGTGATGTCCCAGGGCTTAGGGAAGTGGCTTTTTTGGGGGGTTGGGGGTGGTGGCTTTTGATAGCTATTTCCTGCATGCACCAAGGATTTCTGGTTTTTCAGACCATATTTGTGAAAGCCTTATTTTTCTTTAACCTAAGAAAGATGATAGACAATTTAACTTCTGTATCACTCTGTGCAGATATTTGAAAATGGCAACTCACCCAGCCCTTTTGGAACATAATCTAATGTTGAATGGTCAAATGTGTAAGACACTTAGGGGCAAGACAACTTTTACAAATTGAATGACTAACACAATTTAACCTTGTAGTTGCTACTGTCAAATGTCTCAACCTGGCCTGGTTTTAAAGAAAAGATAAATGCCTATTTATAGGGAATGTCCAAACCATTTCAGAGATCATAGGAAATATCAGTATTTGATTTCTTTGCTCATACATTTGAAATCACAATGAGAAATATATTGTCTTCCAAATTTTATTCATAAGACTGACTTTGAAAGGAAAAGTGATAGGACCTGAACTGTTTACAGTGCTCAGGATTTCAGAGGCTTAAATCTGTGTCAGTGACAAGATTAGATATCACAGTGTCCAAGACTTCCCTAGTCTTGCTAGCCTTCTGTATTAAAAGAGGCCTGTCCCCAAACTTAGAGCTTATCCTTAATCAACTCATAGGCCCAAAGAAGAAAAAACCCTAACTTAGAGAACTTGTAAATATTGATTTCTGACACCTGCTTGCTAAGATAATCCTTGGATCCTTTGGCAAAATGGAAATGGTTATTTTAGGTCCTTCAGAAATATCTACATGCCTGTGTCTAAGCATGCAGGGAGTGTATTGATATTGCCTCCCTGATGACTGCCTTTGAATGGGAATGAAGTTTTATCTGGATAAATGAGTGCAGCCTATGTTGGTATAATTTTTAGGGTGTGAATATTTTAATCTTACCAAATTTCACATATTTACTTTTCAATTCAGATCTAACTGGCTCAAAAGCCCCGATGCTGATTCTGACCAACTCTTCCGCATGGTGGCAGAGGTCTTCATCCTGTGGTGTAAATCTCATGTAAGGATACGTGTTGGCTCTACCCTTAGAGACATGTGGAAAAGGTACACACCTTGGAAAACTTTCTTGTAATTTTTGCTTTCTTTTACTTCCCTCCACTTAGAACTTCAAGAGGGAAGAGCAAAATTTTGTGATTCAGAATGAAATTAATAATTTGGCATTTTTAACTGGAGACAGCAAAAGCAAGATGTCAAAAGTAAGTCCTTACAAATCAATTCCACAGACTCTTAAAACCTTGACCTCAGCCGTGACTTGGTTGTACCTCACTATTTGGGGGATTAGCTCTCTACTGCATTTAGGTCAGACCACAGTAACCAGCGGTCTCTATTATTGATTCTTCAGAATGAGCTGGAAGAAACTGCTCTCCAATAAGCATGGTCATCACATTTTATGAATAAATAGCTGCTTGTATGTCAAAAAGTTTGTTTCAAGACTTGCCTAAGGCATTTGAGAGGTCTCCAAAACAAAAGCTGCTGTTAGTGGTTTTAAAATAGAACTACTTTTTGTGTAGCTTTAAAAATGCACATGCCCAGAGCCACCTTTTGATTAACTATGAGGAAATTACCTGGCTTTGATAACACCATAGCCTTACATTATGTTTGTTTTCTTCCTATCTGGAATATTCAATAGCTGCTTTATTTTGGCTCTGTTGACCTCTTAATGCCTTCTGTTTATTTTCCATGTGAGTTGCCCTCAGAAACCCAAACATTCATCAATCTCCCTGAAGTAAATATTTGAAAGAGGGTACACCAGACATCTGTCTGGAAAAAAAAAAAAAGAGTAGCCCATAGGGAGGAGCATGAGCAGGAATACAGGAGGGGGAAATTGGCTTCCCAGCTCTTGCTGAATCAGCTCTGCATTCTTTTGACTGAAGAGAATTCTCAGATACTCCTTCAGGTGTACATACAAAAAGCAAAGCCTACTTAAATGTGATGTTTTGTTACCAGCTGTTATGGCTTACCCTTGACTCTTTTCTTTTGAGAAGTGTGCCTCAATGAGGGTTGACTGTATATGTCAAGTATGCGTGACATGTAATACCTGAGATGTGCATCTCTCTCATTGCTGGTACAGTGCTGCCTTTGAGGAACACGAAGGTGGAGTGTGCATGGGGACCCCTTAGAGGTGAAAATCAGTTCTGGAAAGATGGGAATCATGGGTTTGTAGTGAAGCCCTTATCGGCATCTTTCCAAAGAACCATTTGTGATGGAACACCTGTATGTGGAGCTGCAGACAAGGGGCTGGTATGACACCAAAAATGAAAACGTCAGCACCTGAAACTTCACAAAATGTGGCTAGCTCTGGTCTACTGCACTCACTCTGAACTTTCCATCCCTTTCATCTTTTGGCTATGTCAGCAGTGACACTTTTTCCAGCATCCAAAAATTAATAGAGTTTAGAATCTGTATGCACTGCTTAATAAAGTTTGACCAATAAAATTGCACACACAGTAAACAGAGAGATCAGGAGTATATATTCACATTGAAGAGGAATCTTTGTTGCAAAGGCACTTTATGGTGGATCCTTTATGTTTTAGATAATTCTTGAGTTTCCAAAATTCATTTTGCATTCAACTTTTGGCAAACATATCTGCTGTTTCTATGAAGTACACAAGGTAGAATTTTTCAAACTCCTGCTCCCTGGGATATCCAGCTTATCTTAAGTTCCCTCTGCAGGGTCTTCCTAAACCATCACAGGCTCTCTTTTGACCCATTCTAAGGACAGAAAGTCAATAAATACCAGGCAGATTCCATTGTTATTGTCAGGGGATAGCAACAAAACAGTGGAAATGACTCTGATAGAAGGATTTGGATCAATGATGAGCAGAAATGGCAAAGCCATCTCAAAACTCTCTGGTAATGATTGGGTACTCAAGGTCTTTTGGTTTAATCTGGAAAGAGATGAGGTGATGGAGAATGATATTTCAAAACTAATCAACTAACAAACTAACCTGACATTTTGTTCATTCACATTACTAAATGAGGAAAAGGTGATGCTTTTCTTGTCGGAGGATGGTAATATTCAGGATCTGTGTATCTTCCCTATTGGTAAGGTCAGTGTATAGGAGCAAACTATTTGATTTTCATTTCCATTGACATTGTATGCCAATTATTTCTAAACCACATGGGATAGGGTCAAAGTTACAGTGCAATGGATGTGAGGGCACCCCCTAGATGTTAAATAATATTTTCCATGCTACCCAGGGTTGCAAGTATTCATATTTTTCCTGTTGCCTCATTTGAGACACAGAGTGTAGTGGTAAATAAGACTGGGGAATGAACAGACCTACCTATAGACCAGCTTTTGACTGGAGGTATAACTTTGCCTTATTCACTTAACTCCTCTGTGCCCCAAATTCCCTCTCTGTAGAATGGGGTTGACTTCTCCCACTTTACTAGGATGCTCTGTTTAAAAATCAGTTTTCAACATCATCTCTAGGACAGAATAATATTGCATAAATGTAGCATATTATTTCAGATGGAGAGATACAAAGCCTCCAATAAACAGCAACTCTCTATGCCATTATTGGTATATATTTTTTGGATGTAGAACTACATATTGAGGGGCCAGGAAGGGGTATTCTTCCCTAATATCAGTTGAATCCCCCTTACCTTTGCCTCTGCAATTAGATATTCTCTCTAATACCTGATCTGAATGGTCATCTGCACTGTGCTTGCTTTTATCTCCACCCTTAATTGAATTCTGGTGTTGTATAAATGAACCTGGCATCAGTGCATATGGCGGCCTTTGTGGAGGCATGTGTATGTGAATGCTGCATGCCCACACACACTGCATACGCCATTGCAAATAGAAAAGAAGCAGAGAAAATATACAGTGGGCCAAGCTATTCATTCTTGATTAACTGACGTTCAAAGATAATGATATTTGTCTGGCAGCTACAGCAGATTTGTTGGGGAGCTCATTGTATATTTTGTTTATATAACACCAGTTTGCAGATATGTTAAGCTAAATGTAACATAGCTGAGCAAGTGTTTTTTGTTTTGTTTTGTTTTTAAACTTGTTTTGTTTTCTGGAAAAATGGCAGCAGCTTCCTCGGAGGGGAATGGTAAGTTAGAACATGTTTAGCCCAAGAAATGCCGCTTCCTTTTCCAAAATTGAAAACAATAAAATAAAAAAAATTGTGATGCAGGAAATATTAGAGTGTCTCTTTGTTTAAAGCCACTCTGCACCACGAAACATGATTTCAGTGCCTTGAAAAGGACAGGGAATGTTTTAGAAGATGTCTCTCATTTGAATTTTGCAAGCGTTCAGAATTACATGCATGAATCTTCATACTGCTCTAACCTCCCCCGGTGCTCACCTTCCTTTCTCCCATCTTCCCCTGCCCTTTTACTTTAGTGCCTTTGCTATTATACCTGTGCAGGGCTCCCTCTCTGTCTCCCACTGTTTCTTGTCTCTGTCTCTGTGTGTCCCTCTCTATCTCCTTTCCTCCCACCCTCCCTCTCTCCCTGCCTTTTCCCTCTTCTCTCACCTTCGCTCCTTCTCTTGCATTCTCTTTTTCTTTTCTCAAAATAACTAACTTCTGGGAAATTCACCTTTTACTCTAAAATCTAATGTTGGCTTGACTTGTCTTTATTTCACTTCCCCTGTCAGTGGGGTTAAGATCTTCATGTAGGGAAGCTCAGAAGTTTTATGTAAACCCTCCCTAGGTTGTCTCAAGAGAGTACACCCTGAGATGTGTCCTCTGTCAGATTCCCCTATCCCTTAAAATTTCTGTTTTTCCCTTAAATGACACAAATAAAACCATCTGTTTGTCCATAAACTACTGGTTATAAACTGTGGGGAAATTAAATGATTTTGAAGTTGCAGAAACATACCTTTCTATTTAGAAAATAAAAAAGTTTCAGCCAACTATTTTTTTTAAGCATTTCCATTTCTAGTATTAGGGGAAATATACTGAGTTTAACTAATCTTAGCAATATGAAAAGGAAAGAATGAGATAAGACTCTATAGTGTGTAGGACCCCCGACCTGTGATATATTCAAAGGCCACAGTTTGGGCTGGAAGGAAGAAAAGTACAGCACAAGATGGGAGATTCATCCTTTTGGTTGTGGGATGATCCTGAATCACTTTAGATATTCCTAGAGTACTTTTTTTTTTTAAGCAAACCTTCTTTTATCAGAAGGACAAACATTAGTCCTTATTCCAGTTCTCCCTTCTTTTTTTGTAGCCACAGATCTGCTGGAGGTGAAAATGTGGTGGGTAGAAGGAAAAAAGGAAATTGGGATCTTTGGTTACATGAAAGATTGTTGCACACCCAGATGAAAAGGAGGGAGGTGGGAGGGGGGGAAAGATGTTAGATCTAAGAAATTCACATGGGTGACCCCATCTGAAGACCACCCTGGGTGTGAGTTCTATACGCTTTGGGAAGCTGGTCTCTGAGATGACCTCAGCCCAGAGTGGGTTGCTTGGTCTTGGCATAAGTCCCTAATGACCAAATTAACTTCCATGCTAACCTCCCACTCGCTCTTCAAGCTATGTTCAACTGGTTTCCAGAACAGTTGAGTTTCTGTTGTGTTGGCTGAGAAACTGGGGCTGAGAAGCTATGACTAACATGCATTAACTTATGCCTTGGACCCCGCTTTTCCTGACTGACTCTTCTCCCTGTTTCTTTTCTTTTGTCTTTCCACACAGGCCATGCAAGTAAAGGTACAGGTCAAATGCATGATGTGTCTTTTCTGTCCTAGTATTAGAGGTGCCAGGCTCTTGCCACTCTGCACCGTGATCACCATGAGGGTGGTACAGAATGGATTTCCTACCTAGAGGTCCCCCAAGACCTGCTCCAGGGAAGACAACTGCCTGTCAATGAATGTAGGCCTACCCACCCTTGGAATGGGGAAGCCGGGGGAAGCCAGCCAAGCCTCACCCTATCCGAGGTCTCCTTGCTATCTCTGTTCCATTCTTCAGCTGTGCTGCCTTCTTTGCAAAGATAGGGGCAATTGACAGGGCTGGAGAGCCTGGGAAACTCACTCCTCCACTATGCCAGGCCAGGGCCAGAAGTTCTATTTTCTCTCAGTGGTCTCAGTCCTTTCACACTATACACATTCTGCCTCTTACACAGTCTTCCAAGGTTCAAAGGCAGTGTTCCAAGGACTAAATTCAAGGATTTTAAATCAGAGATAGCCATGAGTTTTCACATAAGATGTGTACATGGTGGAATAAACCCTGGAACAATTTTTTATTTATCCCTACAGGTTCTCACTTGGAAATTTTTCTAATTAACTAATATGTTTCTGTTGCCATTGTTTTAAGCCACCTGTCCCAAGGTATGTGGCAGAGAAAAGGGAGATGTGCAGGAACCAGGTCACAAACAACCCTTAGTTAGAAGGGGAAATGGAGTCATGAAGAGAGACTAGATTTTGGCTCAGATTCTTACTTGCTGTGTGACCTAAGACAAATTATTTAACTTCTCTGAGCATCATGTTCTCATTAATAAAGCTGACAGTATCTCAGGGTCATTGGAAGGATGGTTTATTTAAGTACCAGGCATATTGGAATCATGTGACATATGCAGCATAGAACAACATGAAATCAAATGGAAGAGTGAGCAAGAAAAAATTTATTGTGTGATCAAATCCACATAGTTACATTTTGCATATTTTTTCTGTTGTGTACTGCATATTGCCTTTTATACATAGATGATACCACAAAAGTTCATTTACACAAAACCAGGTTCTGTCCTTTGTGGATGATTTGAACAATTTTCAAGGTAATTTATACTACAGATGAGTTTTGCCCTGAGGCACAATCCTTAGAATTCTACACCTGAAGGTAGAGCATGTAAGGTACTGAGTAAGTGTTCAGTAAATAATCCTTACAGCTCTCACGGTCTGTATTTGAACGAGCTTTTGCTTTCACTGTATTCTAGAACACAGAAAGTCTCCACCTCTTAACCCCATTTCTTACCCCCTGGTTCATATTTCTCACTGCCCCACCCCCTGGTGTCCTGGGGGCTGACCTGCTGTTTGAGAGCACTGAACACAAAGTGTCCCTGCAACCAGTAGAATTGTCTAGCACATTGGGCCAGCCAACACTCAGAGGTTTGCTGTAATTTCTGTGACATAACCACCTACAGGTGCAGCTGTCCCAAGTTTGGTGAAAGGAATTACATCCATTTTAAGGGTGTTCATTAGTGATTAAGTACTTCTTTCACACTTTGGAAAGTCATTTAAAGAGCTCAGTCCCAAGGCAGTGTTAATCCTGGCCAAACTCTTCTTTACAGAAAGCCAATCCCTCAAAAAATGAATCTTGTCCCTTTGCTGGTTCTGGGGGACATCTGTCCTCTGCACTGCTCCCAGAGCATATTTCGTTATATCCACTCTGTCATCCACCCGATTGCTACAGAACACAAAGCTTTAATAAACACTAGTTCCTCTCCCTCGTGGTCCCTAACTTCATTCTCACAGATTCTGATTGTCCAGCCCTCGCTACTCCCAGCAAATGCCCACCCAACTGAGAGGCAAAGTCCTTCAAGCAAGGTACCACATGGTCAGCTTTGTTCTTCCGGAGCCTCACATCATGAAAATCTGGTCACTGCAGTACCCATCCTTGAGCCCGCTGGTTCCCACCATTATGAATGTTGAGGGCTCTCAGTTGGTTGCTTGGGGCCACTGTAGCCCAGTGCATTGAATTCCTCACTTAAACCTACTACTTCAGTGGATGAACTCTCTCTCTCAAAGGGATGAGAAGGTATAAACAAAAGAGGGGCAGCACTCTCAGACTTAGGGAGTTCCTTTCTGTCTTCAGTTTCTCCCCTAACCCACCCCCCACACACCCCAGCCAGACCCCAAAGCAGCTCTACTTTAGGAGGTCTCCTTTTCCTGCAAGAGTTTGCATTGCCTGGTGGTGGGGAGGCTGAGTGGGATGCCAGTGATTCAAAACACTTAACTTCAGTCCTAGAAACAGAGCAATTATAGTTCTATAGTGGATGCTCTTTCACATTTTTACTGAATCCCCAGCATGAGGATCTCAGCTTTTTCTGGGGTCATTTTTAATTAATGATTAAATCATTTCTTTTGAAAAACATCTTTTTATTTTGTTTGGTACAGAAGTGTTTGAGCAAAGACTGTGTAGGTGTTTGTGGTGTGTGTGTGTCCAGTTATGTGGTTCTGTGTGCATGCACACAAGGAGAAGGCTCAGAGTGAATACTGGTCTTCTATGGCCACCTGGTTCGTCTTTGTTTAATGCATTACTTTTACTGAACTTTAACATGTAGTAATGCTCTACTTGTACTGACATGGCCTCAAGGAGGCAGACTGCCTCTCAAGTGAGGCAATACTTTTCAGAGAATCACTGAGCCACATCTGTTTATTTTAACATCATCTCCTAGTCTGGAGGACAGGACCAAGAACGGAAGAAGACAAAGAGGAGGGGAGACTTGTATTCCATCCAGACCTCGCTCATCGTAGCCGCACTCAAGAAAATGCTGCCCATTGGTTTGAATATGTGCACTCCCGGCGATCAGGAGCTGATCTCTCTCGCAAAATCACGATACAGCTATGTAAGCCACCCATCTGCATTGGCCAAGCGTGTAATACAGGGCATGGTAGTGATAGCCATTCAGCCCCTAAAGAGTTAGTTCTTCTTCCCAGGGGGAAGATGGATGGAGAACAAGGTATACAGAAGAAACATAACCTCATTTTAAAAAGCTAGTTGGGGTGTCAGTCATGCACTTGAGGACAAGTCTCAAATTTCTCTTCTTTTATTCTTATAATAAAGATCCCAGCAAAACTGTCCATATACTGTTCATATATCCATCTACCCTACTTCTCACTTTCAAATGACCTCTAGGAATAAAATATAACATCTCTTTTCACAGAGGGACACAGATGAAGAAGTAAAGGAACATCTGCGCAATAACTTGCACTTGCAGGAAAAGGTAATGCAACAGGAAGACAGCTCACGCAGGCTTTTCTTCTGGTGTAGGATATCATTCACACACTTAGTTACTCATGTTTTTAAAATGTGCCCTGAAAACAGTCTCAGTGTGCTTGTGTTTAATTTGCAGGACTAGCTCTCTTCCCTTAATTTTTGTCCTTTCCTTCGCTATCACAAAGAGAATGCAAAGAGATATACAATAATGTATGTTGTTCACCTCCCGCTATATGAACATCAAGCCAAAGCAGGGGGTATTTAGATTAAATCTCAGAATTTACTGACTGTGAGGCTTGTTAAACAGGGAAACGGATACCTAGGGGAAGTTTTCTGCTCAAGAGAGAGATTTTGAAACAGCATGATTCCACGTCTGAGTTGTTTTAATCCAAAAAATAAGAGTTTTATTTTTAAAGGCTATTTGAGAGTATTCCAGACCTGTGAATCTGAACAACTCTTTCCTTAGATACATTGATCCTTAAGATGGAGCACTAAGCTGACACAAAAATCCTCTGCTTTCAACCAAGGCATACAGGAATGGTGGATAAAATATACTAGACAAAAGGCATTAAAAAGAAATCCCAGGTGCCATTTAAAAAAGACATTCTAAATCATAGTAATAAGAGAAGTCAATACCATTGGGGCACATAGAGTTTTGTGGACCAGATCTGTATCTCAAGGACTGGGTTGGTTTTTTTGTTTGTTTGTTTGTTTTAGTATATTTTTTATTGAAGTATATCATTCATACATGAACATACATAGACAATATGTGTATAGTAAAAGTTGTAAACTTACAAAATCAATGTGGATGACATCATACAGGGGTCCCATACATAACCCCTCCACCAACACTTTGCATTGTTGTGATACATTGGTTACAAACTATGCAAGAGCATCATCAAAATATTACTACTAACTATAGTCCATATCTTACATTTGGTGTATTTTTCCCCCAACCCATCCTATTTTTTTTTTTTTAAAGATTTATTTATTTACTTTATCCATTTTAAACCCCCCCCTTCCCCATTTGCTGTTTTGTGTCCATTCGCTGGGCAATTCTCTGTGTCTGTTTCCTGCCATCTCTTCTCATCCTCGTCCTCCAGTCTTCACCAGGATTCAATCCTGGAGACCTCCGATGTAGGAGAGAGGTGTCCTACCACCCGCGCCACTTCAGTTCCTGGTTTTTCAGAGTTTTTGGAGCATCTCGTCTTGTCTCTCCTGTTACGTCATCATCTTGCTGCATGGCTCCCGGGGCCTGGCAGCTCACGGGCACACAGAGTCTGGCAGCCCACGCGCCTTCTATATATATATATATATATATATATTTATTTATTTATTTATTTATTTATCTATCTATCTATTTATTTATTTATTTATTTATTTATTTATTTATTATTTTACCGGGAGGTCCCAGGGATCGAACCCAGGTCCCTCCATATGGCAGACAGATGCCCAACCATTTGAGCCACATCTGCCCCCCCATCCTATTTTTTTTTAATATATTTTTATTACAGAGGTTGTGAACTTACAAAACAATCATGTATATATGTAGAATTCCCATACAACACCCCTTCACCAACATACCACACTGTGGTGGAATATTTGTTACAGATTATGAGATAATATCAGACTATTACCACCAACCATGGTCCATAGCGTGTATATATATATTTTTTCATAGCATATATTTGGCACACTTTTTCTGTACCTCCTCCCCATTATCAACACAGTACATCTTTGGCATTAATGCAAGAATATTATAGTATTCCTGTTAACCACAGTCCATGGGTTCCACCGATTGTATTTTTCCCATGCTTCTCCACATTCCCACCACCCTGCAATAGTGACATATATCCGCACTAGCTCACAGAAGAACATTGTTACATCTCTACCATCAACCACAATTCTCATCGACCTCTGGGTTCACTGTGTGACTCAGTCCCTAGATTATTCTCTAGCTTTCTTTCAACTGACATTTATATCCCTAGACTACCCTTTTCAGCTATAATCCCATTTATAAACCAGCTGCTACTCACTATAATGTGTTACCATCAACTTTATCCATTTTCACACATTTACAGTCAAGTTAATTAAAAATTAAGCATCAGTAGTTCTTCTCAACCCACCTCTTATCTCCTTATAACCTATACTCTAGGTTTTAACTCCATGTGTTTATTCTCCGTATTTAGTTCAAATTAGTGAGACCATGCAATATTTGTCCTTTTGTGTCTGGCTTACTTCATTTAGCATAATGTCTTCAAGATTCATCCATGTTATCATATGTGTCCCAATTTCATTTCTTCTTACTGCAGCATAGTATTCCATCATACATACATACCACATTTTGTTTATCCATTCATTGGTTGATGGATACTTTGGTTGTTTACAACTTTTGGCAATTGTGAATAACACCACTATGAACATCGGTGTGCAGATGTCTGTTTGTGTCATAGGTTTTAGTTCTTCTGGATATATTCCTGGTAGAGGAATTGCTGGATCATATGGCAGTTCTATATTTAGCTTCCTGAGGAATCACCAAACTGTCTTTCACAGAGGCTGAACCATTTTACAATCCCACCAACAGTGAAGGAGTGTTCCTATTTCTCCACATCCTCTCCAGCACTTACTGTTTTCTGTTTTTTTAATAATGGCCATTCTATGTGGTATTAGATGATATCTCATTGTCATTTTGATTTGCATTTCACTAATAGCTAGTGATATGGAACATATTTTTATGTGCTTTTTTGGCCATTTGTATATCCTCTTTAGAGAAATGTCTGTTTATGTCTTTTTCCCATTTTTCAATTGGATTGCTTGATCTTTTATTGTTGAGTTGTATGATATCTTTATATAGAATGGATATCAAACCCTTATCATATATGTGGTTTCAAAATATTTTTTCTCATTGATTGGGCTGCCTTTTTACCTTCTTGATGAAGTCCTTTGGATCACAGAAGTGTTTAGGTTTGAGGAGGTCCCATTTATCCGTGTTTTCTTTCATTGCTCATGCTTTTGGTGTAAGGTTTGAAAATCCACCCCTAACACCAGGTCTTGAAGATGTTTCCCTACATTTTCTTCTAGGAGCTTTATGGTTCGTTCTTTTATATTTAGGTCTTTGATGCATTTTGAGTTATTTTTTGTATAAAGTGTGAGATAGGGGTCCTCTTTCTTTTCACTATGGATATTCAGTTCTCCCAGCACCATTTGTTGAATAGACTGTTCTTCCTCAGCTGGGTGGGTTTGACAGGTTTGTCAAAAATCACTTGACCATAGATGTAAGGGTCTGTTTCTGAACCACCAATTCAATTCCATTGGTCTGTGTGTCTATCTTTATGCCAATACCATGCTGTTTTTAACCACTATAGCTAGGTAATATGATTTAAAGGCCAGAAATGAGAAGTGAGAGTCCTCCAACTTCGCTTTTCCTTTTTAAGATGTTTCTGGCTATTTGGGGCCTCTTACCCTTCCAAATAAATTTGATATTGTATTTTCCATTTGTGTAAAAAATGCTGGTGGAATTTTTATTTTGATTGCATTGAATCTGTATATCACTTTGGGTAGAATTGACATCTTAATGATATTTAGTCTTTCAGTCCATGAGCATGGGATGTTATTCCAATTATTTAGATCTTTTAAAATTTATTTTAGCAATGCATTGTAGTTTTCTGAATATAAGTGCTATACATCCTTGGTGAATATTATTCCTAAATATTTGATTCTTTTAATTGCTATTATAAATGGAATTTTTTTCCTGACTTCCTCCTCAGATTGCACATTATAATTGTATAGAAACGCTACTGATTTTTGCGCACTGATCTTTTATCCTGACACTCTACTGAAAACGTTTATTAACCCTAGCAGCTTTGTTGTAGATTTTTCAGGACTTTCTGGATATAGGATCACATCATCTGCGAATAGCAAATTTTCACTTCTTCCTTTCCAGTTTGGATGCATTTATTTCTTTTTCTTGCCTGATTGTTCTAGCTAGGACCTCTAGTACTATATTGAACAACAGTGGTGATAGTGGGCATCCTTGTCTTGTCCCTGATCTCAATGGGAAAGAGGGCTGGGTTTTGGTTTTTTTTTTAATAACCTTAAAGGAGGAGGAGTACTAGACCTAATTACCCATGCTGTGCACACATGTAGAGCAAGATACTTACACAAAATTCATTAGAACCAGTGAAACCCATGAACTCTGATACAGATAACCATGAAACCACATGGAGAGTATCCCTGAGAATATGGGTTGGGATACCACTAGATAAAACTCTTGAACATAATTTCACATGAAAAAAGCATGAAGTATATGAGGAAATCTACCACTATTAGAGTCAACAAATGCAACAAAGTAGAGAATTCAAGCTTAAAAAGTACTGAAAAGGATTTAAAAATAATTATATGATGAAAAAGTTGTAATAATGAATGTTGGTGATGGTAACATAATATTTTGAATGTAACTAATATCACTAAATTGTACACTTAAAAGTGGTTACAGTGGGAAATTTTATATATATATATATTTTTTTTTAAGATTTATTTATTTACTTTATCCATTTTAAATCTCCCCTTCCCCATTTGGGGTTTTGTGTCCATTCGCTGGGCAATTCTCTGTGTCTGTTTCCTGCCATCTCTTCTCATCCTCGTCCTCCAGTCTTCACCAGGATTTGATCCTGGAGACCTCCGACGTAGGAGAGAGGTATTCTGCCGCCTGCGCCACCTTGGCTCCTGGCTTCCAGAGCTTTCAGAGCATCTCGTCTTGTCTCTCCCCTGCGTCTCTCTCCTGTTACGTCATCATACCGCTGCATGGCTCCCGGGGCCTGGCGGCTTACCGGCACACAGAGCCTGGCAGCCCATGCGCCTTCTATATATTTTTTTTTTATTTTACCGGGAGGTCCCAGGGATTGAACCCAGGTCCCTCTATATGGCAGACAGATGCCCAACCATTTGAGCCACATCCGCCCCCTTATATATATACTATTAAAATAAAAAGTTTAAAAAGTATGGATGGTTGAAATATTTACAGAGATAAAGGTAACAATAGAATCTCTAAACCAAGAATGGGATTTTTTTTTTTCTTAATTTTTTTTTTTTTTTTTTAAGGTACTGGGGCCGGGGATTGAAACCAGGACCTCATATGTGGGAAGCCAGTGCTCAAACACTGAGCCACATTGGTTCCCCTGATTTGGTTTTTGTTTTTGTTTTTGTTTTCAGGAGGCACTGGGAACCAAACCCAGGACCTGCCATGTAGGAAACAGGTGCTCAACCACTTGAGCCACATCTGCTCCCCTGAATGTTATTTTTTTTAAGGAGGGGAGAGAGGGGTTTGAAAAAGACTTCATAGTTAATTCTAAAAATAAAAAATAGTCATTGAAATTAAAAACCCACTTTATGGGTTAAAAAATAGGCTACACACAGCTGAAGAGATAATTTATAAATTGGAAGATTTATTTAAGGAAATCATCCAGAATGTAGCACAGAGACTAAAAGGATGGAAAATATGGCCAGTGAGTTAAGAGACATGTAGGTTAGAATAAGAAGTTCCTATATAACACCTTTAGGTGTTCCAGAAGAAGATAATAGAAAAAATGAAAGAGGTCATAGTACAAGAGATTCTTGGGTTACTCCCAAACCACGCTATGAGCAAAAAGCTTTTTTTTTTTTTTTTAGTAGAAGTGGTACAGGAAGGTTGCTCATGGGTGTGCTTTAACTTTCAGTCTGATGACCCAGCTGTAAAATGGCAACTGAATCTTTATAAGGATGTTCTGAAGAGTGAAGAACCTTCTAGTCCAGAAAAGACAGTGGAGCGTGTACAGAGAATTTCAGCAGCTGTTTTCCACCTAGAGCAGGTAAGGAGTATCTGCCCTGAGCAGTAAGGAAGCAGGTCTAACCTGGAGAATACAAAACTCCTCTCCAAAGTGAGCTGTCGGCTATAAGTGTCCTTGTTAGGTTGAGAAAACCAGAAAAAAAGGATCATTCTGGATCATTCCAGAACATCCCCAAGCACCATCTTGGTGTCTATTCTTTCCCTCCTAGTGCTGTATGAATTCTTGACATTAGCTCAAATGACCTGCTGGAGTCATCTATCCATTTGTAAAGCTGCCATTAAGCAATAAGTAGCTGAGCGCACTTGGGAGAAGGAAGAAAACTTAAGAACTACACAAATTAAATCAGCCACTTCTGGGTACATTTTGCTGACTATGGTTGAGAAACCGAAATTCTCCAGGGTTGAGAAGTCTGGGCTGCAGGTGACTATTATCTGCCACCTGAAAGATCTGCCTCATGTGCACCTACCCATGTGATTTCTTCTCAGGTGGAACAGCCTTTGAGGTCCAAGAAGGCAGTCTGGCACAAACTGTTGTCAAAGCAACGGAAACGGGCAGTTGTGGCCTGTTTTAGGATGGCCCCTCTCTATAACCTGCCCAGGTAAATACATTGTCCTTTTCTTCTGGCATGTAGCCAGTGATGGAAAATAAGGTATCTTTCCACAGCTGTATTCTCTTCTGTCCCTGACACTCCTAAACCAAGAGGTAGAAATTGGAGTCATTAGCCTATGGTGCCAGTGCAGTCTGCTTATAGTATAAAGGCCTGTTAAAACAATTGAGGTAAGCATAAAAACTGAAACCAGATGAGATTCCCTAATGCCCCGTGCCTGCCTCAGCTCACCATTTTGCACCATAAAGTCAGCCACGTAAGGAGGCTTGCTACTTTTGCTGAGGTGGGATTCTTTGTGAAGCCGTAAAGGCTTCTGGGTTGACTAGAGATCTGTTGTCTAAAACGCTTATCCCAAATTCCATGAACAGGTCAAACAGTATTTCTCTGCTTAGGCACTTAGCTGACACCAAAATTATAGTATTACCTCAGCAGACAGAAATGTGTAACTTTAGAACCCTTTAGCACAGGATATTTATCATCAAGACAAAGAAAGGGCATTGGCTAGGGATGCCCCAAGAGGCCAGTCAGGGGCATGATAACCTTACCGAGTGTTTTAGCCTATGCTTTGAAGTAAAAAAAATATGGGAAGTTTGTTCCCAAATGTGTCTAAACACACTTGCTGTGTCAACATAGGAAGGAGTATGGGTGACACACTGGGACAGAGTTGGCCACTGAGACTAACTCAGTGCCTTTGGTTATGTGGCGACATTCCCATCTTCAGAGTGATTATAGAGTGGGTAAGGTTGGCCCTTGATCAGTAAACAAAGCTGGTGATTGAATATCAGCTTCTATTTCATGAACTTTCTAATCAATAGGCCCATCCTTATCAGTCAGGAAGAATAAACTGATTTGGACAAGTATATTTTGAATCCCACATAAATAAATGTGTTTCTTTGAAATATCATACAAAGGACCATTTCTATGCTTGACATTTCCCGTTCATCAGATTATGTACCTTGGCCATCCTTTATCCAGAGTGTCCTGTAACTTGCCATTGAGCCTTTCTGGTTAGAGTCCTTGAAGATGGTGGAGAATCATGATCTCTGAGATACACACCTGCTCCTACCAGTCTCTCAAGAAAACAGATTAGTGCCTTTGGAAGAGCATGAGGCACCATAAAATCAAGTAGAATTCATGAATATTAAGCTAAAAAATTAAGTCAAGCAGTCATGAGCATTAAGGCTGCTGAAGCCCTGCCAGAAAAAAAATGAAATTCATAGCCCAGTAGAAAAAGCAAAAATGCATAGGATTTTTGTTTTTCAGAAGTCGTGACACATCAGAAAGCATTCCCTTTCCTCTGTGGTGGAGATGCGTGCCTGATGCCATGCTAATTTGGTCTCCAGAAATATTCAGCTTTAAACCCTGGTCTCCAGGGCCAGGTCAGCTAGCAGAAATTATATCTCTCAAAAACAAGCATTTTTCCTAAATCCACTGAAAATGTTAGGACCATCCTTTCATATTTGAGCTGCTCCTTCAGCAACTCTGCCCCCATGTGAGTACTAGCAGGTCCAGGAATTCACTATGTTGACTCAGTCCTAATCCAGTTGTTTTAGAGGGGTCACTCTGGCTATTCTCCCTAGAATGGAGGACTGTAAGTAGATTTTGTAATAACAACAAAAACAAAAAACAAGCGAAGGAGCTGATGGTGGAGACCATGCCTCTTTGCCATCTTGTGGTGGCCTAAACTGCGTGGAGTCTTCCAAGGGGTATTATTTTATTATGTGAAAACTGTTTCTCTGATGTTAGTTTTTTAAAAGAAAACCTGTATGCTTTTCTCCAGACACAAAATTAACAATTTCTTCCTGAGTACCTTTCAACGGGTTTGGCTGGAAAAGGTTAATGAAAAAACTCAGTATGACAGGCTTATACTCATTTTAATGGTAATGTAACCTGTGGCAAGACCTGCTCATTCTCTGCACATCCCTCCCTTCTTGACCATGATTTAATGTTACCATAAAAACACACATTTGTACAATTTTTTAAAAAGAACTCTGATTGGTCAGATTTTGAAGATGGCAAGGGCCGTTTTCTACCAGAAGCCAAGACTAGGTCTTGATGGCTCTGGTCTTGATCTTTATCTTCCTTTTCTCTCCTTCCCTCCTCACCATTCTCCTCACATTTGGTAAACACTTAACTGCCATTTGGTGACCAGTATCCTCAGGAGTCAGTCCTGGCTTATAAAGAGTGAGCGTGGCTTGTGCCAGTTTTTCAGTGTTCCTAAACCCCAAGGGCACAGCTAGAATCCATGAGGCACACAGAAAATGTCTTGCCTTCCTAAGCAAAGTGTGGTTCCTTGGAGGCCCTGTAAGGTAAAGAAGCCCTGATTTGCTGTTTTCAGTATATCTAGAACTAAATGAGTCATCATAAACGTGATTTGCATTGGATTACCTGGACAGGGGATCAGCCAAAAATGGAGTAGCCTAACTTGCAGATTAAGCAAATACTTCAGGACTGTACCTTGGCCTGGTGAATTATTTCTCATTTAGAGAGGAAATATGATAAAGACCCTATGAGATCAGAGTAGGATTAAAATTACAGCCACCTTTTGCACTAACCATTGTTATTTTCAGAAGATGTTCCAGATATATAGGAACTGCCATGTTAGAGGATTCTGGTTTTGTTTTGTTTTTTGATTATGGTTTGCAACTGGCTACCCTGACCAATCAGAAGATAAGAATTGTACAAAAGACTACCCTGCTTACTAACCATTAATCGCCCAAACTAAAATAAGGTGTTCCATGGATCCCTCTTGACCTCACTCTCACCCCTTCCGCTCAGGCACCGCTCTATTAACCTCTTCCTCCATGGCTATCAGAGATTTTGGATAGAAACAGAGGAGTATTCCTTTGAAGAGAAACTAGTACAGGATTTGGCTGTAAGTACTGACTCAACTGGGAACAGATATGAGTGTGAATGAATTTGATTTTTGGATTCATGTGTGTGCATTTTAACAGTTTAAACATTCACAGAAGAATCAAGTGTATATATGTATTTGAAGCAAACTAACTGTATGAACTCTCAGGGGAAGGCCCTGCTGATGATCATAGAGCCAGAGGATGAATTTTCACTTGGAGGTGCTAGTACTATTATCAACCTCATCATTGTCATCATTAACAACTAATATTTCTTGGGATGCACAGCCATGCCTTGGGGATTTCATGCTAAGTTAAGTTTTGAGCACCGTTGGTTGCAGGAGGCCACCCCACCCCAGCCAAGGCCCTGCATTCTTAATCAATAACTCTGTTTTAGGGAAGCACATCTCTATCCCCTTCCTGCATCTCACATTTCTGTAATTGTCCCTTCAGCAAATGTGACGTGCCTGGTCTCTAATAGACTTCATGCTCTAAAATCTCTTAAAGCAATATGCACGGTGTGGGGTGAGGGGTGGGAGCTCATTGCAGAAGCTCCACAGAGCCTCATCCTGGTTCAGAATAAATATTAAGCCTCTTCTTCCTTGGCCGATCCATGGTTCTTTTTTCTTCTTCTCTTTATTTCTCCCCTAGTTATCTTTTTCTCTTATCACTTACTTTCTCCATTAGTCTTGCCCTCTGTTTCTCATATTCAGTCTTTCTCTTTCCATCTTTCCCTTTCTCCCTCTGTTTCTTTTCCTTCCCTCCCTTTTTGCTTTTAATCCTTTGCCCCATCTTCTCTCCATTTGTCCTTATGCTCTTAATTCTTTTCATATGTTCCTGTCAGTAAGAAAGACAATTCCTTAGTTTTCCCAGTTCCTTGATTCGTATGAACCACTTCTTCCAAACCATTCATACGACCACCAAAGTTCTCACCAATTTACTGAATAAAGTCCACCTGCTGTCTCTGCCACTTACTAGAAAATTCACTTTGACCTCAGGCAATAGCTGCTATCTCTCTTTCCTTAAAACAAAATAGAGAAAAGAGGTGAAAACTGCAAGGTGTGTAGCTTTAGGATGACATCTCTCAGGAACAACAGGATTTTTAGTGTCAAGGGTAAGATTTGGAATAAGAAATGTTTTGCTGGGTTGAATCCCAAGTGGTACCAGTGCTTTGTAGCTCCTGTCCCCACCCCTATCTCCAGCCTTCCTGTCCAAGAGAAGCTCCAAACGTTGACCAGAGGAATCCAATCTTTCAGGTGACTCACTAGGGCTTCCCTCCTGAACTCAGGTGCCCAGAGCTTGCTTGGGAGTTCTTTCTCTCTCCCCTGTGGTCAGACTTTTTCTTTTTCTTTCTTTTTGTTTTAACCTAAAATTGGAATGTTTCTTTGATTGGCTGAAAAAATGTATATGTGTATCCCAATCCTTGCATTCTTAGGGCTTCTGTCCTGAAATACATATGACATGGTGGTTTCTTTTTGTGCTTCTTAGTCTGATGCGCACGGTGCTTTGTGCTTTGCCTTCTCTTTATTCGCATGCAGTTGTGTGGCACATGCTGAGATACATGCCTAAAGCCTGTCTGTGTTGGTTCATGTAGAAATCTGCCAAGGTGGAAGAAGAGGAAGAAGAAGAGACGGAAAAGCAACCAGACCCACTTCATCAGATCATTCTCCACTTTAGTCACAATGCTCTCACTGAGAGGAGGTCAGCACAGCAGAGTGCTCTGCTTCTCCCAGGCACCAGGGATGGTTGTAGCTACCCCACACCTTCCTCTTACAGCAGTTGGCAGGCGAAAAGGGGATATCCTGCTTGCTGCCCTATAATTGGCTGTCAAAAAACATCTGGGGAAACTAAACCAAGCCACAGCCCACTCATCCTAATACCAGACCCTGAGTCTAAAGATGACGCAGCCTGACATTGTTACCTTCATCCCTGAATTATATGTCAAGTCAATACCGATTCAGATTTTTAGAGTGGTTTCTAAGAATCGGGGGCGGGATAGTGGGCAGAAGTTTCTGAATAATTCACTAGTAAATGTAATTTAAGATTTATATGGCTCTAGTCATTTCTGTTGGTTCCAAAAAAGTAGCCTGCTAAATATCTCCTTCATCTTTCCAGCAAATTGGAGGATGATCCTTTGTATACGTCCTATTCCAGCATGATGGCCAAGGTATGCCTGGGCTTTCTGCCCAGCATTTCAGTCTTTTTGTCTTCCTTTGGACGTCTTCAGGCCCATGGAAACTGTCATGGAGAGAAGTGTTGAGATCTAAGCTCCAGCCATTGCACAATCCATGTGCCATAGGGGTGACTTTAGGAAACCACTCTTCCATCCTCTTAAAGAAATTTGGAAGCTTTGTAGAAACAGGGTGCTGGGTCTAGGTTCGCATGACAATCCTAAGGTCAGCTAACTGGGGCTTAGGCATACAGCCTTTCTGTAGGTCTCAAATGAAGGTTCAGAACATGTCCAAAAGTTCAGCACACTTGCAAACAAGGTTAGAAACTAAAGGGCGACCCCAGTGTTTGGGAAGAGGTGGAAGGACCAGAGATGATATTTCTGTGTCAATAGGGGGTCGGTGACCTCTGGAATGGAATGCTGAGTAAATGGGAGAAATGTTTTATCTCAAGTGGAAAACTTTCATGTTTCAGGGTAGGAGGAGGTCATGTTGGGGCACAGAAGCACCTTCCTTCCTCAGCTGTCCCTCAGGGCCATTGTGGAAAGGAGCACTTTAAGATTCACACCCTATGTGTTCCCAACCCATTGCCAAACCCCTGGTTTTGTGTCTCCCTTCACTTCTGTCTCATTTACACGAGATCTTTACTAGGTAGATGTTACTAGGTAGACAGGTCCCCACTGATAATGTGATCTTGGTGTTCCCTTCTTGGAACCCTTTTGTAACTGCAAAGATGGCATTTAGGGTATAATGTTGCCCTGCAGTGATCAAAATGTTCCTGGTTTTATAAAGTTCTGAGTTCCTGAGGTGCCTGTGAATTACATCCTGTCCCTTACCCTTGCACAGTAGAACAGAGTTTTGTTTATTAGATTCACCTTTAATTTGGTTGTTTGTTTCCTCCTTCCCCTGTTCCGGAAATCAGAGTTGTCAGAGTGGTGAGGATGAAGAGGAGGAGGAAGACAAAGAGAAAACATTTGAAGTAAGTTTTCACTAAGATTGAAGACTGGGCTACCGAGCAGGGCCAACAGGCTGGGCCTGCGGAGGTGGGTGCTGACTTTGTGCACGTGGCTTACCCACCATGGGTATCTACAGTGGCACATCTGCCTTGACGAAGCACACTTATGGTTCTGTTGTCTCTCTGTCTAACAAGAGGTATCAGGTGTTCAGACAGTCAGTAAACCACCCCACTGACTTTGCTCTTGTGGGAAACTTTGTACTTCTATCCAAGAATTATAACAAAATGGGCCATTGATGTACAAATTCCAATTTATCCTAAACTTAAAAATCAGAGCAATAGAGATACTGGGATGATTTTTGTACTATCGTTCTGTAAATGAAAATTTATAGCTATTTTGTGTTTGAGGCAAAGATTAAACTATTTGTTTACTTTTATTTTATATGAAAGTATACAATAGTAAAAATAAATGAATGTAATTGCAGTTCTGGAAAGCCTTGTCCTTCAGGTAACCCATGTCTAGTAGACAGTCTCTTTTAACTCTGATCTGAGCATTCTAGATAAATGGGAGTTTCCTATTTCAGACAGATATACTCAAGTTGACCCTTAGGCATTTCCCTGTTTCCCTGTATGACAAAGCATTGAAAACAATCACATTTTGATCTTGGGTCACTTCCTATAAGTATCAAAGAGGAATGAATTATGTTACAAAAAGTGGAATATTGATCATCAAAATTTGAGTGTATTTTAGGTGGTCTGTTTGGGAAAGCTGGGTAGTATCAGGAAACTGATTGCAGAGGTCTGCTTTATCCAAAAGTATATGTTGCCTCCCTTAGGCAACTAAAGATTCTTTCCCACAACTCACTTCACCACAGCAAATCCCCGGGGGGTGGAGGGGAAGTGTTCCTATTTCCCCCTGCCTCTCTGGTTTTTTCCCAGGAGAAAGAGACGGAGAAGCAGAAAACCCTCTATCAGCAAGCTCGGCTGCATGAGCGTGGCACTGCTGAGATGGTCCTTCAGATGATAAGTGCCAGCAAAGGTGATTTTTCTGATTCCTGGTTGGGCTCATGCAACTACCACAGATGTTTCATGCTGTGACATAAGTCATTATCAAGTAACCTTGATAAAGCCCAGTAGGTATAATTTACCCTCTGTTTCCTTGGTGATTCAATTGAGTCTTCTCCATGGCAGGTCAGATGAGCCCCATGGTGGTTGAGACTCTGAAGCTGGGCATAGCCATTTTGAATGGTGGCAACGCTGGTGTGCAGCAGGTAATGAGGACTCGCAGAGGCTGGGCAGGGTTCCTGGGGGTATTCCCACTCGACAAATGTCATGCTACAGAGAGGGCCACCCAGAATCACTTTTGCTGGCTTTGGTCCTTGGTGGCCAATTATATCAGAGTAGCTGGGAATATAGACAGATAAAGCCGGGCTCGAAGTCCCCAGATCAATGTGTAGTTGATAAAGAAGTTTTGCGCAGGGATAGAAGAGAAAAACATTTAGCTTTTTCATCTAAAGGTGATTTTTCATGCCAGGCAGCATGGGGCTGTGTAATTGAAGTCCTCAGGCTTAGGTTTTTATTTCAGCCCTATTTTAGCATTTATTAACTATTTTAGCATTACCATGAGCAAGGAACCTCCCACGCACTACATGGCACTATTGTTCATTCATTCATTCATTGGCCTATTTACTGATTTGCTTGTTTACTCTGCCCAAGGGCCTGGCTCTGTTCTAGCTAGTGGGGCTGTAGCAGTGAATAGCACAAATAAAAACCCCTGTCATCATGCAAGATGTAGTCAGGATGAAATGAAAAAACACATAGAAGTATACAGCCAAGTATTTGGCACCTGGTATTTGCTCAACAATCTGAACTGAAACTGGCTGCAGATGTCAGGGATGCACCGGCATCTCCTGGGTATTCCAGGCTCTTGCTAAAAAGTGTCTGTGAACACAGGAAAGTGAAACCCCAGACACACCCTTGACATTGAGAAGGGTTATAGCCCAGGGCCTTTGACAATCTCCAGCTTCATGGCTACCATTATAGCATAACATTTTCCCAGCCTTTAATTCATCCCAAACAAATTTCTCATTGAAAACTATCATTGTCTAAGACACCCCTACCTTGTTCTTCTCTCCTATCCCTATCAGTTGGCTTTCTTGGAGGTTTTTTTTTTTTTAAAGAAGAAAATTATAATGTAAAGTTCCTGCCTTTGCATAACAGAGGAAAGATGTCTCATTGTGAAAGAGATACTGAGCGCTCAGCTAGGCTCATTACTGACTAAATCCTGGCTCCTGCATGCCAGGCTCATAGCACGGGCCATTCAGATGATCCCTTGGCAAATAGGAGAGGCTTCAAACAGTAAATCCATGAGTGCCAAACGTCTACTGTACTGCTCTATCAGAAATAAACATGGTCCACCCCAAGAGATTCAGTAAGTAGATGGAGGGACTCAGGCATATGTACTGTTTTTAAAATTCACAGGTGATTCTGATGCCTGGCCAGGGTTGTGATCCACTGCCCTGGGGCTGCCTCAGTGTGCCTGCGTAGTTGGGGATTTGCCATTTCTCCATCAGGATTTAGGAGGGTCAACAATTGTTGCATAAATAATTTTCATTGCTTTTCCCTTTAAATTGTGTCTCTTGTAGAAAATGCTAGATTACCTAAAGGAGAAAAAGGATGCTGGATTCTTTCAGAGCCTTTCTGGTCTTATGCAATCTTGCAGGTAAACATGGGAAAGCCACCCATAGCATTTTTTAAAACTCATCACTATTGAAGGGAAAAGAGGGAGTATGTATCACAAGACAAGCTGGCCTATTGTGGTCTTACTGGGAGAGGAGAAACTTACCTTTGAAAGCTAACCAGGTGGGGATCGTTCCCCCAGTCTTCAAGATCATATTCAAATAGCATTCAGAGTAACAACTATAATCTCCGTTAGCACACACACACCTCCCCTTATTTTTTAATCACCCTTACCTCCTATTTTTTAAGGTTGTTTTCCCCAGAGACTGAGAGTACACACTGAGTTCCTCCTCAAACACACTTTTTCATAAAAGTCAAACAAAAAGAAAGGAAGAGAGGAAATACCTCCCTATGACTCAGGACTATGTTTTCATTAGACCCATTAGATACTTTATTAATTTGTATCCTTAATGATTCTTTGAGCCTGAGTACATGTTTGGTAGGTAGATATTTTGACATATGTACATTTTGACAGAGGTACATCTTGACATAGCCTGAAAAACAAAGCATTAAATGCTCAGTTTTTATTGCCAAGTTGTGCAAGCCTCATGTTATGGCTGAAGTAACCTCTGACAGATGAAGCACATATAACCAGAAGTCATAAGTTTACCATTCTTTGCTCATTTCAGAAAAAGCCAACAATGTTTCTAAGAAAAGTGTCAGCTTATTCCCTGAGAATTCGTGTGTATTTTATAGCCTGCAACTCATTCTAAAAGAAATCTAAGTTACATTTATCAAGCTCATTTGCCTCCAATTAATATGCTTAAAAATGGAGCATTATGTTTTCCATGTAAAATTTGGAAGATGGGCATCTGTGATTTAATTTTTCTAACCTTATTTGATTCGGAAAATATTGTGCCTTGCAGTTGTAGGGAGCATATTTGAGCTGCATTATGATGCCTTGTTCTCAGCTCTGTATTGCACATGAAATTCTCAATTAAATGTCTAGGAGTTCACCCGGTGGTCTGTAATACTTAGTCTTGCTAAACTCCTTTCTAATGATGATTTGTGGGGACAGGTGGCATACCCTGAGAGGCCAACTTCATTCTAACAGAAGTTTTAAGATATCATAATGGGTTTTTTCCTGGTTATAAAAATAGCACATACTTGTAAAATATTAAAGCAGTAGAGAAATTAAAACATTCAGAATCAAAGGTCAGAATGTCTGTTGTACAGATGGTCTCCTGAATCAAAACAGCTGCTTCAAAACAGCTATGTCCAAATGTCTTATTTCCATGTTATCCTCCCTGACAGCAAAACCAAAATAGAAGGATAATTTTGTGTTGTTGAGTAGGCCCCTATTACAGCAGGATCTGGAAAATCCAACAAAGAGAGCAATAGGAATTTTTGTTGTTTTTTCTTTAAAATTCCTCTAAAGTGCAAAATGTGTGTGACTCCCTAAAGGGGATAGGGATGCTGGGTTTTTCCCCAATGTCTTTCCAATCCAACAATCATTTCCTCTGCCCAAAAGTAAAGGGAAGGCAAGGTTTTGCAGAGTCTTGATGGCCTCAGCCATAAGCTCCCCTAAGAGCCATGTTTCTGTGAGAACTTGTGCTCTCAGGAACATGTTCTATGAGACCTTTCAGATTGGAGAAGGAGTTAGACTTTGTCAGAAAAATAGAGTAAGCCCCAATTGGAAACAATATGTCCTACAGTGCCTTCAATCTCATGTTTTATGTTTGCACTAGGGATGGTAAGTAGGATTTGGCGGCGACTGTGATTAGAAAGGGTGGGGACAAAAATGAAAGCTAACTTGTCACAGATCCAAGACATCCAGGGACACCCATGCTGGTGAAAAACTTAATCTTGGCTACACATGGCTTCTGAACGATTCAGTGATCATAAAATGGTCTGGTCTTTTGAAACCTGAAAGCTTATAGCTCTCTCCATCAGTAATCATCCTAAACACTAAAACCACAATTCCTTGTGATTCTCAGTGAGAGAAGGTAAAGTGAACCTTAATTAGTGCATTTTTAAAGTAAACTCTCCTTTGAGAAATCTTAGAAACAGAGTATTTCTTATTTATCTGTGAAACCTTTATAAATTTTTATCCATAAGAAATGATTCAAAGTGCAAAAACAATCATTGTCTTCATAAATGTTTATGATCCCTCTCCAAGCATGTAACAAAGTCCAGGAGTAACAGGCATCTTTAGACAACAATGCTGACCACAAAGCCAAGGAACCATTAGACTTTCAACCACACTGTAATTCATTAGTCCATTTATGGATAATACAAGGACAGGATATTCTTATTCAACAGGTACATTGACATTAGAAATCCAGTCTCCCAGTGTACATAGCCCTGAACTTTGTTTTCTTTTGTCTATTAAAAGTGTCCTT
This sequence comes from Tolypeutes matacus, assembly GCA_026826555.1. NCBI lineage: Eukaryota > Metazoa > Chordata > Mammalia > Cingulata > Chlamyphoridae > Tolypeutes > Tolypeutes matacus. The sequence goes on from JAKSZT010054393.1 coordinate 7,719,482, forward strand.
GATTTGAATGCATTTGAAAGGCAGAATAAAGCTGAAGGCCTGGGGATGGTTACTGAAGAAGGAACACGTAAGTGACTAATGAATGTGAAGGCCACTCTCTTCCTGATTGAAATTTGTTTGAACTATGTTGGGTTAGAGCCCCTGTTCACTGCTTCTTAATCTGCCAGGACTTGTTCCATTTCAGCAAAATGTCTACATCCGTAACTTTTGATAAAGCCAGCATCCAGGCTAGATGTGTTCTTGAGCCGGTTTTAACTAAAGACAGTTTATCATGTTGCTTATGGTTTTCTTACTTTGTATTTTTTTTTCCCCCTCTCATCACCAGTCATTGTTCGTGAGCGTGGTAAGTTTGAGTTTCTGGCCTGAGTTTCTACCATGTGCTGTAAATCATAAGAGACCTTATTTAATTCCCTCTATGCAGACACATTTTTGGCTTGGTGGTTGCATGTCTCGTTTAACTCAGCAGTTTGATACTTAATTAAAGAAGTGTTTTCCATCTGTAAAGCATGGGTTATGGACTGTGAACCATGTACTTCCATTAGCCTAGTTGTTTCATTATAAATGCATCCTGGGGCTAAATATTTTAACTTTGTTGGGTATTGTACTCTGCCGCCTCAGCTCCAGTTTAATTGGATTTATCACCATTCACCCAAAAGTCCTATTCCAAACCATCTTACACAGTTCCTTTATCATTTTTGCAGCTATCTTCACTGGAAGGTGTTCTCTGTTGAGAAGCCAAGCAAATACTTACCAATATTCTGTGTTTTCAAGGTGAAAAAGTACTCCAGAATGACGAGTTTACACGAGATCTCTTTAGATTCCTACAGTTACTTTGTGAAGGACATAATAATGGTAAGTGGAACATATTGATTTGTCAAGGGAAAGCCACATTGAAGTACAAAATTGTAATTCAGTTCAGGATGCCCCAATTAATAAAACCATTTGCTAACTCAAAAACATCAGTTAATCCACTCCTCAATAGGAAATCTTATGTAACAATTGCCTTTAACTTCATGGCTATGTTTATTAAGTACCACCAAGGCTAAGCTGCTTCTAGGATCTTCAGATTGTGAATCTAAACACCCAGCCCTTCCTATCAGGTCCCTAAGGGCTCATTACAGTCCAGTTTCTGGCATCACTGGGATGGGGGTGCCCAGGGCAGAGCTGTGTCCTGCAGGATCTTCCAGGACCCGAACGCAGTGCCTTGTGAGGCTGTGTGCATCATGTTTCTCTGCTGAGCTCAGCTGAGAGGGCATGTCCAGCTCCCTCAGCATGGCGGGAATGATGCTGACCTCATGCTGGTGCTCTCAGACTTTCAGAACTTCCTGCGGACTCAGATGGGCAACACCACCACTGTGAACGTTATCATCAGCACCGTGGACTACCTTCTGCGTCTTCAGGTGAGCAGAGCAGGCCTTGAGTAGGGCTGGGGAGGGCGGCGCCTCCCACCTACCCTTCCAAAAGCTGAAGACACTTTTACCAGGTCAGGGAAGCCTTGGAATACAGTTAAGTTCCAGTAAGGAAGGCATTGTAAGATCTATGTCCACACATTTGTGATGAGTCAAGTGCCTACAAAGTGTGTTTGAAGACCAAAAGGGAGTGGGAGAGGAGCGAATGCAGTTAAGTAAATTAGCAATTATAAAACCCCATTTACTTTAGTTTTGCCAGTGAAATCCTAGCTGTAGTGACCAAGAGCTATAAAGCAACCCATGAATGAAAACATTTTTTTCCCCACTAGAAAAAGGAGTTAAATAATTTGATGGGAATGTTAGGTTCACAAATTCTTAGTGTTGAGAAGTCACCTGGTTTAATTATTTGAAGGAAAATACAAATTATAATGAGAAAATCCACATGAATAAAAAAGGATTCTCTTTTCTCTTTGCTGATTCATCATCCTGTTCTGCCACTCACCTGTTGTGACCTGGAACAATCTGTTTAACCTCCCCATGTTCCAATTTCTCATCCATAAAATGGGTAGGACCTGTCTCACAGAGTGGTAATAAAGATTGAACGATTTAAATATATGTAATGTGCTCAGAATTATGCACATCAACTATTATGTCGCTGCTGTTATAATTATTTGGATGATAATCATTATCTTTAACTTAATTTTTCATTTTAAATGAATTGTCCTATATCAGAGTCACCCAGTTCCAGTTGAACACAGTCTTCTTTCCTATCTGTTCTTCCCATGGAGGAATTTTTGCACTTGGAAGATGCTAGAATTCAGATATCTATGTATGTCTTTACAGAATATCTAGCTCCTGTCCTCTTAAAGATGTCATAGAGATGTAGGATTCTCTTGTATTCTTCCTGAACATTAAATTTAACTTCACCAACCAAAGTCTGAGAAGTACTAAAATGTACTTGTTTGTTCTTAGGAATCAATCAGTGATTTCTACTGGTATTATTCAGGGAAGGACATCATTGACGAATCTGGACAACACAACTTTTCCAAAGCTCTGGCGGTCACCAAGCAGATTTTCAATTCCCTTACAGAGTACATTCAGGTATGTGCTACAGATTGCATGCTTGAAAACAGAGATATATATATTTTTAATTCCCTCTTAGAACATTCTTAATATTCCCATATTTTATATACCATCTAGATTCTAGAAAATTTAGATGCACACGGTGGACTGTGCATCCAGCCCTAACATTGACAGTAAACAGTATGAGTTCAGAGAAAGACAAGGTCTTTATGAGCTGAGGTGCTCTTAGTCTTTGTGGGGACATGTGAGATGGGAATGGATACAGAGGAGGAATACATTCACTTGGAAAAGCTGTAGAAGTAGGATGGTTCTGGTTTCATGAAGAATCTCAGCAATTGTGTCAATCTACTGAAACAAAAGAGAAAAGCAAGGAAAGAAGTGGGGAATATCTCATCCTTTTTTGTTCTTTCACAAAGAACATTCTCTATTCCACGAGTCCAAGAGTTTTTAGTGGTTGTTTTTACAGGTAATATGATTGACCTGAAATTTGTTCTGTGAAAGGCATTAAATTCTTATCTAATTAAAGAGCCTTATGATGAGCCAACTGGCCCACTCGGATCATAGTTGCTCGTTAAAATAAACACAAAGCTAAAATATCAATTTGGAAGATGGGGCTTAAAGGGGGAAAGTCTTTGTCAGTTGAGCACTGAAAGGACATAGAGAGATAAATCTAGGAACAGGTGATTGATCTGAAGTTTCACAAAAAGAGAAATACCTAAGGAAATCTTTGAACATATTTGACAAGCATCTGATATGCTCTCTGCAGAAACCATCCAATCTTCAGAATTTCCCATAGAACATTTAATCCAAAAGTAAAGGAACTTCTCCTTTTTCGGTAAATGGGAGTTTTGCTCAACAACTGTTTTTTTTTCCCCCAAAAAGAATCCCATGGATTCTTGGGACCAGACACTTGAGTATACATGAGCAATGATTTTGAAACAAGCTTACATGACTTGGAGGTGCAGGCTCTATTTCTCCTGTTCACCGATTCCCTGGGAATTCTGCCAAGCCTTTTCTAGAATTTTAGATAGTATTGGTGTCCTATTTAGAACTTTCTTTTTCAAGCAATTTGGAGACTGACTAAAGGGTAAAAAAATAAGCTATAAGGAAGATCTAAGGATAATAAGTGTTGGTTCAAGGATGATCTTCAAAAATAAGGAGGGTTATGAACATGGAAAATGGAAATTGGTAACTAAGGCAACCCTTTCTGTTTGAAAAAAGAGATGATTTTACACCTGAAGTTAGGTTAATGATAAGAAAATCTTAGAAGTGGTTGAACGCTAGCATTATTACACAGATTTATTTAACTGAGTATATAGTCACATGGTCATAGCCTTTATGTGTAGCTTTTTCTGAAAGCATTAGGTGGACTAGATCATGGTTTTCAAATTGTGCTTCCTGGAATCCTTGAGTTCCTCAAAACTCCTTATAGTCTAAGGTGGGCGGGGGGGGGGGGGCGGGGCAGTGGTACCCTTCTGCATGGTTCTTTTAAATATTGTTCTGCAATGTCAGGCTTTATTTGAAGAATGCACTCTGAGGCCAAAACAAAATCTTTGAAAATCACTTAACTGTGAAATATCTAGTGGTCCTTCCTAGGCATAGGGGGAAAACTAATATCTTGGGGGGGGGCGCGGAGGGGAGGAATGAGTTACAAGATATGCGACTTTTGGAAAGTGCTATCTACTCAAATAAGGAGGTGTCAAATGCCCTTATTAGGACAGATTTCAGAACAACTCAGGTTGTTAAGTGAAATAAGGATGTCTTCTTCTCCATAGGGCCCTTGCATTGGGAACCAGCAGAGCCTGGCTCATAGTAGGCTATGGGACGCAGTGGTCGGCTTCCTTCATGTGTTTGCTAACATGCAGATGAAACTCTCTCAGGTACTGTGGCCCATTCCCCACACATCTCATTGGTGTAAGATGCTAAGTTCACCCCCACTTCCTGGTATTCCCATTATGGATGTGGCTGCTTGATCAATTGGCTGGAATAGCCATGCAGACTAGGTCTCATCTTTTAAAACTGAGGACTAAAATGTGCAATGAGGAATGAATGCCTCCAGGAGATTCCAGTCAGGCTTTTGCATGGATGCAGCTTCTTTCCTTGTGTCCTACCAACCTACCCTTTTCATAATTGCCTCAACACTTGCTTTTTATAATGCAAATCCTTTTTTGCTTCCATGTCACTGTTTTGACATTTATAAACACTATATGCCAGCCCGGTCTGAGCTGTCAGATGTCTGCATGTCTCTGTAATTCACATATCCGTTCTTCTCTCACCTTGCTTTCCCCCATTTCTGCCTCTCCTTCTCTCTCCCCATCTCTCTGGCAATCAGAATCGCTCAGAGCACTTATTATGAACAAATAAATGTAGCATATGTAGTCGTCGATCGCCTCTCTCCATGGCAACACACGAGGGAGAACTTCAGGATGTGTTTCAGGCTGATTAGAATAACATGTGCAGCATTAATTTAAATAATGTGTATCTAAAATTTTCAAGGCTGTCACATCTGCCTCCTTTCTTCTGGAATGTGCTACTTAACCCTTCCATTTTTCCCCTTTTGACTCTGGCCTTATGGGAGGAGAGAGTTCTTATGAGGGCTGCTAATCTGGCAGTAATATGTCCACTCTCATATCAGCCAGGACAATGCAGTGTGAATCTAGGGAAACTGGAACCCTAGCCTTGCCACCTCCTCACTGGTGACTTTTGGAAAGTCACTTCCCCTTCCTGTTTTTTTTTGTTTGTTTGTTTTATCACCTATAAAATATAGGGAATTAGAATAAATAATCTTTAAAGTTTCTTCCTGATCTAATATTCTATATTTCTATGACATAAAACCACAGGGAGAGGGAAATCCCTCTGAAATTGGAAGGTGTATATATATATATGTATATATTTGAGAGTCGGTTTAAGAAGTGTGGCCCAGAATGCATTTTTTAATCTCACCTTCAGATTGCCCACCTCAGATCTTCAAGGGATTGTTTTTCTTTTATGACACAAGATATAAAGCATAGAGCTAACTGTGTTGCTGAAATTAAAACCAAACAGACTAGAATCAAAACCATCCGGAGGAATAGCCTCAATTATATAATATTTTAAGGGACCAGTGGCTCCCCGACCACCACCAGCTAGAAGCAAGAGAATCTAAATTAATCCAGAAAGCAATGAGAACCCACTTGGTGATGATAATCTTTGTACCTTAATTGGATGTCAGTTGTATTCCCATTAAGCTCACTAGTAATTCTCCAGTATAGAAAACAATAACATAAGCTACTAGAGACACCTAAAGACTCTTTGGTAGACTGGGTTGTTCAGTAGTTTGGACAACAATTGTTATATCTGCTTCATTTTACCAATAAAAGGAAAAAATGTAAGAGAGCTTTACTGGATGAGTCTATTGAATGAGTCTCCTGATGCTCTAAACAGTGGATGATAAGACATCCTCATTCACAATGAGAGGGGAGCTCATTCCTGAGATCGGCGCAGCCTTCCTCTAACCTTTCCAGAGCAGGCTCTTCTTTGCTCACTGCCCTGTACTTTGCTGAGGCATCAGATAGCTCAGGGGTATCTCCTGTTTCTGTTCTAGGATTCCAGTCAGATCGAGCTGCTGAAGGAACTCTTGGATCTCCTTCAGGACATGGTGGTGATGCTTCTGTCCCTCCTGGAAGGTTGGGCTGTTTGGTATAACTAGGCATTCACACAACTGTAATTGGTCTGAGCACTAACCTTACTAATCATGCAGATTATCCTTCTGACAGGTCATTTGAACCATATGACATTGATTAGAAAGCCAAATTTTCTGGGAAAAAAATGAGTGAGGGGCACATGGTCTGATGGACAAAGCCTGAAACCAACTCATTTTATATCTATAGGAAAGCCAGAATGAACTGGGGAAAACCTCCAAGCTTTGCTCTTCCCTATCCTCTCCCTCTCCCCACTGCTTTTCAATACATCTGGCTGCCAGTGTGTATGCCAGCCATCTAGTTAGGTACCCTCCTAAGTCTAAGGGGATAAGAGGAGAAGCACTTATCCCTATGTGTCCCCAGTAATCTAGTAATGAAACTATTTCCCAGGCCCATTGCCAGATAAAATGCAGTGGCGTGGCCATCTCCTTCTTCACTTTGTTTCTCTCCTCAACCCTCTCGGCTCCTAGTGGTGTAGTCTTTATGGCTTGCTGCTCCCTCCTACCCATTTCCAAATCATCACAGTCAAAAAAGAGCTGACTGATTTTGGCACATAAGTCTTTTTAAAATAGCTACCTGACCAGTTACGTGATGACTTGGGTTTATTTATATATTTGTATGTCTTTTTTGAACCTGCCTCACAGGGAATGTGGTAAATGGAACTATTGGCAAGCAGATGGTTGACACACTGGTAGAGTCATCTACCAATGTAGAAATGATCTTGAAATTCTTTGACATGTTCTTGAAACTTAAAGAGTTAACGAGCTCAGACACCTTCAAAGAATATGACCCAGATGGTAAAGGGATCATCTCCAAAAAAGAATTCCAAAAGGCCATGGAAGGGCAAAAGCAGTACACACAGTCAGAGATTGACTTTCTCCTTTCGTGTGCTGAAGCTGATGAGAACGACATGTTTAATTACATTGATTTTGTAGACCGGTTTCATGAGCCAGCCAAGGACATAGGGTTTAATGTGGCAGTGTTATTGACAAATCTTTCTGAACATATGCCAAATGACTCTCGCCTGAAGTGTCTGTTGGACCCAGCAGAAAGTGTGCTAAATTACTTTGAACCATACTTAGGACGCATTGAGATCATGGGTGGGGCCAAGAAAATAGAGCGTGTTTACTTTGAGATCAGTGAATCTAGTCGAACTCAATGGGAGAAGCCCCAGGTGAAGGAATCTAAGCGACAGTTCATCTTTGATGTTGTCAATGAAGGTGGGGAGCAAGAAAAGATGGAATTGTTTGTGAACTTCTGTGAGGACACGATCTTTGAAATGCAGTTAGCATCTCAGATCTCTGAATCTGACTCAGCTGACAGGCCAGAAGAGGAGGAGGAAGAAGATGAAGCATCTTCTTATATGTTAGAAATTGAGAGTGAAGAGGAAGAAGACAAGTGCTTCGAGTCTGCCTCTGCATTTGCCATTGCCTGTGTCTCAGTGAAGAGAAATGCTGCCAACTTTCTGAAGAGGGCAACTCTGAAGAACCTCAGGAAGCAGTACAGAAAGGTGAAAAAGATGACAGCAAAGGAGCTGGTGAAGGTGTTCTTCTCTTTTTTCTGGATGTTGTTTGTAGGGCTATTCCAGTTGTTTTTTACTATACTAGGAGGAATATTTCAGATCCTCTGGAACACAGTGTTTGGAGGGGGCCTAGTAGAAGGGGCAAAGAACATCAGAGTGACCAAGATCCTAGGTGACATGCCTGATCCAACCCAATTTGGTATCCATGATGATGCTCTGGAGACTGAGAGGGCAGAAGTGATTGAGCCAGGCACGATTGAACTAGTACACTTCGTAAAAGGCGAGAAGGGAAATGCAGACATTATGTCAGATCTCTTTGGAATCCACCCGAAGAAAGAAGGTAGCATAAAGCATGGACCTGAAGTGGGATTGGGTGACCTCTCTGAGATTATTGGCAAGGATGAACCACCTACCTTAGAGAGTACTGTACAGAAAAAAAGAAAAGCACAGGTAAGCATAATTTGTTTCTATCATATTTCTTTATCCCCAGAAAAAGACTTGCCACTGTATCTTGCAACCAGTGCTGACGCTACTAGCCCAGGAGCCAACATTGTATTAGACACTGGCCCTGCACTGAGTACCCTGATCTTATCATTCCAGCCTGCCATGTCCAGGGAGATCAAGACTCAGATGATGTCTCATAGATGAATATTCTTCCAATTTATATTGAAGTGTTCAGACATGATGGTTATGGTGCATAGGTTCGTTCAGTGAAAGCACAGGAAACCAAGTATAACACAAGAGGAGACCTTTCTTGTCAGACAAATCTTTTGTTATGTCTTAAAAGGTCCAGGTGAAGTCATACAAGTTAGCTCTGCCTCCCAGTGAATTTTATCATGCTTGGGTCATTTTCATCCTTGTGATCATCCAATTTGCTCTTTAAGTCACTCAACTAGACTGAGTGAATAAGAAGCAGTAGTTCAGAGTCCTTTAGCCACAGAAGGCTCTGGGTGTTCCCCTTTCTTGTGGCATCCAACTCACAGCATCATTCTAGCATCAAGAAGAGAATGGAGAGAAGAGTGAGGAGGAGATTACAGCCCAAAGACAACTTCATTCATTCAACTACTATTTATTGAATAGTGAATATGCACTTGTCACTTTTTTAGCCTCTGGGAATTCATTGCTGAATGACAAATGCATTGTCCCTACAGTTTAGTGGAGAAGATGGACATTGGACAAGTCAATACAAGTATGCAGAAAGTTATAAGGGAGAAATATCAGGTACTACAGGAATGTATAGGAAGGAACTCTCATCTGGTCTGGAGGATCAGGGAAAGAAGCATCAGAATCATAGGCATTCTTAGAATATTAATTTATTTATTTCTTTGCTCCCTGATGTAGCCCTAGGGCCTAGAACAGAGTTGAATGCATAGTAGAGACTCATTCAGGCACTGGTATGTGCCAGGTCATGTTCTAAGATATAGAAACACACTGGTGAATAAGAGAGACAACATTTTTGCTTTCATGGAGTATAACTTCTAGTGGAGTAGCTAACAAGCAAGATAATTACCATTTATGTTGCATACTAAAATAAATGAATAAGGTAATGTGTGAGAGTGGAGTTGGGCCCTGCTATTAATGGAGTGGTCAAGGAAACTTCTGAAGAAGTGTCACCAGAGCCAAGTCCTGAAGGATGAAAAGGTGGCAGGCCTGTGGAAACCCAGAGCAATTACACTCCAGGCAGAGGATATGGCCAGTGCAGAGGCCCAATGGCATGGAAGGATTTGGAATATTCCATGAAAGGAAATGAGGTCTGGACATTTGGGTGTAGGAAACAATGAGTCAAGTGATACGAGATGAAGATGGAGAGAAAGGCTGGGACCAGATCACGTCGACTTGTCGGCCTTGGTAAGGAGTTTGAAATTTATTCTGAGTACAATGGTCATCTGCCAGAGGGGTTGGGGTGGTGGGAGGAGGATTGAAGACAAGTGGGTGCTGGATTGAATTTGATGCGATCTGTGTTCTGCCTCTCCCTGGCCCCATGGAGCTGTTAGGACCACTGTCACGGGGCTCTGACAATGTCCTAGCTCAAGCTTTACCTTTGAATTGAGGAATAACAAGGCAACTGAGTTGTCAAGTTTGATGTCTGTGTCCTGGCATCTCTCCACAGTCACTTGATATAGCAGGGCATTAACACTCAGTGTTCCTGAGAGGAGCAGAAGCACACACAGGGAGAACCACTGGGACTTGTGACCAAGGAGAAGAAAATGGCAATGACATGGCCCATTATCATGAACTCACTTCTCTGAGGAAATCTTGACCAATTGTTATTTCTGTCTAGGCAGCAGAGAGGAAAGCAGCATGTGAAGCAGAAGGAAAAGTAGAATCTGAGAAGGCAGAGTAAGTTCTTGATTGCGTTTTGTATTCTAATTTCTATGTTCTTGATAGGATCTACTTGATAGCATCTACTCTTCTATTGCAATGGTAAATAGAAAATTTGATTTCTACTAATAAAATAGATTGTGCAATCCCTGGGCACATTCCTTTTTACCCCAGCTATGTAATAAACATATTCTATTAATCATGTAAATTTTATAATTCTAATAGTAGATCAGAGTTTTACCATCTGGCCAAATTATCAAATACTCACACTTAGCAACTTCATATAATGTTCATGAATGGTAATATCTAATATTCATTTAACACTATTATAAGCCAGGCCTTGTGCAAAGCTCTTTTATACAAAATTTCATTTAATTATTCCTCATACAAGTCTCAAAGAATAGGTACTATTTCTAATTCCCATAAAGGCTTAGAAAATAAAGACTACTTTTTCTAAGGGAAAAAAAAATTGTTAGGCCTGATTTTAGGTGAGGTAAACTTGTATAGAATTTATGTACACCTCTGACCATGGCTCATCAAAATGGTCACCACTCATCAAATCCAAATTTGTCTTCCAGGCGCTATGGGGTAATAAAGACCAGAGGTCCCCACCCTGTTTTTGAATAATTACATCTCCTATTCTTCTCAACAGATTTGTCTTTAATTTAATCTCCCTTTAATTTAACCTCCTGAGTGGGTTTTTCATTCCTGCAGCATGGAAGATGGGGAAAAGAAGGACAAAGCCAAAGAAGAAGAGCAAGCTGAATACCTGTGGGCAGAAGTGACAAAAAAGAAGAAGCGACGGTGTGGCCAGAGAGTTGAGAAGCCTGAAGCCTTCATGGCTAATTTCTTTAAAGGGCTGGAAATCTATCAGACCAAGTTATTGGTAAGTGCTCTGGCCTCGGCCCCATTCATGGTGCTGGTGTTATCCTAGAGACTGATCAGTTCATTTCACAATTTGACTAATTATGCTTCCTCTTTTCTCTAATTCCACTCCTTTCCTCTTCCTATATATCTGCCTTTTCCTTTTTTGTTGGAGAAAAGAAAAAGGGGATAACAAAAATTTAAGTCAGTCTTGGTGGTCCTCTGGCCCCAACAGCAGGACGTCCTCTCTGACCTGTTTTGTTTCTAGGAGAACAGGAACATCTCTTTCTAATGGATTCTTGATGTGTATTATGTGGGGCCTTAGCTGATTCTGGGCTAAAAATTCAGAAGTAATTTGATCATTTGGGATGCAGAAGGAATTTTTCTGTTAGGTTAGTCTCCCACACTACTTCTCAAAAGCTATATTATTCCACATGCAAACAGACCTCAGTGCAACTTTTGATATTCTTTCTCTGATCAACTGCCTACTGAGGTACAGTTGCTGATGGCAGAACTACTTTCCTGATCCCACTGTTAGTGAGAGCCTCTTCCACAGAGAGATTGGGAACTTCCCCCAAGAAGCTACCATGCTAATCTTCACATATGGACTTCTCCGAGAATGATGGCAGTGAGACTGGGGATGGTACCACCTGACAGGGCAGAGCCAGAGACTCTGGGGCTTGTGACTCAAAGGAAAAAGGACTCTAGGCCACAGTCTGGAAACATCTAGGGTGGGAGCTGCAGCGCTGTTTTGGGACCTAGATTATTTATAATTTCCAAATAGACTAGTTCCTGCTAGAGCAATCATTAAAACACACACACAGCAACATCATAGCAGTGTTTGAGTCCTCTGCTGGTAGCATGTTTAGACATTTGGATTCCCTGAGAAGCCAAAGCGAGTCCTTTGAGCAACATTCTAAGCAGTTTTTAAAAATCAGCATTTCTGATTCCTCCAGCAAGAGTGGTTTCCAGAGAGTAGGACTAGTTCTATGTAAACTATTCAGAATATATCTTCTTTGCAAGAGAGAGGGAAGATTTCTCTCCCTTTCAAAGCTCTTCTACTTCTGCCTGTCCTTTTCTTTACAGCATTACCTGGCCAGGAATTTCTACAACCTGAGGTTCCTTGCTCTGTTTGTAGCCTTCGCTATCAACTTCATCCTGCTCTTTTACAAGGTGATACTTCATTCAGTGGTTATTTGCTTAATATATAAAGCCATAGCATAAGTTATGCTCTTAATTCTAGCAAAAATTCTAATGTCTAGGGAAATTTCTAAGACACTGGCTTCTAAAAAAGGATACAATCTCTAGTGATGAGAAGAATGGAGAGACTACTGGTAAGGGAAGCCAGTTAGATTATTTCAATAGTTCAGACTTATTCTAGTTATTTCTTAATTTACTCTTCAAATATCTGTTGAGCATGTGCTGTGGGCTATGCCCTACATTAGGAACTATGAGGTATTTCAAAATGAATAATAAATACAATCCTTTCCTTGAGGAGTGAAGTAGCCATTATTGTTGGCACATATGTTAGAATCGGTATGAAGGAAGAATTAACAGAGTTGGTTATTGGATATGAGCAGAGAGGAGCTAGTCAAGATAAATGAAGATTGTGAATGTTGGTAACAGGGTCTTGTATGCTGTAGGTACATAATAAATGTTATGTTAAAGAACAGTAGGTCCTGGATTCTTGAAATAGTCTTTACTTGGCTTTCCTAACTCTTGTCTCTCTACCCACCTATCTAAAACCATCAATCTCACTTCTATAAAACGTTCTTTTGTGCACAGCCACCTCCTACTCAACAAACTAATGGCTTCTTTTTGCCCACAGGAGGAAAACAGAAGTCTATAGAGGGGTGTGGCAAAGTTTGGTTTTAAACATATTGAGGTTAGGGTGATGGCAGGACAACCATCCAGGTGGAGATAGCCCCAAGCAGTTGGAGCTGCAGGACATCTCAAAGGTGTAAATTTGGGAGTCATCTGCGTAAGAATGGCAGATGAAACCATGAGTATAAATGGTAGCTCAGAAAGAATAGAAAATGATGGTCATGTGTGTTTGTCTGCCTGTCTTAGCCTCCTCCCAGGCCACAGTATCTCAGAGATTTCCTCCTGTGACACAGGATTGTAGCATAGGGGTTATAGTAAAGCTTTTCAAATTTTAATTTTTTTATTTCTTTTCAAAGGATAAGTTTTTCGTGTCTCTTTTAAATATTTTAATTTGCAATTAGAGATAATGGGGATTTCCAATAATATGTTACCTAAAACCTCATTCATTTGGCAAGTAATGTTGAGTCACTCAGATCTGCATAGCATGTGCTAGAAATATAAAATATGTGGGGAAAGCCCAGTGGCTGCAGGTTCTTTCTGCTGTTTATAAGTGAGTGTATGTCTTGGGTCAGGTCACTGAGGAACCTTTAGAAGAAGAGACAGAGGACGTTGCAAACCTATGGAATTCCTTCAATGATGAGGAAGAGGAAGAAGCGATGGTGTTCTTTGTCCTGCAGGAGAGCACCGGATATATGGCACCGACACTGCGGGCCCTGGCCATTGTCCACACCATCATCTCCTTGGTCTGTGTGGTAGGCTACTACTGTCTGAAGGTGAGCTGCTTGCCAACCACTCTTAACTGAATCTGGTTCCTTGAGGAAGAAGCATCATATCTGAACCCAGCCAGCCCTTTGTTCCCTAAAACTTTGCTAATAAAGTAAGATTCAAGGAGGAGCAGCATTGGCATTATCTGGGAGCTGGTTAGAAGTACAGGATCTTGGGCCCACCCCAGACCTCTGAAATCTGAGTCTATAATTTAACATGATCTCCAGGTGATTTCTATACACGTTCAAGTTTGAGAAGCATTGCTCTGGATGTCACATTTCAGGTACCTCTTATTAAATTTTATAGAATTGGAGTAATTAGGCTAAGTCACACATGTCACTAGTAATGAGAAATTCTTCTGATCTTTGAATTTATGTTGATTTTTATAAAAATACTTTTTTCCACTTTCAAAAATTAGGTTGTAACTATGTGCAATGTCAGAAGGAAACTTATTGATGAAGTATCCTTGTGGTTCTCTCTTGCTGCATAACAAACCACCCCAACATTTAGTGGCTTAAAACAATCATTTTATCTCTCTGATTCTGCATGTTGGTATGGGCAGTTTGGGTGGCTCTTCTGCTCCATGGAAGCTCAGCTGGGCTGGAATGCCCCCCGGCAGGTTGGCAGGGGGATGACTGGAAGTCTGGACTCAGCTGAGGTATCTGAGCACCCTCCCCCATGTAAAATCAGGACATTTCCCTGTCCATGTGGCCCCTCTGCAGGGGAGCTGGGCTTCTCACATGACGGCTCAGGGCTTAAAAAAAAAAAAAAACAAAAAAAAACACAAAAGTAGAAGGTACTAGCCCTTCTAAAGACTTAGGCCCAGAACTGGCATAGTGGCATTTCTGCTGTATTCTGTTGGTTAGAGCAAGTCACAGGGCCAACCCAGATTCACTGTTGCATAGGGGGTGAGGAGGGGCTACCCAAGGGCATGAATTTCAGAAGCCAAGGTTCATACACACCATCTTTCAAGACTGCAGTTATGTCAGCCTTCATCCAACTCTTGCTGTTCTAAGTCCAGCTCTCTTTCTAGTTCAACACACATTTTTTTCTCATTACTTTTCTCATTACATTTTTTCTTACTACAGCTTTTCTTATTTCTCTTAAGTAAAATATCTCTTTGGCTGTATATACTATCTGCCCAAGCCATTTTCTTTCTGAGAAGAGACCTTGAAATATTGTCCTATCCTTGTGGCCGTCACTTTCACCAGTGAAATATAATATCCCGCAGGAAGCCCAGTTACCCTAAAGGAGAGGCCAGGTGCCCTGGACTAAGGACTCCTTGATGATTATTAAAGTGTGGATTCCGGAGCCAGGCCACCTGGGTCAGACTCACCGCTCTGCCACTTAACCTTGCTGTACTTCTGTTTCCTCACCTGCCAAGGTGAGTGTTATAATAATAGCACCAACCCCATCAGGTTGCTGGCAGGATTAAATGAATATGTATAAAAAGCATGTAGAACACTAGACATAGTAAACACCAGAGTGTGTTAGCTATTATTCCTTAATTTGCCATCCTAGAGCTCAGGCTTATTGGATGAAGTGAAGATATGCTGACCTAGAGAAAATAAAAGAGAAACCCTACTCTAAGGAATAAAAGTGTGGAAGCTTTACTTACAGGGGACACAAACTCCTAGAAAATTGAAGGGGAATGTTCTGAGTCCCAGAGATATCAGTACTGCTCCAAAACTTGATATAATTATCCTTGTTGTTCAGAGTCATTTCATAATACAGTGGATTAATATTAGCCAGCACAGCTTTACTTTTGCTTCCCGTCCCACATCATCCATTAACCAGCAGCAATCATTGATCCCTCACAGCAGGCAATACCTGTATTAGCATTTGCCTTTATTCCCTCAGTGTTTTCTTGCATTAAAAAAAAAAAAAAAAAAAGGACAAGAGATAATTCTCTTCAAGTCATTATCTAAATTTTCCCTTTCTGTTTTAAAAATGAGCAATGTGGGGCGTGTAGATATTATGAGCTTTCAGAAAGAGTATTAGAAGAAACAATTTGGGGACCAACCTCTCAGTGATGTCACCAAATCACCAGTGGCTTCCCAGCTGAATGGAAGCCCTGGCTCTGTCTGAATTAAGTTTTTTGATTGAGAGGAGCTCTGGTATTGACTTCTCATTTCCTGGGATTTTAGCAATATCCTCTGATCTCACTAACTCTATGCCATATTTAAAGTGTGTGTGTGTTTGGTGATGATTATGGAGAGTGCGTTATTTTCCCATCCATTTCTGTGGTACTTCTTTGGTGGTAGGTCTTTATTGCAATGCTACCACAGCTAGTTTAAAATCAAACCTACAGGAGAATGGGGTGATAATAGGCAAAGGTAAGTGTTCTGGTGCCTGGCAGGAACTCTTCGGGGAAAGAATCTCAGGAAGGAAATTTGAATACTAAAAGACTACATAGAGTCCACTGAATCTTTTCATTCCATCAAATCATATTTGATTAACCAAACACCAAAAGCCATGAGATGACTATGACCTAGGCCAATGAAGGAGGTTGACACATTTCACCGTGTTCCTGTGGCTGACATCTATCCTACAATAGTTTAATGTCCTTTCTAAATCTTGATTCAGCTCTAGCCTATGAGTCTTAGGAAACCTAATTCCTTTGGCTCTGGGACTCATCTAAATATGGCTCCCTCACCAAGATGGGTCAAAGAGACAATCTGTATTATTATCAGCTATTAAACCCAAACCTTAAAGAATGGCCCAAATCAGATCAGTTTTTGGAGAGTCGGGTATATTGGCCAAAGGAGTGAGAAGAGATTTATTTGGCTTTGGTCTCACATATTAGATTCCCCAAGAAAAACTCATTCTAAAAACCCTACTACAAAGAGACTCCGGCCCTGAATTTGGAAGGGTAATTTGTGACAAATGCCTAGGAGAGGAGGCTTTAATCAGAAAGCCTCTCTGATTGATATGGTTTTCCCACTCCTAGGTCCCTTTGGTGGTATTCAAAAGAGAAAAAGAAATTGCCAGGAAACTGGAGTTTGATGGCCTGTATATCACAGAACAACCATCTGAAGATGATATCAAAGGACAATGGGATCGCCTGGTAATCAACACACCGTAAGTGTCCCTTCCCAACCCCAAAAAAGAAAAGAAGTCTCTACTGTAAATAGAAAAACTCTCTCCTCCCCAACCTTGGAAACTGGATAACATAAAGCTTCCTTTGGTATCAGGGACTTGTTTTCTCCCTTATCTACACAATAAAATAGCCTGTTACCCCTTGAAAATGTGTATGTATCTATATGGACTTAATGGAGGTAGGGGAATTAAGACTAGAGAGTCCAGTCCAATATTACCTAAAATAGTTTTCCATGTTTGAATCACACAGAAAATGTCCAGGGCTTAACTGGCCCAGGGCTTCAGAGATCAAGTGAATAAGCTTCTCCAGAGTCCCCCACCCTATGGCACAGCAGTCCTGTGACAGTACCATCTCTGAAGTCTCCTTTCAACAAATAGCCTGGGAGGTAACAGAACTCCTCCCAACATAAAATTGAAAAGCAATCCACTTCCTAGCCCAGGTGGATGAATGTGCCAAGAGGCAGTTCCATAGGCAGTTAAAATGGTGCCATCTGGTGGGGATGTTAAGACCGATGGAGTTAAGTCTTCTTCCTAGGCATGTGGTATAATTACCACTATAGTGGAAAGAACACTGAATTGGGGTACCAAGTCAGTTCTGCTGTGAACTTGGGCAAGGTAATCAAGCTTTTTAGCTTCACTTTCCTTATCTGTAAAAGAGGGATGCAAATACTACCTCCTACACTTTCTGAGAACATTAATGAATGTATGATAAGTTCTTGGCACATGGCTTCAAGCTCTTAGTCCTCTCCTTTTCCCTAACTGCTCGAAAAAGGCCATCACCATTTGTGAAGGTAATGCTCTAATACCAGCTTATTCACAATTATGAAAGATAAATTGCAAGATAAATTGTGGTAGGGAAAAAAGGTCAAGAAATAGGACTAAATATTTAAACAAAGGGGACTGTATTGAAACTTTTAGCTGTGCCAATTAAGACATGCAGGTCTAGAAACAACAACCCTCACCTCTGGGGGAACAAAATTGCTACTTATCCAAAGATGATCAGGCAAACTCAGAAGGCAGCTCTCCAAAGGCACAACCAAGGAATTTTTAACAGTCTCTAGAAAGGAAAAGCCCTTCTTCTCTTACAAAGTAAAAATGTAAAAAGTAAGCATGCAAACCAAAAGCCTTTCCCTGTCTGCAGGTCCCCTCCAACTTCCTTACATAAGGAAAAATGTGGAAAACTATTCAGCCTTCTTTCTGACCCTTTGTCATAACATTACAGAAACTTTGGATATTACTAAATAATTTATCTCATTGGTAAGCTTTCTGCAATTATCAGTGTATTAGTCAGGGTTGTCTAGGGAATTAGAACTGACAGGAGATAGCTGTAAATATTATGAGATTTTATAAAACTGTCACACGACTAGTGGTGCACAAGTCCAAATTCTGTAGGGCAGGCTGCAGGCCAGGAACTCTGATGAAGATCCTAGATGAGTTTCCCAAGAGAAGCCTGGCTGAAATAGAGAGAAATTCTCTCTTCTGCTAGCTAAAATCATCACTTCTTCTTTGAAGGCCTTCAACTGATTGGATGAGATGCCTCTCATTGCTGAAGGCAATCTACTCAGTTGATTGTAGATGTAATCAGCTAAGGATGCAATCAACTCTGATGATTTAAGTTCACAAAATATCTCCATAATAATAATTAGGTTAGTGCTTGTTTGACCAAGCAATTGGGCACTATTATCTGGCCAAGTTGACAAATGAACCTAACCATCACAGTCAGTAATACTTTGTCCATGGCACAAGCTGATATAGCCTAAAAGTCCCAGTAAAAAAGGCAGTTCAACTTCTAGAAATTTATTCTAAGGAGATAATGAGAAAAGGACACTGAAAGGTCCCAACAAGAATATTTGCTAAACAAAAAAATTATTGTAGCAAAAAGTTTGATGTGGCTTAAATATCTGTGAATTGCAAAATACATAAATAAACAGAATTAAAAGTTTTAGATATACCAACCTTTATTTTTTTTCCTACAATAATGGCATTATATTACATACGGTGCTTTTGCTATTAACTGCATGTCATGGACAGCCTTCTTTTTTATTTATTTTTATATTGTTAAACATATATATAGAAGAATATATAAAATATGTGTGCATTTTAAAATGTAATAAAACAAACCACAAAGGCTAAAAAATAGAATATTGCTGAAAACTTAGCAGTTCCCCTTATCTTTCCTAATCATATCCCCTTAGTTTCCTCCCCTAGCTAACTACTCCCTTGAATTTAGTGATATTCCCTTGCTTTAGTTTATCATTTTACCCTCTGGATTTATGTCCCCAAACAAGATATTGGTTCATTTTACACATTTTGAACTTTACATAAATGAATCATACCATATGCATTATACTGTCACTTAAATCTTCATTATGTTTGGAAACTCACCTATGTTGATACGTGCAGCTGTAGTTTGTTCATTTTCAAAGCTGTAGAGTTTTCCATTATGAGTATATGTTTGTGTATTCAGTCTCCTGACAGTTGATGTTTCAGCTGTTTCCAATTTCTAGCTGTTACAAAACAGTACTGCAGCAAACATTCTTATGCCTGACGCACATGTCTAAGAGTTTCTCTAGAGTATAGACCTATGATGGGAATTTGTTGAGTGAAAGGATAAGCATAATATTTGTCTCAATTTGTATTCCAACCAGCACCTATGAGAGTTTCTGTTTCTCTACCTCCTTGGTAGCTCCTGCCATTATCAGTTAAGTTGGCCAATCTGGTTGGTATGTGATGGCATCCCATTGTGCATTTCCCTAGTTACTACAGGTTGGGCATCTTGCATTGTTTTTCCTGACCATTCATATATAGATGCAGCTTTTATGCATTTCCCTTCTGAAGGTAAGTTTTCTACTCCATACTTTAAAGTAAAATTATATTTTCTACCCTCAGGGAGCTTACACACCTCATCAGAGGACAAGGAATTCAAAATAGTCAAAGACCAAGGCAAGGTCATGTCTGTGAAAGGGCCCTGCCCAAAGCCTGTGGCCAGTGACCCTTCAGAATTGCTCGTGGAATCTTCCACTTACCCCAGAATATGACCAAAGATGAGTTATATGTTACAGGTCATTTGTTTAAAGATTTAAGAGAAAGGAGATATCAATGTGGATGGAGAAAGCCTGGTTTAATTTTATTTATAAAAGTATTTGTTTACTTTAGAATCTAAAAACAATACATGAAAAAATCCAGTAGCAGAGAAATGTATAACGAAGAAGGTCAAAATAATTGTTATAATGCCTGTTAGCAGTTTACTCTGAAACACCAGCATTTGGTTTTGCTTGTAAGGGGAAGTTAGATGTTTAAAGATAAAGAAACTGCTTTACCTAACAAAGAAAAAAATTTTTTTGTTTTAAAGGTTGCCACCCTGCTGTGGGGAGAGGTAGCATTTGCTTAGGGTTATTCTTCTGAGAGGTCTGTGAATAAAGGAAGCCCACCCCCACACATACCACACTTCCTCGTGACCAATCTGAGTGGTCCCTGTAGAATAGGAGATTGCTGTGTTTCAAAGCCAACAAAATGATGCAAATAAAGGGAAACAGAAATAAAAATGCATGTACCAAAGGGTAGAGATTCTTTAGCCTCAATCTATCTAGACTCGGGGGAAAAATGCTCCCAGGACGTATTGAATCATTCTGAAGAGGAGCAAAATATTTTATATAGGTCTTACCAACATACCTGAAAGTGACAGTTCTTTTTAATTTTAACAACAATAAACTGTTTGCATTGGAGCTGGTATGCAAGCTACAAGGCAGAAAGAAAAAGTCCTCTCTGCAGAGATTACAGATGGTGTGATAGAAAAAAAACACCTCCAAAGGAGAAAGGGATCTAACTCCCTGAAGCAGATCCCACAGGAGTTATATGCAAATGGAAAATGGTGTGGAAAAGCACTTGGGCTAAGAAAAGTCCTATACAAATTAAAGGTGATTCCCAATTGGAAACTCCATAAAGTTGGGGGTCTTGTCTGCACTTTCCACCACTGTATCCCCAACATCTACCCTAGTGACTGACATGAGGTAAGTGCTAGTGAATGAAAATTAAATATTATTTTGGGATCACAAATCCTAGCTCTGAACCATAATTCTGAGGTAGAAAATGCAGAGTGGTTTCCAAGTATTTCCAGAAGTCAATATAAAGTAATTAAAGCAAAAATCGGTAGACTTGTGGTGACTCAATTTCAATCAAGTCTTGAATTCTTCAGTGGGCAGGCCAAGAACCAAAATGAACTTGAGTCCAGACTCTCAAATTGGGAAATCTGTTGTTGTGACTGCCTTGATGTTAAGAACCTCCCTTTTTCATTTTCTTTTTCAGATCCTTTCCTAATAATTATTGGGACAAGTTCGTAAAGAGAAAGGTATGCCTTGTCTGTGGGGGTGAGTTCCATCACAACTGTAATAGATTTTTTTAAAGTTCTTCATATGCAAACATGAAAAATTTGATATTGCTTTTCTAATGTGGTCTCAAAAAGAGTGAGTCACAGAGGGTTTATACATGAATGTGTGTAAGTTTTTGGCTTCATTCCTAGACTTATCTGTCTTAAAGACAATCACTGTCATTTTCTGCATACCGAGCTTTGTCTCCTCTCCGAAAAGATAAAAGATCACCCTAAAGAAGGAATTCTCACCTGATTGTCTTTATCACTTCTGTTTTCCCTTGGGGCTTTTTCTCTTTATTTTCCCGTTGCACTTTGAATCACTTCTTGACCAACCCCTTAGAAATGCCAAGCACTTAAAGCCCTGAAGATCCCAAAACTAGAGAAAGCATTGATGGTGGCTTATGGCCCCAACCTCACCCTGTCATCCTCTCTGCTGTAGGTGATCAACAAGTATGGAGATCTCTATGGAGCAGAACGCATTGCTGAACTCCTGGGTTTGGACAAAAATGCCCTTGACTTTAGCCCAGTAGAAGAGACAAATGCAGAGGAGGCTTCTCTGGTATCATGGTACAGAGCTTAGGAGTTAAAATAAAAAGTCTGGCCAAAATAGATCCTTTGTTTTTCCAGCCCTCTTGAGTGTGCTAGAAGAAAATAAAACCACCATGGTCTTTGATCGCTCAGACTCTGGTATAGCTTAGGTTCTAACATATTGGGAGAACACTGCTTTTAAAAATGTAAAGACCTACCAGTTTTTATGCCTGATACAGCTGAGAGAGAAAGGCTGATTAAAATTTTAAGATGTGTGAGTCAACCATTCTCTGTCTCATGGGGAACACATACAACTCGACAAAACACAGAGCCATATTTAGATTATGAAACCTGAGAGAGAAAAAAATCTTAATTTTTTCCCTTATTAAACACCTAACTAACTCTTGACATTTATAAGTTTTGAAATTATTTGTTCCTTTTTAGGCTAAGTTCTATCGACATGAAGTACCATATCTGGAAGCTGGGGGTTGTTTTTACTGACAACGTAAGTATATACCTGGAAAAACAAGATTATGCAGCCCAGGTTCAGGGATGACACAGGAAAACAAATTACTATGGGGATGCTCAGAGAGATTCAGGGATTGTTTATGAAAGACAATGAGCCTGAAAGGTGTTGGGAGGATACAAATTCTCTTTTGTACAATAGTGTAAGGCTGGTGGGATGAGGCTAGCTCAATTGCTTTCTAAGACTGCTGTCTAAGGTTTGGGCAAATTACTGTTCATGCCTCAAGATGCCACTGAATACCTCTATTCCAGTACTTATCTTAGAGCTCAGAAGAAAGTTTAAAATTAAAAGTTAATAGTGTAAGGCTGGTGGGGTGAGGCTAGCTCAACACCTAGGTTTCCAACCAGGCTACAGCACTGAAATCTCCCCTACCCTGACTCTTGTCCCCAAAGATGGGGGCGGAGGGAATTGTTTGAGTGCATCATGAGGCAAAATGCTTGAAAAGCTGCTAGATTTCTTCCATTTCCACAGTCCTTTCTCTACCTTGCCTGGTACACAACCATGTCAATCCTGGGCCACTACAACAACTTCTTCTTTGCGGCTCATCTGCTGGATATCGCAATGGGTTTCAAGACGTTGCGGACTATTCTGTCATCTGTCACTCACAATGGCAAACAGGTATTGGGTTTATACTGATGTGCAGCAGAATGGACCTAGATGTGAACAGAAAAAAAATAGCAGGTAGTCTGCTAGTGTCTGATGAGAAGGAATGTGTATAATACACCTTTCTTGTTCAAACATTTGAGCTACTCTTCATTTTTGCAGAATTTTAGACTATTGAAAATATAACTGCAGCCATCAGTTGTGAAGCATAAGACCTTGATTCAGAAACCATAATATTTAGATTCAGAAAAGAGGGGGAGGGGATGGGGAGAGGAGAAAGCAGGTGGTAAGGGAGGTGATGAACATCTCAGAAGCTCTTTGGAGACCATTTTTAGGTCTACCTCTTCCTCCACAGGGTTACTAAGGAGGCAAATGCAGTTAGAAACCCCCCCAGATAACTCTGCTATGTGTCTCCAATTAAGAACCACTGCTTTAGACCCACTTTGAGAGCCACTGCCACCTTCAGCCTTATCAGTATCCAGTCTGTCTGCCACAATATTGTCAGGGTCACTCCCTTGATTAAAAGCTACCAATGGCTCCTCCTTTGCCTATAAATTCAAACTCCTTAGCATTTCATTCCTCACTAAGTACAATTCCATGATGGAAACCTGATCCCTGACATTTCTAGGCCTGTGTGTAGGAGAGGGAGAAAAGAAGTTTAAAATTAAAAGTTAAAATGTGCCAGGCTTGTGCCATGTACGACAGTCTCACAACTCCCTGGAAGAGTAGAGCACAGCAAATATGCTCAGGTTCCAGAGAGGGAACTGAGGCTCCATGAGGTTATGCATCCCACCTGAAAGCACGCAGTGACTAAATGGGCAGAGCTTAGATTCTAACCTGTTTAGTCTTTGGTGCAAAGCCAGATTCTTTCACTTTCTCAATCAATTGCTTTCTGTGAGGGACTGCTATCTAAGGTTTTGGCAAATTACTGTTCATGCCTCAAGACGCCACTGAATACCTCTATTCTAGTACTTATCTCAGAGCTCACGCCCACCCCATTTTATGTAGTTCCTAGAAGGGGCAATGAGTTTTATTTGTTGATCATAATCTCTCAGCTCACCACCTAGTCCATAATGTAGGCCAGATGATCAGGTCCCGTGTGCCTCCTCATTTATGGTGCCAACCACTCACCTCGAAAACCTGGAAATAAATATGCCCTATTGACCCCTGTGATGGTCCCAGGCAGATTTCTTAATTATGAAAAGTCACTTTGCTTTTTAGGGTAACTTCATAGGGTAACTCAAAGCTGTGACAATTATCTTGTATATGGTTATGAAATCATGTAATGTAGGGACAATCAACAGATGAAACTTTGCTTTATTTAGAAGCAGCTTTAGAGTAGAAGCTGTATTGTAACTCCTCAGGTAACAGCTTTGGCTGTAAAAATTGAGTTAACTCTCCCCAAAGCACCTTCACTATTCAATCCTTAAATCCCTTTGGAGTTCACATATGTCCAAACCAATACCCCATCATTACTCTTTTCTCCCAAAAAGCCTGTTTCTCTATGGTCTCATTTTTCTCCTCCTCTGCTCCATGTTTGGCTTCACCTTTCCTCTGTGTTTCTTCAGTCTCAAACAACCACTTCAAGGTAAAGAAAAGCCCACTTCCTTTCCTTTGCTCTCTCTCCTCCCGTCCCCAGTTGGTTCTGACTGTAGGACTCCTGGCTGTGGTGGTTTATCTCTATACTGTGGTGGCTTTCAACTTCTTCCGCAAGTTCTACAACAAAAGTGGAGATGACGACGAGCCAGATATGAAGTGTGATGACATGATGACGGTGAGAACCCACCTCTGGGTTGTCTCATTGGGAAAGAAGGGTTGTGGGTGGCTTGTAGAACTAAACCAGAGGTATAGAGTTACAGACTTGAATAGAGATTGGAATACTGATGTCTCATAAAAAAAGGGAGATGTGTCCCGGTAATAAATGATGGAAATATGTTTCATTACCCCTTGTCTCTTAATTGGCAAGGAAAGCACACACACAGAGTGGAGTCACCATTCATTTAAATTTGTCTGAGGTAAAGATGAAACAGTTATGTAAATGGACCCTTATCTAAATTTCATGGAAGTCAAGCTTTAAATTTTTGTCTCTGAGAACTGTATACAGAGTCCCATAACTCTGGTACTCAGTTTATTTCAGCAAGCCATGAGGGGTTCTTTCAGAACATCCACCATGGGCTGGAGAATTTACAGCAGCAGGATCAGATCAGGAGGTTCATGTCAGGCCAAAACCCAAATGGGACAGAAAGGCACAGCTCAGAGTGGGCCCAACATAGCTGCAATAGCATCTCGAAGGTCACAATGACCAGATTTTTGGAAAAGGGCATTTGTCCAGCTTGTAGTCATTTCTCTGTAATACTTCTTGGCTACAAACTCTATGCTTTCTTGGGGCAAGCACCCTCTGGGGACACCTACACTACAGTTGCTAAAGCATCACTGTGATAAATACCCATCTTCAGGCTGCCCCTGGCTTTTGACTTACCAGCTGTAAGCCTACTCTTTCCCTCTGAATCCAACTTATCCAGTCCTGCTCTGAGAGAAAGGGCACCCTGCTCTGTAGTGGGGGTGCAATCTGCTCACTGAGCCACTGCCCAGATGCCTATATTGGATCAAATATGCTGCATGAGAGGAGAGAAAAAGTCTATTATCTAGGATGCTGCAGGAATCCATGCTTCCTCAGGTATTCATGGAATGTAGGAGAAGGGAGCCTTTTTCTGGAGTCTTTAGCCCTGCCTGAAGCCCAGGCCAGCACTCTTAAAATTAAATGAGGGAAAACTAGTATCTGGCATCTACCATACTCATCAGGGCTTAGAGGCCTTTTAACTTAGACTTTATATAAATTCTTTTGTATGAATCAAATAGTTCAAAACTTTTAAAAATAGGCAAAAAATTATATTTTAAAGCCAAAGTATAACCACAATTTTTCCATCTTTGTAGACACTATACTGATCAAAGGTGTAGTAGATGGCAGTTTGCATGCATGCAGGCTAAAACAGTGTGTTTTAGCAACATGAAGATGACAGCATTGAAGAATATCCTTCCCCTGGCTCAGGGCTGCCATACTTTGAGCTAGTCATGTGACAGATCTAACCATCTTGCCAAAATCAAACAACAACAACAACAAAAACTCTACTACTTTTACCCAAATTGCCATTATTTTCTTCTCTAGTGTTACCTTTTCCACATGTATGTGGGAGTGAGAGCTGGGGGTGGCATTGGCGATGAAATTGAAGACCCTGCTGGTGATCCTTATGAAATGTACCGCATTGTCTTTGACATTACCTTCTTCTTCTTTGTCATTGTCATCCTGCTGGCCATTATTCAAGGTACGGTTGCCAATATTTTTTTATTTTAGGAGGTCCCAGGGATTGAACCCAGGACCTTATTCATGGGAAGCAAGCACTCAACCACTTGAGCACATCCACTCCCTGCCAATTATTTTAAGGATGAACAAGGTTCAATAAGTCTAGCTCTTCCTACCTTCCTGCATCTATGACTTGTTTTATTTAAAAGCTTGTTAATTCAACATTTATTGAGGATCTACTATATGGCTATATTTACAGCCATAGATACACCCTGGTGCTGATATGAGAAACTCGAGAATCCTTAAAAAAGACCTCCCTCCTCCATTCCCTACTCTGAAATGATCCTGTCCTTGTCACTGTTCTGTTTCCTGGATGTCTCCTGAGTCTAGTCTTGCATCCTGCCTCATGATTCTTGCCCTCATATCTTTGCTCCTTTTCCACTTCAACTGCCTGGGAGGAAAGAGAAGAGCTGTGAGAGTGTGATGTGCTTTTTCTCCCCTCCTTTAGTATGGTGGGAAGTACTGATATTTTAGTCAGTAGCTCATCAGGAATTGCAAAAGGAAAGAAGATGATGAATTTAGTTTGAGTCATCTTGAGTTGAGGTGTATGTGGAAGACATCAGGGTTAAGGTCTATTAAACGACTAACTGTAATGGGTTTTTCAAGAGACAAGGTGGGACCAGAGAGAATAGAAACGGGATCCATCAGTGGTGGGTTTCTTAGAAAGAGAAGCAAAAAAAAAAAAAAAAAGGAGAGGAAACTCCTGATACACATCAATGTTTAAGAGAGAGGAGAAGTGGAAGAACCCAGAAAGTAAGACTGAAAATGAATGGCCAAGTGAAATAGGATGTCAACAGAGTAGTGATAGGAGAAAAGAGTTCCAAGGGGGAGTAAGCAGTTAACAGCATCAGATATTGCAGAAAGGTTGTGTAAGAGGAACAATGAGAAATGGTTAATCAGTATTTTTAAATACAAGCATTAACTGAATAGCTCAACCTAATAAACTTTTTAATAAAGAATTTAAGTGGCCTCTGCCATTCCCTCTGTCATTACTCTAGCCACTACACATTATTTAAGGCACTTTGTCTGTCTTTGTATTTAAATTCTCAGGTCTTATTATTGATGCTTTTGGAGAATTAAGAGACCAACAGGAACAAGTGCGAGAAGATATGGAGGTAATGTTCTTCTGACGACTAATATTCCAAGTCTATGTTTATATCCCCAAAACAAATTTTTTTTTTTTTTTAATAATAGGTTTTGCTCTCATTTAGGGCCAGTCCCAGGCAAAACTACAAATAAAGTTAGTTATCCACTTCTCTTCTTGGTGCCTATCTACTAGCTCTGGGCACTTCCTCCCCACACCCTGTGCTCTGCACTCTCCGTGCTCCTCCCAGGCCTGCAGCCTGCACCACTGTCCCATGCTAGCCAGGACCTAGGTAGGTGACACTGTGGTGTGAATGACCAATAGCCCAAAACATTAAAGAGAGAAATATTTTTCCCTCAATTCAGTCAGAGATCAGTCACCCTTTTTCTACCTGCCTGTAACATCACACCTATTAATGCCTTTACTGCCTGTTATTTTTCTTAGACTAAATGTTTCATCTGTGGGATTGGCAATGACTACTTTGACACAACCCCTCATGGTTTTGAAACACATACATTACAAGAGCACAACTTAGCCAACTACTTGTGAGTATGCATGGTTAATAGATGTGGTGGGGACAGGGGAGAGAGAAGCAGAGTGAAAAACCAATTATGGGAAGCGGCTGTGGCTCAATCAGTAGGGCTCCCGTTTACCATATGGGAGGCCCCGGGTTCGGTTCCCGGGGCCTCCTGGTGAGGGCGGGCCTGCCCGCACGGCGTGGTTGGCTAGCCCGGCGAGCACAGGCAGCAAGGGGGGGATAAATGAATGAATAAATAAATAAAATCTTTTTTTTTTAAAAAAAAAACAATTATGTCATACAGCTTGGTCTCTGTCAATGCTATTCCTTCCTATTTCTCTGAAAACGTGGAAGCAATCAGAAAAGAACTTCCCCTCACCCCTCATCTTTGTCCGTATACTCTGCCTCTCCCATATTTTGGTAAGGTATTTGTATAGAATATTCCTGACCTTAGCAAAAGCCAGCCTCTCTGTGTGTGAATTAGATCCCATCATTTTTCACCTTCTCAAGACACATACCTCAAGGGATTTCTTTCTTTCTACCGGACTTTTCCCACCACCATACAAATATGCTATTATTTACCTCCAGCTATTTCTCTGCTTCTTCTCTCTTTCCCTTTCAGTAAAACTTGAAAATTGTCCCTGATTTCTTTCTTCCCATTCTCCTCTGAACCTGTTCCAGTCAAGCTTTCTTCCCCATCAGGTCACAAGATTTGCTCTTGTCAAGGTCACCAATGACCTGTTGCTGAATTTAGTGGTCAATTTCAAGCCCTGCCATATCTGACACTGCTCTATCCCAGCATTTAGAGGGATGCTCAATAGTCACTCTTTCCAAAGTAAAGCATTCACTGAAGAATGAGTGATTCAGAGCCTATTATGTGTCATGGAATTCTTATGAAACTTTTAACTTACAGAATTTATAAGTTATAGTAGCTGATAATTCAGATTCCATAAGTGATCATTTTCAAGAGAAAAAAAAAAAATGCTGGGCTCTGCACCTTGGCCTAGCTCTTCTCCTCTAGCTCTACATTTTATTGTTTAGGATGGAACAGGCCCTTTGGAAAAGCTGCTACTTTCAAAGAGAAGTGGCAAAGCTATGTGTTTTTGCTAGAATATAAGTTTAAGACAAAAAAATTTTTTTTTTTTTTAAATAACTTTAGAATCCTCACATCTAGAGTATCATTGTTAATTTTCATTGGGAGAGTTTACATCTTAATGGAGGTGATCGGGATGCATGTCCTCCTATAGAAGGTGAGTATATGGCCCAAATAGGTTCTAGTGAGCACAGAAAAGTGAAAGGATGTTATTTGGGTCAGGAACCCTTCCTATGTTTTCCCATAGAACTTATCAAACTCTGTATTATAAATACCCGTTTCTGTGTCCCTCATGGCCTGTGAGCTTGAGTGGGGAGAACCCATCTTATTCACGTTTGAACCTCCCACCTAAAATTGACACTTTGTCAATTATATACATATGTGCTGGGAGAAGACATGTCCTATGTGCCCAAGTCTCAAACATGATAAAGATACGCGTGGGCCATGCCTTCTTTCTTAGTCTTAAAGATTAAAGGAAAAGGGAAGAAGGAACTAATATATGCAGAGCCTCTACTGTGCATCAGGACCTGAAGCCATAAATATAAACATACTCAAAATCTGGGGTTCAGGCACTTCCTACCCCAAGGATGTTATTTCTACTTTCTCTTCCTTACCACCAGCCTCACAATCCTTTGCCTAAAGGACATGAGATTGGTTACTCTGGAAGTTGTCTCTGAGATCAAGTAACATAAGCTGAGAGATCAGCTCCAGTTCCCTGGGGTACTTGTGCATCACAGACTCAAACCTTAAACACTTAGCACAGCTACAGCAAGTGAAACTATGCTGGCATTTTCTATAATAAAAACAAAATAATCAGCGCATCTTACTGAGATTAAAACTTCCCACAGTTTTTCTTGACAAATATCCTTGAGATACACAAGCAACATCAATTCTACATTCTTATAAGATGGTAAATTGGCTTACTAAAATTTTTGTGACAAGGGTTCTGGCTACTTTTTTTTTTTTTTTTTTTTTTTAAGATTAGGATTTTCTAAACAATAAAACAGTAGCTAAAACTTTTCCTCATAAATGATCTTAGCTCAAGGTTTGGGGACAATAAAAGTAAAAAGATTGCTTCTCATAAAAAAGGCTAATTTTGTGATTAATGTTCATTATGCCACATTTCCCCAATTCTGAAAAGCATAGTAGACAGTATGATGCTAAGAAACATTTTTGACTCCTCTCTCTCCAGTTTACTTGATTGAGTAAATGAATTTAGATTTTCTAGCCAAAGTATCTAATATTGTCTTTTTCTCATTTATTATACCTTTTATCCTTGTTCTAGGTTCTTTCTGATGTATTTAATTAATAAAGATGAAACAGAACACACAGGTCAGGTGAGAAAGAAAACTGCTTTTAATTAAGACTCCCTGTGTTGTCTTCCCTGGTTACTTCAAGTCACAACATAAAGACGAAGAGACTCTCTCTCCCTAGCCATTCTTTGGGTATTAGTTTATATAAGAATGAATACAACCTTGAGACTTAGTAGAGCAGAGGTTTTCTGAAATAGGTAGCATGACCCTAATGATCTCCTAGGCATTTTCCTTTCTGCCTTATTCTATTACCTCTTTGTGACTTAGGCAGCAGCCAGATTTCTAATGAAATAGTAACTCCAATCTATTCCCAAAATCCTCTAGTTATCCTTCCCAACAAACTGACATGTTCTAAACCCTTATGCTTTCTGCCTCAGAGTAGATTAGCTGGAGGTGGGGAGAACATTATAGAGAAAAAGACAATGAGAAAGGAAGTGGGTGGCTGTAACAAAGAGCAGGAGAATCAGAAAACCTGCGTGAGAGACAGCACAAGCAAGATAACCACCATGCGAGGGTGGCAGAGGGAGTATGGAGGTGTGGGGATATTATGCGTGTGTGAGTGAAAGTATGTGTCAAAAGGGACTCCGTGATTAAAAATGTAAAGATAGAGAACAAGGGAGGAAAAAGTAAGTCATCAAATATTCATACATCATTGGATTTGTGGCAAAACTTCACACCTCAAACACTTAACTAAAGGAAGAGGCAGTTGATTTCTAGATCTGGCTTTAACTCTCCAGGCATCTGCCTAGGCTAGCACTAAATGCTCCCTCACCATGTATCCTACCAATTACAAATGACATGGTATCATCCTATTGCTATTTTCAGAGGCAAACAGTGAGTTGATCTCAGTTTGGGGGAAGAATTCAGTTTTGGAGGGGATTATTCTCCTCCCTGCCAGCAGTCAGGACAGCCTGGGTTGGGGCTAGAGCAAGAAAGAACTTGCCTCATCAGACTGTACAACACAAACAGTGAACCCTAATGAAAACTATGGACTATAGTCAACAGTACAATTATAATTACATTCTTTCATCAAGTCTAACATTAGAGAGGGTATATAGGAACTCTTATTTTTGCTCTAAATCTACAACTTCTCTAATTGAAAAAAAAGAACTTGCCAGTGTGGCCTCACATAAATGTACATCGATATTCCTAAAGTAAACCATCTAGAGAAAAGAAAAAACAAACTGGGTTTTAGCTTACTGTGTTTTAAAAAGAAGTACCCCTTGTTCACATTATTTCAGGAATCTTATGTCTGGAAGATGTACCAAGAAAGGTGTTGGGATTTCTTCCCAGCTGGTGACTGCTTCCGGAAACAATATGAAGATCAGCTTGGATAAAGCCAAATGAAAGAAGCTCCACAATTCTGGACACTCAACTTCCAGTGAAATAAAATCCTTCTTTTGCAGTTCCGCAACATTTTCTAAATGCCTCCCTTACAAGAAAGTGTTTGTTAAAATCTGTGATATTTTGAAATTGATTTGGCTTTTTTATGCCTAATGGACATACTTTGTGAGCGATAACCTGTCAAAATGTTAAAAAAAAAAAAAAAAAAAAAAAGGATGAAAAGAATTGACGGTTCTAGTTGAATGCCTTCAAGTTTTACAGTTCTAATGTGACTAGTTTATTAGGATGGCAGGATTGAGGAAAGAGCTAGGGAAATATGAAGTCTAGAATGCACAATACCTGAAATTTTAAACACTGAATGTCACGACAATATCCTACTAGTGACTTCATGTTCTGAACTACAAAATATTTTAACTGCAGTCAAATTTTTCTCATGGTACTTGCTAATGAATGTATCCAGAATCAGCTTGAAAGCTTTAAGCAGTTAAATTAGAAAACAAAAACAAAAACAAAAAAAACAACACTTTGTCGACACTGAAATATCGATTAAGTGCCTTAAAAACTTCTTTAGATATAGCTATGCAAGGTTTTTATGTTTGTGTCTAGATGGACAGTTCCATTAATTAGTTGTGTTGATCTTTTGTCTTATTTTATGAAACTGCACTTGAAAGTTATGCATATATTTTTTTTCGATAGCAGCTTGTCAAGTGCTGTTATTAGAAGAAAAGTACCATATTGAAAATTCAGAAAAATCTCATACCAAAATTGAGTAATGCTTCATGGTCCCCTTGTAAGTAGTGAAGCTGCTACCGTTTAGGTGAAATTCCTCAAATAAAATGAAGTGCCCACTGCAATAAACTTATACACAACCAATCCATGGTTTGGCTTTTAATGCACCACTCTGTGACTGCTGGGGGAATAGAGACATGAGACAAATACCCTAAGGGCGCCACACAAGGAAGAAAAAAATCCATAGACCAGCATTTGTTTATTTTGCCCATTGCTTGCCTTGTTGGTTGCATATATTCTCTTAATCAGCAGCACCCGATATGCTGTAAATATTGGTTGGAGGTGAGTGGGGGGAGCTGGAAACAAAGGCCATTACTCTAAAGGTAACATCCCCTGCCCTTAAGGAAATCTAACTTCTAAGCCCGAAAACAAATCTATTATTTCAGATGTCAAACATAGTGTTCAGCCTTTACTGTAAGAAGCATAATGGAACACACTTAGGGCATGCCTGTAAACTAGCTGTTCTTGAAGTGCAACCTACTATTTACTTACAAGGCAACCAAAATTGCTTCAGGCACTTTTTTTTTTTTTTTTTTTTAGGAAATCATACTGTCCAACCAGTCTTCAAGCTCTTCCTCAGTAACATTTTTTGATGTACTTGGTTGCTCAGATTCCACATTCTTTTCTTCAGTAACAGATGGTTTTGCAGGAACTGGGGAAATAAAAGCAATGTTAACAACCTCACATTAGTCCCAAGAATTGAGGGCTAGAACTTCCCTAGGGCTTGTTCCATGATATAATTCAGCCCTAATTATTATTTTCCTTACAACAAGGGGGAAGCATTCTCATTATTACTCCTGCTCCCTAAGAAGATACAATCTTATCTAAACAAATTAATAAATGGGGTAGAGATTTGCTCTGGTATCTATTCTGAAGTTGAATTTTACAGTTCACTAGTTCTTTTAAAAAGACCAACTGCTCAGTTTTCTTCTTATTGTAGCAATCCTGGAAAGTTCTTAAAGGTTCCCAAATGTGGTAGATGGAAGTGGCAACTGCCATAGGCCTCTCAATCGCAGATGGACCACCATATCACAAAATTTAGGAAATGGTGTTCTTTTTAAGCAAAAAGATCAATATAGCAAGAAAGAAGTATGAACAGTTGGTTAACAAGCCTCCTCAGACAGTCGATTAAAAGGTCTGCTGCTGAAAAGCAGGGTGCTACAAGTATCTTAATGTGTTTTTATAGCAGAAGTTCAATTTCCAGCCCCAGGTTTAATATTGCAATCAGGCAGGTGGCAGTGTTGGAATCTCAGTATATTGAGTGAGAAGAACGTCAGAAAGGTCAGCTCAGGGGGAAGCAGAGACGTGAGCACAGAAATAGATGCTGGTGGACAAAGCTGGATCGATGGCAGACACCAGGAGAGATGTGCATGGATGTGATTGGGTTGGGGCTGTTCTCACAAAACACCAGCATAGAGAAGATGGATGGGGAATAAAGTGAAAGCCATACCTTCTTCCTCTTGGGCCACCTCCCCATCCTTCTCGGATTTCAGTTCTTGAAATGTCTGATTGGGGAGGATGTTAGCTCCCTCTCTTGCAGGTGCATCTAAATTAAGCAGCAGCTCTAGCTCTTCTTCCAAGTGGTCTGCCGCTGATTGCGGTGGGGAGGCAGGTTTCTGAGAATCGTTTGGAGGACCCAGTCTTGGGCTATCATTACCCAAGTACATGGGTTTCAGCTCAGAGGCAGACCCCTTCCCTCCAGACCCCAATGGCCCTTTTAACTGCATCCCTAGGCCCTTGTTGTCATCATTTCTCTTTGGTTTCACCTGAGGAAGCTCTAAAGGAACTGTGGTCTGAAAGAGAACCAAAATAATGGGGTTTAAAATGTGAGTCTTGCCATATTTGCTTAAGTAGAAACAAAACAGGAGGTGAAGGAAGCCTTCATACTTTGTAAGGTAGGAAACTCAGTTCAGATAGGAAGTTCACAAAATGCCCTGCCCCAGCACTCTTCCTTATTGATTGGGGGTAAATGTGGGAGACCTCATTGAAAGAATTGGCTTGTGCCTCCCATTCTACCCACATCAGTTATATGTTAACTATTTCAGAGTTGAAATAAAAAGGGCCACATCTTTCCTGTCACTGGTCTGAAAACTGATAGTACCACAGGTCCATTTGGATTTATACTTAAATCTGTTATGAGACTTGACAATCTGTAAAAGTCACTACAGAAGTAATTAGCAAATCAGATCTGCTCATTGGACTGAAATACACTAATATAAAGGGGGTAGGGATGGGGTCGGATGTGGCTCAACTGGTTGGGCGTCCGTCTCCCATATGGAGGGACCCGGGTTCGATCCCCGGGACCTCCCGGTAAAGAAAAAAAAAAGGGGGGGGGGGTAGGGAGAAATTCACCAAGCAAAAAAGAAGGTATGACTCTCAGTAACATATTTGAGTATAAAAAGCCAGAGAGACAAAAGAAAACATAATATTTGATTACATTTATAAAAAGTTCTAAAATGAGCAAAACTATATGTATTAGAAGCCAGGCTCGTAGTTACCCTTTGGGGAGGGGGTAGATAGGAGAGGTGCTTCTGGGGTGCTGGTATTGTTCTGACTGTTGGTCTGGAGGCTGATTCCATGGTTCTGAAGATTTATTGGTGCACATTTCTATATATATGTTATATTTCAGCAGAAGTTAAACACTCCCCAAGTGATTGTACTTTGCAGCTAAAATCGAGGATACTGCTCTAGAGGGAAGCCCACAGTGGGCAACTAGCAATTAATGTGGCATTACAGTGACTAGATCCAGAACAGTGTTCAACTTTTATCTGGGGCATTGCCCTCATACTTTTACATTTGAGCATCCTGAACAGATCCAGTTTGCAAATAACACCTCAGGTTTTTTACTATTTAAAACAGTATGGCTTTATATATAAACCTGAATAAACATCCAACTCGTCAGTGTGCAGGGCAAAGCTGGGATAGGGTACTATATTGAAATCCAGGATTAATTAATTAGTCAGGGTGTGTGTGTATGTTGTTTAATTCCCCAGGTGGTTCCAAGGTGCAAACAAGGGTAAACATACTGCTCTACAATGTGGGTGTGGGGTGGAGAGAGGGGTGGTTTTAAAACAGTTTAGCCAGGTTTTCAAAGTCACCGCAATTATTTTGTACATTTACTCCAATGTCTACCACTGAAACAACAGCCTAACTTTTAAATGCTCTCAAGGCTTCTTTATCTCTCCTGAGTCCTGGGCCCCACCACCTTCAAGTCAATGTTTTCTGAGGGTTCTCTAAGAACAGTTCCTCCTTATGTGGGGCAAATCAAGCACTTCAGAACTTTGACCGTTCACTAGAATTCCCCAACCCTGACCCCAGCATGCACTTTCCTAATCACTAAGACAACTTCAAATGCTTTCAAACATTTCCAAAGAAACCCCAGGGTGATTTCCCAATAGAGGTTAAGGAGAACCTCTCCAGTTCTCTGCCCTGCCCCTGTCCCCCAGCTCTGACTTCTGCTTGTTTCCCCAGCTTTTGGACTGGTAAGTGCAATGGAAGTAACCAATTCATTGCTATGCTCAAGCTTAGCATTACATTCAGCTGCGGAGGAAAGTTGGTAATTTTTAGTTGCTGGGATGGTATTTAAAATTACTACTGCCCAGGGTTTCACTCTTTAAAAAAAAAATTTTTTTTTTCATTCAATCAATCCACAATTATATTTTGAAGTTCTTCAAGGTCTAGTCCTTGGCTGCCTCCTCTCCTAGTTAATTCATTAACCGCTCTTACAGTGATAGCTCCAAAATTTATATTTCTCACCCTTTATTCTGAGCTATAAATTTCTACATCCAGCTGACTCATATTTCCACTTTGATATCTCAGAGGCACAAACTCAAAATGTCCAAACCTCACCCTTTCTGACCCTACCTAACACTGGATTACACAAGCCAGAAACCAAGAATTCTTCCTTGACCCCTTTTTCTCCATTTCCAATATACCACCAAGTCCTGCTAATTTTGCCTCTGAAATACCTCTCCGGTAAATCCTGTTTCTCTGCATCTCACTGTCATCACTGCAGTCTGAGGGTCAGTATTGTTCACCTGGACCATGCCATAGCCTCCTAATTTGCCTCCCCTCATCTACTTTCCTCTTGTCTGGGCATGCTCATGCCTGCATACCCATATACACACTGATCCATAATCCATTCTCCACTTGGCAGCCAGTAGGTTCTTTATTATTGTCATCATCATCATTATTCATGCAGCTCTGGTTGGGTCACTCTCCTTGAAATCCAGCTCAAATATTCTCAAACTTTAGATCTCAGTTTATCTATCACTTCTTCAGGAAAATCATTCCTAACCACCCCAAAGGAGAGCAGATTCACCTTTTATATACCCTCATGAAAGAGTATAATTTTCCTTCATGGTATTATCACAATTTGTGTATTTGTATGATCATTTGATTAATATCCATCTTTCCCAAAAGATTAAGTTCCATGAAGGAAGGAACTATGTCTGTCTACTCACCACTATATCCCTAGTGCCCCACATAGAACATGGCACCGAAATACTTTGAGTAAAAAAATAGCTAGAATTTATACTTTTACATTTCAATCAATTGTATTATATTTGTTCCTTTGACACGTTTCAAATGTAAATGTAAAAGAAAAACTTTAAAAAATGATTTCATTCCCTTAAGACGTTACAAATCCTGTTCCCTTTATGAAAGGAAAAGCTGTCTGCAACGTTCTGCAGCAGGATGCATTTCCTTGTTTTCTTTCCCTGCCCTAATCCACACCAGCTTAGGGTTTTTCAGGGTTTTTACCTGGATCAATTCGGCAGCAACATTGAGTCGGAGTGAAAGAGGCAGTTCTTGAAGGGCTTGAACCAATGACTCACAGTCCACGTAAAAGGCCGAATTCTATATTAAAAAAAAAAAAAAATGAACAAGTGCATGTGATGGTTAAATATGACCTTTTGGAAAATAAGAGTAGAAGTTGATAGAAAGTAATGGTAAAATAAATCAAACACTGGCATTACTTTTAGTTGTGAGTAATTCAGATTCATAAATCACGCCTGATATGGCTATGATGACTCTCATCCCCACATGAGGATCAGCAAAACCAAAACTGCCTTCTCGAGCCCACAGCTCACGCCATCGGAGCAGCAGCAGTGTCATGACCGCCTAACAAGACTGCACATTGCAGTTCACAGACCTGGAGACTGTGCAGGTTTTTGAAAGAAGCATAAGCATTTAATGGAATCTGAATGAACAGCTCCCACGAATTTAGATGGCTGGCCTTAAAAAGAGGAAGGAAGAGACATTTAGGCAGTGAAATGGGGCTGACTGGCAGAGCCAAAGGAGCTGGTGAGGTCTGCTTCTTCTCTTCTGACCAGAAAGTTGGGATGCTCCCCAGTACATCTCCATGGAGGCCAACACTAAAAGCTGCCTTTAACTCCTTTCCCATTTATAGAAGTAATGTCATATTGATGCACCAACATCACAAATTGGAGGTTATTTGGAAAAAGATTACAGATTATCCCATGGCCCCTGACAGCTTCTTCTAAGTGCCCTGGACACCCAAGAGAAGGAAAAATCTAAAAGTCAATCACAATGACATCACATACAAAGGCAAATGCCACCAACCATCTAACATCTACCAAGGACTATCACAAGCCCCAGCCAGGAGCACAGCTTATCCTATAATCACAGATCTGAAGTTAAAAAACAAAACAAAACAAAAACCAGTGGCCAACTAGTCTACTCTCCATCCCAATGCAGGAATATCTCTGGTAGATGAAGTTATGTCCCTGGATGAAGAATCATTCCTGGTGGGCTCAAGAAGAACTCTGCCACTAAATCTGCCACTCTGACCCCTAATCTTCACAATGGCAATATATGGGGATTGAAAGAAATGAGGTGGCTTTGCAACTTCCATTCTGAAATTTTCCTGAGTTGGCTAGCTCTTAGGGAAGCAACACTGATAGCACCAAATGTGGCCACTGTCTCTGGAAAAAGAAACGTACCTCTAAGAAATATTGTGTGCTTAAGGAGCAGGAGGGAGGCAGGTAAGAAACAAAAGCCCTGATAGGAAAGTGGGACACTCAGTACATATGCCTATTTTCCCTTAGTCTTTGTGGTAGGCTGAATTATGTACCCCAGGAAAAAACATGTTCTGAATCCATTCCTGTGGGTGTGAACCCAATGTAAAGAGGACCTTTTGAAGATGTTCTTTTTAGTTAGGGTGTAGCCCAACTGAATGAGGCTAAGCCTTAATCCTATTACTGGAAACTTTATGAAGTGAAAGCCATGTGGAAGAGCAGAAGCTGGAAATCAAGGGAACCCAGAAGAGAAAGGAGAAGAAACTGCCACATGCATTGCCATGTGACAGAAAAGCCAAGGACCCAAGGATTGCCTGCAGCCAATATGAGAACACAGTCTTCAGGGAGCAAGTATCGCCTTGCTAACACCTCGATTTAAACTTGTCCTAGCCTCAAAATCGTGAGCCAGTAAATCCCTGTTGCATAAGGCAACTCATTTTGTGGTATTTGTGATTGCAGCCAGGAGACTAAGGCCATTCTGAACATAGCAATGCCAAATCTGTTTTCCCAATTTTGGAAAAGCCCTCTCGGCTTACTAGAAAGTTGTGGTCTCGAATGCTTAACACACCGGGAAATCATCACATTACAAACTAGAAATCTCACTCTTCCCACAACAACCCTGCCAAGGTGTTTGCAAAGTCTCATTGTGTTACTACACTCTTCTTTGAGCCTCTAAGAGTGAGAACGTCACCTCTGCAATTCCTGCCAACCATTCACACACTGCTCCCTTAGCTCTCTAGAGAAAGACTGGGGTCTATGTAAAAGTGTCTAACTTTCCTCTACTCTATTCTGCAACACATACAACATGACTACAAGGAAAAGTTGATGAGACCACACAAAGATACAAGAAATGGCCTGTGCCTATGAGCCATGTTCTAGATGAATTATATTTGGCACAGTCTCCTACTGGAATGTCTTCTTACCCACATTTCTAATACCCAACCATCACCCAAGGCCCAGCTGACACTGACCCACCTCTAGGATGCCTTTCCAGATACTTCAGTTAAGTGATTTCTCCTCATCTCCTTGTAGGAGTCCCCGGAACCTAGAAGCTGTCATGCAAATGCCATTTTGTAAGAAAACTTTCTTTTTTTGGCCGTCAGTATTTCCTCTAAAGAGTTAAAGCTGAAAGCCTTAGATAAAAAGCTAGGTGAAATGACTTGCTTATAATACAAAAGTATGAATTTTTAAAATAGGCTTAATTTAGTAACTGTGAATTAGTCTTTTGCTACATGTTTTAAAGAAATTGGTGGTTGCAAATATATATATAGGTGGGTTGTTTTTGCCTGAAGAGTCCACCCCTATATCCATCCACCTGGTCCACCCTGATAGTCACTCCCAATTGGAGGAGGCTGACTGGCCATTAACAGGAGCCAGACAGCACCCAGAGGGAAGATGTTGTGGGGTAGGGGTGCCCAGAAAAGGAGCAACGTCCTGAGGGCTTCTCCCCTGTGCACTCTGAGGCTGGAAGGGGGAACAGAGCCTCTTCATCCCACTTCTCTGCTATCAGTACACACACAACCCAGTGTGGATGATAAGAATCTATAATCCTTAAGAGTCCTCTCTGGCCAGTCTCAGCCTCTGTGTAAAGGTACACTATCTGGTGAGAAAAGAACCAGCTATAAACTCCACTTTACAGCTAAAATCGTAGCCTTTAATCAGATCATTGCAGCTCCCTTAGAAGTTACAGTACTCACTCAAGGCCCACACAGACATCTTGCAGTGGAAGTGCCCAAACTTGGCAGCACTTTGGAATAAGTTGGGAAGCTTTTTAAGGCACAGATGCTCAGACCTCACCCAGAACTGGACTCAATGGGGAGAGTGGCCTGGGAGTGTGGACCTTTCAAAGCCAGGCATGCAGGAACCGCTGCATATCACCCAGAACTCAGTAATTACTCAAGGAAGGTCTACTGAACAAAGAAGTCACTATGTCAACAAAGATGAAAAATGGAACGAAAGAAGTTTCAGGTAATTTTAAAAAACATCTTTTTTCTCAAAGAAATTCTCCTCCTACCCATTCCCCTCCTCACATATCCTCCACACTGTCCAAAGGAAAGATGTGACAAATCCTGCTTAAACAAATGAATGGTGGTCTTTCAGAAATTTCACTTGCAGATCTTAGGGGCCAACTCCCTTTATGGTTACTTAGCCCCCATGGCAAAAGCTGAGCACCCCCACTGCAGGCTACGTCCTCTTCACACTGCACGGCAGCCACAAAGAAATGAATGCAAGGCAAAGGGGTGATATCAAGTCCTTCTTGTCAGGGTTCCCTCCGGGGACCTTAACGTGTCCCCCTAGCAAAGTCCTATTCCCTTTATATTGCAGAGACAACACATATTCCTACTTTTCCCTCTCTCTTTATTGTCTTGTGTCACTGGGTACATCAGTGAGGGCATGAGGAATATATATATATATTTCTCTCAAGTAAGCAAGAAGAGAAGGTAATGATGAGTTAAGTAAGACAGGAAACAGCTTTGATGGGGAAATGATGAATTCAGTTTTGGATGCATCCTACCAATACCTCAAACTCAAAATGTTCAAAAGCAAACTTTTTCCCCCTTGCTCTTCTTTTGCTCAATTAATGGCATCACCTCTTATTTGTTACTTACATTAGAAAGCTTAGAGCTACTGAAAATCTTTGCTGTCCTCCTGCCTCCCATCTGGCCAATGACCACAATCCACTTGGTCCTCTGCTGAAGTCCTGTCTCTCTGTAACCTCTTTGCCACACATACTGAACCACTCTAAATCCTTTTCCATTTGCCCAACATATTACCTGCCTACCTGGTGTCCCTGCCTCCAAGCTCTCATCTGTTCAATCTCTCCCTCCCAATATTGCCAAGGTCAAAGTTAGCCATTTTCATTTTTTTGCTAAAACAAAACATGCTAAAAAATAATAATAAAATTAGAAATAAATTTGAGTGTCTTATATGTATCAGGAACTGTACTAATGTGCATTATTTTTATTACCTAATTTAATCTTCATTACATCTCTGAGTTGTTTTATTATGAGCTCCATTTTACAGATGAGTTTATCAGAGAAGGAAAGAAATTTGCCCCAAGTAGTAGAATCAGGATTCACACTCAGATCTGTGTCTTCCAAAGTCAGTGCTCTTACCCACATGTGAAGTCGCCTCCTAAAGAGAATGGAGATCAAACTGCTGGTACTCAAGAACCCTGTTCACCAGCCCAGATCAGCTTCTTAAACCTCCTCCTCTGGAAATACTACACTCCAACCATACTCTCCACTCAGAGCGCAACCTATTCTTTCAGGCTTCCTCATTGTGCTTGTGCAGTTCCTTCAGACAGGACCTACTTGAAATATGCTCATCCTACCAAGGCCTGCTGGAGTACTTTCTTTCCCATGGTGCAATTCTTAATCACATCCAGCCCAAAGTAGCTGTCTCTCACAGTATTAATTGATTCATCAAATCACTTATTTTGGGTTGCATTCTTTTTCATTTATTATGTAAATATTTACTGAGCAACTACTATATGCCAGCCACACTAAGGTAATGGACCTAGAACAGTGAGCAAACATGGTCTCTGTCTTATTCATCTATGAATAAGCTATCCCTAATAAAATATTTAGTACATAAAAAGTGCTTGGAATTATTTGAAACTCTCAAAATATTTGAAATATTTCCTGATAGCCAACATGATTCAAAGGGAGTTGAAATACAAATACAAGTTTGGCTTTCATTTTATTCCTTGAGGATCCCAATTAGTATGTTTTCAATTTGTCCTAGAATTCTAAACTGAGACATATGGCCAAATAGACTCAAGGAAAGACAAATGTCTTAAATTCCCACCTTTTTGGCTATATTATATAACATACTCTCTGTAAGGTGCCAAGCAGTCATTTTACAAGTGACCCCCCACCCTGTGGTCTGTATAGTAAGTCAATATCCATCCCAAACAACTAAGCACAGAGCCAGTCCAGAGGTAAAATCTATAGCATTATACTGAACTGGGAGCAGAATAGGGAAGAGGGTGCCTTCTGACCTTTGGGCTTCTTATCTGTTGCTCAGCCACCTCTCTGAAGCTGTGGGCAGATTCTCTCATCATTTTATCAAATAGCATGCTCTGGCTCTAGATTTAGGGCCACATGACAAGCCACCACTAATTCTTTGGGGATTTTAAAAGGGTAAGAATACCTGTCATCTCTTATATGGAAAGAATTCGTGAAATCCTGCTTGGAAAACAACCAGAACTCCATGGAAAGAAAATATGACACAAACACAAAGCAAACAAAGTGTTTGGGGTTTATGGATTGTGGCAGTTTGGTATTGTTTATGAATTCCAAAAATAGATAATGGATTGTGTTTATAAACTGGTCTGTTCTTCTGGGTGTATTAGGTTCAGAGGTTTCACTTTTTAATTTATTAAATCAAGATTAGGGATTTTATTTGACCACGTCATTAGGGTGACTCAGCTATAGTCCCCGCCCATACAAATGAACACTCAATCAAGGAGACATAGAAGTAAATACACAGAGAAGATACCCAGAGGAAGAGAGACAGCTCCATAGACAATGGCACGGGCCCCAGGAAGAGAGTCAAGTCATTCACCTGATAGTTTACAGCTGACCTTGTGAAGAGACCAGAGCAACTGAGAAACGAGCCCCGGGCAGAAGGGCAAGCCTATGCCAGCCTACAGCTGAGATCAGAAGAAGCTGGGACCATGGAGCCTTAGAAGGAAGAGGAAGGCTGAATCCTCACAATACCAGAAATCAGTTGGTTTTTATAAAGGGTATTTATTTGGGGTAGAAGCTTACAGTTACCAGGCCATAAAACATAAGTTACTTCCTCACCAAAGTTTGTTGCCATGTGTTGGAGCAAGGTGGTGGGCTATGTCTGCAAGGGTTCAGGCCTCTTGGGTTCCTCTCTTCCCAGGGCTCATTTCTCTCCAGGCTCAGCTGCTCTGCTCTCTCTACAAGGCCAGCTGTAGTCTATCAGGCTAACGGCTTCTCTCTCTTCCTGGGCCTCTGCCGTGTCTATGGAGCCCTCTCTATTTCTCTGTGTTTTTCTCTGTGTATTTTACTTCCCCTGGCTCCAGCTCAAAATTCCAAACTCTGGTCTCTGCCATGTCTCTTCTCTGAGAGTCCCAGCCCACCAGGGGGCAGGGACGCAATGTCCTACTGATGTGGCCCAAACAAAGCCTTAATCATTATTTAATCAAGTAAGAGTGAAACCTCCGAATCCAACATAATCTAATATGCCCAGAGGAACAGACCACTTTACAAATATAATCCAATGTCTATTTTTGGAATTCATAAACAATATCAAACTACCATATGTGGCAACAGATTTTGGTGAGTAAGTAACTTTGTTTGGACTCTTTAGGGCCTTGTAACTATAAGCTGCTATCCCAAATAAAAACCCTTCATAAAATCCAACAGATTTCTGGTACTTTGCATCAGCACCCCTTTGGCTGACTAATACAGCCAGGTATAAAGGTGAACTTTAGATTCAAAGAACTTAATAGACTAAGCCTCTTGAAAATTTTCCAAACAATTTTGATACCTGAGAATAAAATGTACATGAATTATTATACTCTTTTTATTGTGACAACTCTATCTTTGCAATAATGTAAAAAGGTGTTAGCATACAGCCTTGAAAAGAGCCAGTGAACATTCTAGACAACTTTAGCTTTACCTGTTTTGGATATGAAATTTCACCATCCCACTCTTTTTCCTCAGCAAACCGGAACTGTGAGAAGGAGTCCCCTGAGAAGAGGAAGAACATAAAATTTTATGTAAAAGCCAAAAGTCTCAGTTCTCTAAATTACCCTGCCTCCCAAAGCAAAAGTGCCAAATCTGAAGAGCAAAATTTCCCAAAGTCAGTGATATCATTGAAAAGAAGACCCTGGCTTCCACAACTTTACAGAGGGATCTGTACATGGCAAGCACTTGAAAATATTGCTGGCAACTGAATTCAGAAACTTATATTTATGATTTTGGGGGTAGGAAAGGCAAAATAGGAAGGAGAAGAAATGGAACATAAGGAACTCGTGGGTTCTAGACTGATCCGCAGGACAACAGACTTAAAATATCTCTTTGAGGAGAGGTGATCAATCTCCAGCATCACTACAAAAATCACCTAATTAGAATTGTCAAATGCAAATTAAAACTCAAGGAATGTGCATTAGATCAGTTAATGTGAATACTGTTGCACTGCTCTGAGCTCTTGGGATAAGAGAACATGAATATATAAGGTGAAAATAAACGAGCAGGAAAGATGATACTGTGCCTCAAGCTTAAGTCACAAGGCTTATTTTATAAATGTGTACATATCTGATTATTTGCTTTAAGAATATTTAATTTGAAATGAAGAATTATTCTTTGCCTAGCTAGCTTTCAGCATCCTCCAAAATTTGGTCCCATCTCATTAACCCATATTTACTTCACAGATTTTCCACTACAGAGTCAGCCTTCTTTCACATTCCTTACATATTTCATGCCCCATCCTATCTTCATTCCTTCACTACCCTTTCTTCTTGTCTAGAAGACCCACCTACCTCTACACATTCAGTTCCTATTTATATTTCAAGATTTAGGTACAGATCCACTTCCTCCTCCTCTGATACTTCTTAAAATCTATTCTCTACTTTTAATCAACAAAGGGTAATAAGAGGTAAAGAATTAAACAATGAAGACACAACAGCAAAATTAGAACCTACCATGACCTCCACCATTTCCAAAACTCAGGGCTCACAGTATTAACATTTGAGAAGAACAAATTCAAGGCAAAAGGGCCAAGATGAACACTTTTTATCATGAGAAAGGCTACAATCACTTCTCCT
The DNA here is from genome assembly GCA_026826555.1 of Tolypeutes matacus. NCBI lineage: Eukaryota > Metazoa > Chordata > Mammalia > Cingulata > Chlamyphoridae > Tolypeutes > Tolypeutes matacus. Next base: position 7,764,417 of record JAKSZT010054393.1, read on the forward strand.
AGTCATTGGCAAATCAAAAATTATGACATAAAGGATCTGAATTTAAGGAGGCCTGAATGTGTATGTGAATGTATCTATGTAAAAATATATATGTATATGTATTTATTGTGATATGTGTATGTACTTTCTTTAAAAACACACATGCCTTGTTAATTTTTGAGAAGAATTATAAGGCCACAAAAGAATCAATTCTAAATTGTAGCAGTCATACAAACCATATTTGCTTGTGATAATGCAAATAAACAGAAATTAATCACAAAAGTAAACATGGACAAAAAAACAAAATATTTCAAATTTAAAAATTCTATCCTACATTATTTTTAAAAAATATATTTTATTACATAAGTTGTGAACTTAAAAAACAATTATGCACATGTGTAGAATTCCTGTAAAACAACCCTTCAGCAACACACCACACCGTTGTGGAACATTTGTTACAGATTTGAGTAATATCATCAGACTATTACCACTAACTATGGCCCATAGTGTATTTTTGGCATACTTTTTCCATGCCTCCCTATTATTAACACAGTACATATTTGACATTGATGCAAGAATATTACAGTATTGCTGTTAACTATAGTCCATAGGTTACATTAATTGTATTTTCCCCATGCTTCTCACAATCCCACCATGCTGCATAGTGGCATACATCTGTTTGAGTTCACAGAAGGACATTAATGCATTAGTACTATTAACTACAATTCTCATCCACCTCTGGGTTCACTGTGTTATTCAGTCCCTAGATTATTCTCTTTCTTTCAACTGACATTTACATCCTTAGATGACCCTTTTCAGCCACAATCTCATTTATAAACCAGCTGCTATTCACTATAATGTCTTACCATCAACTCTATTTCCATACATTTACAGTCAAGTTAATTAAAACTTCTATATACATTAAGCACCAGTACACCTTCTCAGCCCTCCTCTTATTTCCTAATAACCTATGCTCTTGGTTTTAATTCCATGTGTTTATTCTTCATTTTTAGTTCATATTAGTGACACCATGCAATATTTATCCTTTTGTGTCTGGCTTATTTCACTTAGCATAATGTCTGCAAGGTTCATCTATGTTATTAAACATGTCCCAATTTCATTTCTTCTTACAGCAGCATAGTATTCCATCATATATATATATATATATACACACACACACATATATACACACACACTACATTTTGTTTAAATATTCATCAGTTGATGGACACTAGGGTTGTTTCCATCTTTTGACAATTGTGAATAGTGCTGCTATGAACAGCGGTGTATAAATGTCTGTGTCACAATTTTCAGTTCTTCTTGATATATTCCTAATAGAAGACTTGCTGGATCATATGGCAGTTCTATATTTAGCTTCCTGAGGAAACGCCAAACTGTCTTCTACAGAGGCTGCACCATTTCACAATCCCACCAAAAATGAAGGACTGTTCCTATTTCTTCACATCCTGTTCAGCACTTATTGTTTTCTGTTTTTTTAAATAATGGCCAACCTATGCAGTGTGAGATGATATCTCATTGTCATTTTGATTAGCATTTCCCTAATAGCTAGTGTTATTGAAATTTTTTTTCACGTGCTTTTTGGCCATTTGTATTTCCTCTTTGGAAAAATGTCTAAGTCTTTTGCCCATTTTTTAATTGGATTGCTTGATCTTTTATTGTTGAGTTGTATGATCTCTTTATATAGAATGGAAATCAAACCCTTATCAGATATGTTGTTTCCAAATATTTTTCTCATTGAGTGGGCTGCCTTTTCACCTTATTGGTGAAGTCCTTTGAATCACAAAAGTGTTTAAGTTTGAGGAGGTCAAATTTATTCATGTTTTCTTTCATTGCTCATGCTGTTGGTATAAGGTTTAAGAATGCATGACCTACCACCAGGTCTTGAAGATGTTTCCCTACATTTTCTTCTAGGAGCTTTATGGTCTACCTTTTATATTTATGTCTTTGATCTATTTTGAGTTAATTTTTGTATAAGGTGTGCTAGGGGTCCCCTTTCTATCTTTTGGCTATGGATATCCAGTTCTCCCAGCACTATTTGTTGAATAGATTGTTCTTATTCAGCTAGGTGGGTTTAACAGGCTTGTAAAAAAATCACTTGACCATAGATGTGAGAGTCTGTTTCTGAACCACCAATTTAGTTCCATTGGTCTATGTGTCTATCTTTATGCCAGTATTATGCTGTTTTCACCACTGTAGCTAGGTAATATGATTTAAAGGCCAGAAGTGAAAGTCCTCCAACTTTGCTTTTCCTTTTTAAGATGTTTCTGGCTATTTGGGGCCACTTACCCTTCCAAATAAATTTGATAATTGTGTTTTCCATTTGTTTAAAAATGCTGGTGGAATTTTTATTGGGATTGCATTGAATCTGAATATCAACGTGGGTAGAATTGACATCTTAATGGTATTTAGTCTTCCAATCCATGAGCATGGAATGTTCATCCAATTATTTAGAACTTTTTAAATTTCCTTTAGAAATGCATTGTAGTTTTCTAAATACAATTGCTTTACATCCTTGGTGAAGATTACTACTGAATATTTGATTCTTTTAGTTGCTGTTGTAAATGGAATTTTTCCCCTGACTTCCTCCTCAGATTGCACATTACTAGTGTATAGAAGCACTACTGATTTTTGCGTATTAATCTTGTATCCTGCCAATCTGATGAAATTGTTTATTAGCTCTAGCAGTTTTATTGTAGATTTTTAGGGACTTTCTAGGTATAGGATCATACCATCTGCAAATAGCAAAAGTTTTACTTCTTCCTTTCCGATTTGGCTGCCTTTTCTTTTCTTGCCTGATTGCTCCAGCTAGAACTTCTAGCACTATATTGAACAACAGTGGTGACAGTGGGCATCCTTGTCTCATTCCCAATCTCAATGGAAAGCATTCATTCTTTCACCACTGAGTACAATGTTAGCTGTGGGGTTTTCATATACGGCCTTTATCATGTTGAGAAAGTTTCCTTCAATTACTATCTTTAGTAGTATTTTTTATCAAGAAAAGATGCTATATTTTGACAAATGCCTTTTCTGTGTCGATTGATATTATTATGTGATTTTTCTTCTTTGATTTATTAATATGGTTTATTAGCTGATTCATTTTCTTGTGTTGAACCACCCTTGCATGCCTGGTATAAAACCCACTTGATCGTGATGAATAATTCCTTTAATGTGTTGTTGGATTCAATTATCAAGTATTTTGTTGAGGATTTTTGCATCCATATTCATTAGGGAAAAGGTTCTGTAATTTTCTTTTTCCATAATATCTTCACCTGGCTTTGGTATTAGGGTGATACTGGCTTCATAGAATGAGTTTGGTAGCATTAGTTCCTGTTCCATTTTTTTTTTTGAAGTGCTTGAGTAAGATTGGTAATCTTTGGATGCTTGGTAGAACTCATTTGTGAAACCATATTTTCCTGGGCTTTTCATTTTGGAGATTTGTGTGATGACTGTTTCAATCTCTTTACTTGTGATTGGTTTGTTGAGGTCTTCTATTTCTTCTAGGGTCAGTGTAGGTTTGAACATCTATTGCTGTCATTTAGTTCCCTGAGACCCTGTTCAATTATTTCCATTCTTTTCTTCATCCATTCTTTTATATGTTCGCTATTGGAGGCCGTGTCTTCAAGCTCACCAATCCTTTCTTCTGACTCATCAAATCTGCTATTATATGCCTCCAGTGTATTTTTAATTTCATTTATTGCAACTTTCATTCCCATAAGATCTGCTATTTTTCTATGTATGCTTTCAAATTCTTCTTTGTGCTCACCCAGTGTCTTCTTACTATCCTTAATCTCTTTAGCTATTTCATTGAATTCATTAAGGAGATTTGTTTGAACATCTGTGATTAGTTGTCTCAACTCCTTTATGTCATCTGGAGGCTTATGTTGTTCCTTTGACTGGGCCATATCTTCCTGTTGCTTGGTATGGATTGTAATTTTTTTGTTGGTATCTTGGCCTCTGGCTTACTAGATGTATTTATTCTGGCTCAGTTTCTCTCTTTAGTTAAGGGCTTTCTTGCCCTTTCTCCCTTGCTGATAACAATTGTGCAGTGGGGGCTGAGGATGTTGCTGGTTCTGTAAGTTGTGGAGACTGAACCTGCCCATGTCTCCCCAGGAATTGATGGAGCTTCTCCCATCTTTCTATTCTGCCAGGGAAAAGGACAGAGCTGCAGCCATGTGTAATAATCCAATTCGTGCAGGCCAAGACCATTTGTAGTTGTCCAGATAGACTGATGAAGCTTTTTGCCCTTTCCTCTCCTGCCTGGGTGGGGATGGAGCTGCACATGTGGGCAACAATATGCCGTGCATGTCCAAAATGACCACAGTTGCCTAGGTAGGCAAATGTAGCACCAGCCCCTCTCCTCCCCTGCCAGGGGAGGGAATGGACCCTCTGGAGTGCCTGACAATCTAATCCCTGTGGGCCAAATGTGACTGTAATTGCCCTGGGAGGCTGAGGAAACACCAGCCCCCTCTTATCCTATGGGGAGGAGAGTGGAGGTGGAGATGGAATCTAAGGCGTTCAACAAACGAGTTTGTGTGGGTCAAAAGTGCTTGCAGTTGCCCAGAGAGGCTGAGGAAACACAGCTCCCCTCCCATCCTATTGGGGGGTGGGGATGGAGCTACAGCTATCCATGTATCCAATCTGTGCAGGCTGAAAGCACCTGCAGTTGCCCAGAGAGGCTGAAGAAACACCAGCCCCCTTCTATCCAATGGGGCTGGAGATGGACTTGAAGGCATTCAACAAACCAGTTTATGTAGACCAAAAGTGCCTGCAGTTGTCCAGAGGGCCGAGGAAACAGCTCCTCTCCTATCCTATTGGGGTATGGCAATGGAGCCCCAAGTATCCGACTATTCATTCTGTGCTGGCCACAAGCGTCTGCAGTTACCTGGAGAGGCTGGTGCAGGTCCTGCCAGCTTCCTCCCTGCCAGAGGTGGGGCTGGAGCCGAGCCTAGGGCTGCAGTCTGATATGGGTGGAAAGAAACTGGTCCCTACCATCACTGTGATTTTCAGTCAGCCCTGCTTCCCCTCATGCCAGGGGCAGAGTCAAAATGGCAGCTACCAGCTTCTTTCCGACTTGGACAGGTTCAAACTTTAGCTGTTCTTAGGATTATACTTTAGCCAGCCGAATTTACTAATCAGTAGGTAAAGTTGATAGCCAACTGTCTCTTCCTTCCCCATTTTTGGAAAATGGAGTTTCCAACTCAAGCCATGGAATAGCTCCCAAGGCGGCTTCCGCTGCCAGTGAAGGGTGAGCACTAGCCTGCCTCTGCGGCCACAGGGCTTTTTGTAATCACAAATCAAAACTCAAACTGTAGAATTAGAATATAGATAAGAGTAATAAGTTAATACAAAACAACCCATGAGATATGACTAAACTTGGTATCAAAGCAAAAGTTAAAGTCAAACACTTTCATTACTAAACAAAGAAAGAATGAAAATAAAGCAATCAAAAATTTTACAAAATCAGGGGAAAAGAAGAAAAGCTGGTGATTGAAAGAAACCAACAGAACTTTTTTTTGTAATTAAAGAAATAAATACGCCTATATTGTTATCTAACTGAAAGAAAGGATTATGCTTAAAAATATAAACTAATACAATTGCTTAGTTTTTTGTTTTTGTTTTTTTTGAAAGGGAGACCAGTGCAATTAGGAAGAGAATGAATTAAAAGACGTCAATACTGAAAAGCAGGAAATGAAAATATGATTATGTGAAGGAAATATATTTGTGTGCCTGGAAGACCCAAAGGAATGAGTTGAAAAATGACTAGAAACAATAAGGAGGTTCAGAAAGGTCACTCAATTACAAAATTATACAAACAGCTTTCTCATATACAAACAAAATCCAGTTAGAAAACAAAATAGAAAAAAATATTGCATTCATAGTAGCACTAACACACAAAATTCCTAGGAATGAAGTAAGAATAAATGCTTATTTAATATTTTTAAAATAAAATTTACAAAGGGAGATGAAACATGCTTATGTTTAAGGAAGTCACAATAGTATAAAGATAACAATTTTACCTATAAAAACTATATTCAATATCAATCCAAATTACAAGAGGAGTTTTTAACTTGTCCAAACTACTCAAATCCACTTGAAAAAAATAAAAGATGTGAAACAAAGACAAGCTTTTTTAAATGGTGAATAACTTGTCCTATTGAACATAAAATTGTATTCAAAAGCCTCGATGAATAAAATGGATAGCAACTGGTGAAAAAATAGAATAGTCAAACAGAAGAGAGTCTAGAAATAGATACAGGTGTTTGGATATTTAATATATAATAAGAGTGGAATATCCTATCTGTAGAGAAATAATTGATTAATAGTGTTAAAGCAACTAGCCAGTCAAATGGAACATTAAGCTAGATCCCTATACTTCATTTCTCACACAAAAACAAATTCTAAACAGATCTACAATTTAGACATTAAAAAAAAAAAAGGGAAAACCACGATATAGTGCAAAAAAAGCAGGACTGAAATTCTTTATGACCTTGGAGTAGGGAAGGCATATTTTAACAACCACAAAAAAATGTAATATATAAAAACAAATATTGAGGAGCAGATGTGGCTCACGCAGTTGAGCACCCGCCTCCCACATGGGAGGTCCTGGGTTTGGTTCCAGTGCTCCTAAAGAAAACAAACAATGAACAGGCAACAAGCAGACAATGAAAAGAAAAAAAGCCAATGAGCAGACCATGAACAAAAACAACAAGCAGACAACAAACAAAAACAACGAGCAAACAATGAGCAGACAAGCAAAAACAATGAGCAAACAACAAGCAAAAACAAACAAGCAGGAAGTAGATGTGGCTCAAGCAGTTGAGCACCTGCCTCCCCCATGGGAGGTCCCAGGTTTGGTTCCCAGTGCCTCCTAAAGAAAAACAAATGGACACCAAACAAAAACAATGAGCAGACAATGAGCAAAAACAACGAGCAAAAAAAAATACTAAAAAAACATTTAATTGTACACTTAAAATATATGAATTATAAGGTTTGTGAACTATATGTCAATAAAAAATTGTTAAAAAAACAAATATCAAAAACTCAAAAGATGACATAAGGAGAGAAACAGTTGTGGTACATATTATAGGAAGAGTTAATGTCTCAAATAACACAAAGAGCTTTGGCAAATAAAACAAAATAAAACAACTCAACAGAAAAACAAGAAAAGGGGAAAGAAGAAGAAATATAAGTGGATAATATATCTATAAAGTAAGTAATAAATGAATAAACTTTAAAATTCAGTTTTTTTAAATTGGCCAAATAGCTAAATATCTCCTTCATCCCTGACCTCTACATTATAAATGATGACATGATTGTGTAGATTACTATATGGTATAATCAGGAAAGGTCCTACCTCAAACCTTATACAGAAAGCTACTCAAAATGGATCAAAGACCTAAAGACAAAAGACAAAACTAAAAACTCCTAGAAAAGAATGTAGGGAAGCGTCTTCAGGACCTTGTGTTAGGCAATGGCTTCTTAGACTTTATACCCACAGCACAAGCAACAAAAGAAAAAGAGATAAATGGGACCTCATCAAAATTAAAAACTTTTGAGCTCCAAAGGACTTTATCATAAAAGTAAAATGCCAAACTACACAGTGGGAGAAAATGTTGGAACCACATATACAATAAGGGTTTAATATCCAGAATATATAAAGAAATCCTACAATTCAACAACAAAAAGACAAACACCCTAATTTAAAAAAAGGGCAAAAGACTTGAATAGACAATTCTCCAAAGAAAATATACAAATGGCCAAAAAGTACATGAAAAAATGTTCAACATCATTAGCTATTAGGGAAATACAAATCAAAATCACAATGAGATATCATTTCACACTCACTAGAATGGCTATTATTAAAAAAACAAAAAAAAAAAAAACAGAAAATTACAAGTGTTGGAAAGGATATGGAGAAAACATTCATTCAATGTAAAATGGTGCAACTGCTTTGGAAGACAGTTTGGCTGTTCATCAGAACGTATAGAATTACCATATGACCAGAAAATCTCTCTATTAGGTATATACCCAAAAGAATTGAAAGCAGGAGCTTGGAAAGGTATTAGCACAATAATGTTCACAGCAGCATTATTCATAATTGCCAAAAGATGGAAGCAACCCAAGTGTCCATCAACTGATGAACGGATAAGCAAAAGGTGGTATAGACAGTCAATGGAATATTATTATGCTGTAATAAGGAATGAAGTTCTGATACATGCACCGACACAGATGAACCTTGAAGCATCATGCTGAGTGAAATAAGCCAGAGACAAAAGGGCAAATATTGAATGATCTCACTTTCATGAAATAGAATACGCAAATTCACAGAGTCAGAAACTAGAGTACAGGTTACCAGGTGCCAGAGTTGGGGTGGTGAATGGGGAGATAATGCTTAATTGGTAGAGTTTCTGTTTGGGATGACAAAAATTTTGGTAATGGATGATGGTGATGGTAGCATAATGTTGTGCAATTAACTCCACTGAATTGCATATCTGAGGTTGGCTAATACAAGAAATTTTAGGTTGTATATATGTTACCGTGATAAAAATAAAAACACATACACCATGGAACTGTTCAACACAAAGAGTGAATCCTAATGTAAACTACGAACTATAGTTAATAGCATAATTATAATAATATTGTTCCATCAATTGAAACAAAGTTATACACTAAATCAAAATGTTAACAACAGGGAAAACTGTTTGTGGGGAGGGGGTTATATGGTACTCTATACTTTCTGAAGGATTTTTCTATAAACCTAAAACTGCTCTAATAAAAAGAAATGGGGTGAGGGGAAACTGCTGCACCAAATATTCCATTCCAGCAACAATGCTGAAATTGGTATACATTAAATGAAAGCTGAGATATAGGTGATATTGAGACAATTTTGTTATATCTTAAAAGTCAACTACATTCTCTATTGCCAAATTTTTAGAGTTAAAATTAATGTCAGATTTTAAAAATCAAATAATTGTGTGAAGCAGTGGAAATGCCAGAAAGCTAGAAATAAAAAAGATAAGAGATGTCAGCAATCTTAAGTGCTTTTGAAAATATTCAGAAAAAATGTTTCAAGCAGTACAGAATGCCTCAATATCTGGGATTGCTTCAACAAAACTCACCCCCATCAAATAAATCTCCAAGTCTAATACTAAGAGGTAAGTCTAGTCATACTATTAGAGAGATTGACAAGTTTAATTGTTGATTGGCAACATAATCATGAGCAATTCTCTATTCTGGCAGAACTAGCCAAACAGTGTCATGCACCCCTATATGCTTTAGTTGCAAGTTAGCATCTATTTAGTATTGCAAATGTGCAGCTTATTTAGTACAGTGACTACAGGAGCAATCTAACAACTGCCAGTGGTGAGAAATTAGTATGTAATGTCAAAATTAAATCTGGCTACTAAAACCTTTTATAATAAAATTTTAGTAATTCTGTTGAAATTTAGATTTTTTTCTTGCAGCCTAGAAGTCCATTCTATGACAGTGATATTTAATTTTGGCTTCAGCCAAACTGTGATTTAACATTTACCATTTGGCCAAAATGTGTATTTTGCTATATCTCTCATATTCAATTAATGGCATTCTATGGGGCCATTTAAAAAATTAGGTAACTGTATAGTAATTGACACAACAAGATACCCATTATTTCAACTGTTAGATGAATAAAGCAAGTTTAAGTACAGTATGAATTTATCACATCACCAAAATATGCAACAAATAAGTCTTAATAATTCTATACCTATTTTAGGAATGATTATCTCTCAGAGGGTGGGATTGAAGACTTTTCCTTTCTGCAAAATACAGTTTCCAGTTGAATTTTCTATTGCAAGCAGCAAGCAAATTTTAATTTTGGAACTGAACCAAAGAAAAATCAAGAAATCTAGAAAAATACTAATGTTTCTTGAAGGTAGTGACCTTCTCACAATGCATTTAAGAAAGAATATCCACAGATCTCAAAAGCTGGAACCACAGATTTCATTCACTCTAACTTTATGGAACTATGAAAAAACCTTAGGTCTAGAGAGACTGAATGGACTGACCAAGGCCACAAAGCCTGGTAATTGCTAGTCACCAAGACCTCTTGGCTCCTAGAATTGATTATTACAACTATAATTTAAAAAGCTCTTTCTACTCCTTCCACTAAGCCTCTCAGGTGTCTTTGCACTCCCTAGAACAAAAATAAATGCTCAATATTTTATGACATTTGATATACCAATATTTGATATATTGTCAATGTTCGAAGATATGAAAATTCAAACTAGGAAATCAGTTAAACTAAGGACAGGATATTTGTATGAGAAAAGAATTCCTCATTTTAGGAAAGGAGTCACCTCAAGGGTTCCTTTAAAAAACTCCCAGGGTACCTTTTAAAATAAGGGTTTTTAGAGAACTCTAAAGTACTTTGATAATGCTAATGTCAGTGAAATAAAGGTGAGATATACCAATTCCATCACTATATTTATGATACCCAGGATGCTTGTTCTGCCTAATTTCACAAACTGGCCTAACATTCATCTTTTGATCAGTGGCAAAGTGGACACTAACCGTGCTAGAAGTCCATAGTGCCAATATGTTTTCTAAAGGCTTACCATCCAGCCATAGATAACATAGCATTGAATTCTAAGCCTACCCTTTCAGCCCCTTCAGCATAAAGGGCTTTTACCCCAGCAAAACTACTTAATATAACCATAAAGACTTCAGGTAGAAGTTAGGGTAGGATTACAAGGAACCAAACCATCTTCATCCCAGCAGAGAGAAACCTGCAAAGACTTGTGTAAGTCTCAACATCACATATCAGGGGTATATGAATAATGAGTGTGAAAGAGATTAGATTTTCCCAAGCCTAGTAATATCTGGTTCCAATAATTTGGTAGTGGCAATTTCCATAAGTAACATCTGTCCTAGCTATTTGGATCTTTTTTCTCATAAAAATGACCCCAGATCATTGTGTTACCTCCTTTAAGAAACCAACTCCAGAAAGGAAGAGGAACGGATCACTAGTTCTGGATGAGTATTTCATATTAAGCTTCATTTTACTGGCTCTTCTTCATCATGGTCATTTTCTTTTGTTTCTTCCACAGCCCTTGGAATATGTCCTCAATCAGGACACCAAGTCTCTGGGAAATCACAAATAAGCTTTATAGGCTGACAATTTCACAATCTTTAGAAAGAGAGAATATGTACCAAAAGGCACCACAATAAAATGTTCCCTCTTCTTTCTCCGAACTTCTCTATTCTCAGCTATGAAAGATGGTAAATAAATTAGGAAGGTCAAGGAAGATCCTCAGGCTATAGGCTAACCCAGATCAATCCAGAGAAAATCTACAGCTCAGCCCACAGAACAAAAAATTTCTCACCACCCCCAATTTCCTGCTTCCATGGATGAGACTCTCTAGGTGTAAATGTCATCCACTTCAATAGTTCTTCTAAAACGAAAGCAACAGCTAATACTTATCTTTGTGTGGAAGACTATGCAAGCCACTACCATGATTACTAAAACAGGCTGAGCCCAGAGAACAAGGAAGGTAAGAAAAAAATCTCTCCTGTGCAAGTGACTTATAATTAGCTTTCTCACCAGCTGTGGTGCCCAAAAAACCACTGAGCATCAAACATCCACATTGAGCACTACATAATAGAATGTGCCTGTCTTCCCAATGACCCTAAAAAGCTGTTTCCTCATCTGCATGGATTATGTTGAAGGAAATGCCAAATAAACTCATGTGCTACAAAAGAGTTCTAGGCTTTGTGAGAGAAGGATGATGCTAACATTCTGAATTTAGAATCTAGCTATTTTCCCAAAAATAACAGTTGGACAGTCTGTGTTAACCCTGTATTACTGAAGACAAGCGAGTAAAATTTCTTAGTTCAATAATTTTTAGTACATTTATAACATCCAAACTTCTCAATGCTGTCTTTCAGCATTGTTCTCAATTCTGATATGGGGCAAGTATGATGTGACATTCTAGAATTTCCATCATAATGTCGAAATATGACATTATATGTGAGATTTGATTTGAAATGTTACAGATGGGATGGAGGAGATGGGGAAAGTGTGTGTGCGCATTTTGGGGGTGGGAACAATAGATGAAATAAGATAGACAAAATATTGATAATTATCGAACCTGGATGATGAATGCACAGAAATATCATACTATTTTATCTACTTTTCTGTGTGTCTGTAAATGTCTTTAATAACAAAAAAATTTTTCTTAATGATTTCAGATGTATTCAGCTGATGACACAGTCCAGAGCACGGCAGTGGGTATGGCTGGCAAAATGGAGTGGTGGTAAAAGTAACTGGAATTGAGGTGAAGGAATGCGGGCCAGGATGTTAGCTATAAATGAAGACCCTGAAATCTCCCTGGGAAATGGTAGAATTTAGGTCTTAGGATAACTGTAAATGAGGGATCAAAGTCCTCAATGAATGACAGTAGCAATAGAAGGTGATGTAGCCAAGCAACATGGCCCTCAGAAAATGGAGGGCTAAAAACAAGGGGGGAAGAGTAATAAAGGTTTAGAGAGGACATGGTTAGCTGACAAAGATGTCAGGAATGACGGACTACTACAATGTATGGAATACCATTATAAACATCGTGGCAGGTGGAATGGAGCCCAATAGTCACCTCTAAAGTGAATCTCTCTAGAACTTCTCAGTTTAGACTCTAAAGGCTCACAGCTCACAGCATCCTTGAAGGTAGGTATGTGGAAACTCTTATTTTTCCTTGTTTTCTCTGAAGCTCTGAAGAGATTAAAGGAAAAATTCAAAGCACCCATAAATAGCAAAATCAGTGTTCCAAATAACTTTATGGGATGAAAATAATCTTTTTCATAGATTACCTCTTTAAAGGTAGATACTTTCTGTTCACTACCAAGAACCAAAATGCACCATCTTGTGCTGTCAAAATATACAAAAGGTTCATATTATAAGGGCGGAAAAATTAATCAAGCCTGTCAAATTTTAAATCTGTACAAATCTCTAAAAAATTTGTTTCTACTAATTCTTCAGACAGTACAATGTACTAATTGAGGTTCTTTGGGATACTGACACCTCGACAATGGAGTCTATGCTTAATCCTTCTGTCTCAGGTTTAACCTTCTTTCCCCTCCTTAGACACCTTCAGTTTCCTGGTGCTTACAAAACTCTCAGGTTGGTATCAGAGCATCAAAATTCAGTCTCAATTTCCTTTCTGGTCTCATTTTCAGTCTCTCCACACTGGATGTGGCTGCAATGCTCACCATTCCCCAATGCTATAAAGACAGACTTGCTTCTTGGCCTTTGCTCAAGTCTGGAATGTCCTTTGTACTTTTCTCTGGATGGTGAAATCCAGTGGTCCTGTAAAGCCCAGTTCCAATGTCAAAACAGAATCCGTCAGCACTTGCTGAGGCCTCGATGCACATGCATCATATCTGGACAGTGGTAGACTGCTCCCCTTGACTGAACACCCTGCAGAGCCCTGGTTCTCAGCAGGGTACCTGCCATGCTGTAGGCACATGGTAACTTTTTACAATTCCTTTGCAGGGACTGCAGACAATAGTTTTCTTGTATTACAAATGTGGAAAAACAGCTTTTATCTGTACAAAAAAAGTCTCTAGATCAAGTTTTTTAGAATTTTTGGATAATATGATCCCAGGTAATTTTTCATTTCTTCTTTATATTTTTCTAAAATGAGTGTGTATTATATTTAAAACTTTTTAGGAAGAAAATTTGGGCATTCATAAAAGTTGTGAAAACAGTAAAATGAACCTCATATGCCCATCACTCAGAATCAACTATTCTGATGTACCTCAAGTGGTTGAGCACCTGCTTCCCTAATACAAAGTCCCGGGTTCGATCCCCAGTACCTCCTACAAACAAAACAAACAAAAAAACCAGCTCTCATTAGGGAACGGATGTAGCTCAGTGGCTGAGCACCTACTTCCCATGTACGAGGTTCTGGGTTCAATCCCCAGTACTTCCTAAAAAAAGAAAGAAAAAAAAAGAATCAACTATTATCATTATTTTGCCACTTATTTTTTTTTAATTATTCTTTGATATGGAGTATTTTTAAAACTCTCCAGGATCATGTAATTTATTCTAGATTCATTTTAAATTAACATTCCCCCTTTCCTCAGGCCTGAGAAAGAGGAAAAATGCTGCCAAGTTCCCTTTAAACCCAAATTCTACCAGAAATAAATAAAAGGTATTAATGGCTGCTGTGTTTAAACAAAGATTTGTTTTTTGAATCTCTTAATCAAAACAATTCCAACTCTAAATTCCTGCAGAAAGGAAAACCCAAGATAAACAAAACCCAAGGTAGACATATCCCTTTCCTAAGTAATTTCAAGAGAACTGCCTTTCTTTGAATTAAAGGCTTTTCCATGGTGGATAACTGAATCTCAAATTTTGATGAGAAATTGCTTTGTTACACTTTAGAAAAGGGGACTACATGAAACAGAAAAATATGAAATTTTTAAAAAACTTAAATTCCTTCCCCAAAGCCTTAGAAGGAGTTGCGCTCTCTCCCTTTTGTTTTATACATACATATACACACAATGCTATGCTTGCCTTGTTACTTTACTAAGAGATTTAGTCCACCTGAAAGTGCATTTGTATTTCACTTATAAATTGTCTATACCCAAAATGTAGAATTCATTGGTTATCTTGGTTGTTAAAAATCAATACACTAATAATTCAAGGTTCTGGGTCTCATGTTTGAAGTGAATTGTACACCAATCCCATCAGTAATCTTGCAGAGGGAAGAGATGAAAAATACCTATATCAATGCAAAACCACCATTACATGAAAAATAGCCTGGTAGGGTGATGTTCAGATTCAAATGCATATACAAGCATACTTTACTTGATTGTACTTTGCAGGCATTGTTTTGTTTTTTTTTAAATTGATGGTTTGTGGCAACCCTGCATTGAGCAATTCTATTAGCACCATTTTTCTAACAGCATATGCTCACTTTGTGTTTTTGTGTCATATTTTGGTACCTCTTGCAAAACTTAAAACTTTTTCATTATTACTTTATCTGTTATAGGGATCTGTGATGTTACTATTGTAATTGTTTTGTGGCACCACAAACCACGCCCATATAAGATGGCAAGTTAAAGGATAAATGTTGAGTGTGTTTTGACTGCTTCACGGACCAGCCATTCCCCGTATCTCTCTATCTCTCCGTCTCTTCGGGACTCCCTATTCCCTGAGACACAGCAATACTAAAATTAGGCCAATTAATAACCCTACAACGGTTACTAAGTGTCCAAGTGAAAGGATGATTTACATGTCTCTCACTTTAAATCAAAAGCTAGAAATGATTAAGCTTAGTGAGGAAGGCATGTCGAAAGCCAAGACAGGCCGAAAGCTAAGCCTCTTGCACTAAGTTAGTGAAGTGAATGCAAAGGAAAAGTTCTTGAAGGAAACTAAAAGTGAACACATGAATGATAAGAAAGTAAAACAGCATTATTGTTGATATGGAGAGAGATTTAGTAGTTTGGATAGAAGATTAACCAGCCACAACATTTGCTTTAAGCCAAAGCCTAATTCAAAGCAAAGCCCTAATTCTTCATTTCTATGAAGGCTGATGGGTGAGGAAGCTGCAGAAAAAAGTTTGAAGCTAACAGAGGTTGGTCAATGAGGTTGAAGGAAAGAAGCCATCTCCATAACATAAGAGTGCAAGGTGAAGCAGAAGTGCTAATAATGTAGAAGCTGCAGCAAATTATCCAGAAGAGCTAATTAAGATCATTGATGAAGTTGGCTACACTAAACAACAGATATTCAATGTAGGTGAAACAGCCTTATTTGGAAGAAGAAGGCCTCTAGGGCTTTCATAGCTAGAGAGAAGTCAATGTGTAGCTTCGAACTTCAAAGGACATGCTTGCTTTCTTGTTAGGGTCTAATGTGGCTGGTGACTAAGTTGAAGCCAATGCTCATTTAACATTCTGAAAATCCTAGGGCCCTTAGAATTACGTAAATCTACTGTCTGCTCTATAAATGGAACAAAGTCTAGATGACAGCACATCTGTTCACAACATGGTTTACAAAATATTTTAAGTTCACAGTTGAGATCTACTGCTCAGAAAAAAAAAGATTCCTTTCAAAATATTACTGCTCATTGACAATGTACATGGTCACCCAAAAGATGTACAATGAGATTAATGTTGTTTTCATGCTTGCTAACACAACACCCATTCTGCCACCCATGGATCAAAGAGTATTTCCAATTTTCAAGTCTTATTAGTTAAGAAATACATTTTCAAAGGGTATAGTTGCCACAGAGAGTGAATCCTCTGATGGATCTGGGCAAAGTCAATTGAAATCCTTCTGGAAAGAATTTATTCTAGATGCCATTAAGAACATTCTTGATTCATGAGAGGAGGTCAAAACATCAACATTAACAGGAGTTTGGAAGAAGCTGATTCCAACCCTCATGGTTGACTTTGAAGGATTTGAGATTTCAGTGGAGGAAGTTAACCTGCAGATGTGGTGGACATAGCAAGAAAACTAGAATTTGAAACAGAGCCTAAAGATGTAACTGAATTGCTACAATATCATGATAAAACTAGAACAGAGGAGAAGTTGCTTCTTATGGATGAGCAACTAAAGTGGTTTCTTGAGATGAAATCTACTCTCTGTGAAAGTGCTGTGAACATTGTTGAAATGGCAACAAGGCATTTAGATTAACTTAGTTGACAAAGCAATAGCAGGGTTGGAGAGGATTATCTCTATTTTTTTTTTTTCACTGACTCCAATTTTGAAAAGTTCTACTATGGGTAAAAATGTTATCAAACTGCAACACCTGCTACAGAGAAATCTTTCCTGAAAGGAAGAGTCAATCGATGCAGCAAACTTCATTGTTGGCTTAGTTTAAGAAATTGCCACAGCCACTCCTGCCTTCAGCAACCACTACGCTGATCAGTTAACAGACATCAACACTGAGGCAAGACCCTCCACCAGCAAAAAGATAACTCACTGAAGGCTCAGGAGATGGTTAGCATTTTTTTGCAAAAAAAAAAAAGTATTTTTAATTAAGGTATGTACATTTTTAGACATAATGCTATTGCACACTTAATAGACTACAGTTTAGTGTAATCATTACTTTCATATGCACTAGGAAACCAAAAAATTCCTGTGACTCACTTTATTGCGTTATTCATTTTATTGCAGGGGTCTGGAACTGAACCCATAATATATTGAAGTATGCCTGGACAAGGACAGTGTAATACTACAAAAAAAAAGCACAGTCTCACCAGTACAATTACATTTTCCCTTCCAAACATTACTGCAAGGCTCAATAACTTGGTCCCAGAGCAGGAATCAATCCCTGCCTGAATGTCTTGGTCTTTTATTCACTCCTTATTTCATTTTTTTCTCTTCAATCCTTCTTTTCACAATGCACTTAAGTACTTTTTTGAAAGCCAATCAGTCTCTTACTACCTATGCCCCTCAAACATGGTTCGGTCTATCTTAATCTACCCCAACCTCTTCTTACAAGAAAAGCTCAATCAAGATTTCATGTTAAAAATTAAAATCCCCACAATCAGATAGCTCAAAGCATTCCCTGAGAGACTACTTTAGATTGCTAGTAGAAGTGGCTGAACCCCTCGCTGTCAGGAATATGGGGTTGTTTTCGATCTCTTGTTTACTGACTAAACATATACCAGAGACTTGTAAATTAAAGAATTGGAAAAGTCTTACTTATAGTCTTTTCTTTGATTTGTCTGATTGTTTTCTTATTGTACCTCAGTTCTTATTCATATCCACACTTTTAGCTGCTGACATCTTTTCTTTTTAACTTCCACTATGATTCATAAGATTCTATAAAGCCTTTTTTAAAAATCACATAGGGATTTTTAAAAATAGAATTCACTGCTCATCAACACAATATTCCTTATAAAACCTCCAGTTGAGTAGCTTTAGTACTAATAATACTCAAGCTGAAGAGAGTAACCCATTCCTGAGGTCAACTGACACAGGCAACATAGAACCTGTGGGAACGATTTTAATTAACTTCTTTGTGTGCTCAGTTCTTTGTTTTTCCTTTTTAAAAAAACTCTCATACTTACAGCTTTTGAGTACACCTGGAATTGTGGTATATTGAATTATGTATCCCAACATAGACATGTTCTGAATCTTAATGTGCATTCCTGTGGGGGTGAGCCCATTCTAAGTAGGCCCTCTTGAAGATGTTATTTTTTAGTTAAGGTGTGGCCAAATTGAATGAGGGTAGATCTTAACCTGGATTACTTGAGCTCTTATAAAGAGAACCAGGAAGTCATAGACGCGAGAAAGGAAAGGACTCATCATGTGATGGGAAAGCCAAGGAACCTCAAGGATTGCCAGCAGGCAGCCTACAGTCTTCAGGGAGAAAGCAAGCCTTAATGTCTTCATCTTGGACACCTGCCCCAAACCACGAGCCAATAAATTCATGTTGTTTAGACCATACCAGTTTGTTGTATTTGTGATAGCAGCTCTGGCAGAGCATCCCAAAAAGGAACAACATTAACACATAGAAAGGAGTTTGACTATTCAAGGAGCTGAAGGAAAACCAGTGTGGCTGGAACCTGGTGAGGGGTAAAGAGGTAAATTGAGACTAAAGAGAAGACCAGGTCATATTCTTTGTGACTCAGCATTCTTCAACAAGTTATAAAGTTTCACAGCTTACCACTGTATTCCACAATAAAATTCTGGCTTACTGAAACACAACTAGTCATAGTTCTTAACTGCAAAATAGATTTCACATAAGTACACAAACACACAGTAATTCTTAAGTGACTATTATCCTTGAACATTTTACAGATTAGGCAAGACAACATAAAACAGTTAAAAGAGAAAAACAAACAACAGTGGAACAGTGGGTGTCAAATTGTCACCCTGAAAACAAAAAGGGTGGAGGATACAAAAGTTCTCTATCAGCATACGGTAGTGGTTCATTCTAACACTGTTGTGGCTATATGCCATGCCCACTCCCCACTCCACCCCAAGACATTCTTGGGAATCTGGAATCAGAATATGAAACTAAGGAATTTGGGGAGCTATCCTGACCTGGCCATTAGCTCAGGGAAAGATTTCACGGGGACCACGATGAGAAGCTTGGGCACAGAAAAATTTCTGCCACTAAGAGAACACGTCATTTCCCTAATTGGGATCCAGAATCACTAATTCCAAATCTCAAGAGCAACAGACCATGAAATAGTTAGCAATAGAAGGGAGAGGGAATGTGGTAAGAGAAGGAATGAAACGGGAGAAAATACATGCATGATACTAATAACATGCTAAACCCCTGCTGCCTGCTCCAGGTTAGCCCAGAGGTAACATGTAGCCTCCAGGTTCTCTGTGCTCATAGTCCAGCTTCTGTTCCTACTCAGAGCTATCCAGGCACCTTAATGCTGGTCTCTGGACCTGACTACTGAACCCTGTCTCCTGGATTTAGCTATTTAAGGCTATGGTTATTTTAAAGAGCACCTTTCCTGATCCAATCCCTAAGTATGAATCTTGGCCTATGTTATGACCACATTTAAATCCCAGCCAATCAAGTCTTCAGACAATCACAGATCCAGCAATCAACTCAAGAAATGGGAAAAGCTAACCATGTAACCATACAAATTATCAAAAAAATTTAGAGCGTTTAAATAAAAATATATGAATAAACTACATAGTCTATACTTTCTGTAAAGACAGTAAGATACCTTGAAGCACATTATGTCTATAAAAAAGAATTAGCAGCTTTTAAAGGTCATATTCAACTGTTTAAAAAAAAAAAAAAGGCATCTACTTCTCTTTGGCAAGAGGATGGTGAAACTGCAGATAAGAAAAGAAGTGAAAAGCAGTGCCAGGATCTATTACATTTAAAATTTTTAACTGTATATCTGGTTTAGAAACGCTGACATTTCAAATAGCTATTTTTCTCTCATTCTCCACCAGAAAAAAAAAAAAAAAAAAAAAAAAAAAAAACACCTTAACAACCTCTCCTGGAAAAGGGCGATAAAAATTGAAATTTTATAACAAAATACAACTTTACAATTCAATTACTATTCTGACAAAAAGACCGTCTTAGCACTATTACCTCTTCAAAATGACAGTTACAAATAAATGAGCTTAATATTTGTCACTAAAATTTAACTTGAGAATACAAAATAATGCTTTCTATAATTCATTGAAAATAGGCCTGAGCAGAAGTAAGGAGTTTAGGATTTCCTCCCCTAGCACTGGAAACCCTGGATTAAACGGGGAAAAACAGAACCGCCCATATTCAGCTAAGCAGAGGGAAATAAAAGGAGGGACACTTTTGTAGTGGTTGGTGGGAGGAGAGGAGGAAGCGAGGATGCTGGCTTGTGTGCAGGGTGTGTGTGCACCCTTTCTTTCCCTTCAGCATATGAACTCTTCAGGGGTAAGAGTCACGCCACTCCATAAGCCCCACAAAGCAGCCAGCCCAGTGCATGGGCTGAAAAACCTCAGATATATCATAATCCCTCCATTAGAAATCCAAATTTAATTACACACCACTTTCTGAAATTTCCTAGAAGAGAATCCTCTGGATTCTCATGATTCTGCTTATCTTTGTCTCCTATCTCTAAATTATCCTGATGGAAAAGGGCTGTACAATGGGACTCTCATCTCTTTACTTGTTACCCCTTTTCCTTTGAAAAACAAAATGGATTTAAAACTGTATGAATAGTTTGTTGTTTACATTAGGGTACACTCTTTGTATTATACAGTTTGATGGGTTATTAGCGTACACCAGGGAAAAAACTGACAGGAGATATATAAAAATATATATAATAAATATATATATATTATGTAAATATTTTGAGATTTATTATATGATTGGGCAAATCCGAATTGCAGGCCACAAGTTGGAAACGCCTATGAAAGTTTCAAAGAATTCCTCAGGGAAAGCTGGCTGGCTGAAGCAAAGATAAAAATTCTTCTTATGATGGCTGAAATCATTAGTTCCCCCTTTAAGGCCTTCAACTGATTGCCTTCAGCAATGAGAAAAGTCTCATCCAATCTCCTTTGTTGAGTGTAGACATAATCAGCCAAAAATGCAATCAACAGCCTGATGATTTAAATCCATGAAATATCCTCAGAGTAACAATTAGTCCAATGTTTGCTTGACCAAGTAACTGTATACCATAGCCTAGCCAAATTGACACATGAATTTTACCATCAAAATCCAATTATTGGGAAGCGGCTGTGGCTTAATCAGTAGGGCTCCCGTTTACCATATGGGAGGCCCCAGGTTCGGTTCCCGGGGCCTCCTGGTGAAGGCAAGCCCGCCCGCATGGCGTGGTTAGCTGACCCAGTGAGCACGAGCAGCAAGGGGGGGATAAATGAATAAATAAATAAAATCTTTAAAAAAAATCCAATTATTGTCAACTTGACATGCATAAATATCTCCTTAAGCCATATTTAATCTCCACATAAAAACAATAATAGTCATATTTTCACCTAACATAATTCAACTGAAACACACTTACTCTTTCCCTAAAAGATGCAAGTCCTGGGGTAATATTCACTTTTAAACTTGACAGCTTGTAACTTAAATACTATGAAATAAAGTTAATACAACTTATGTTATATGATAAAGTGATAAAACAGGGAAGAAAACAGATATGCTTTATATATACAGACAAACATATTCATAAAAACATAAGGAAGATATACTCATAACCATAACAGTCTTCATTTCTGTAACTGGTCATGTGGTCACATTTATAACTCATATTTATAACTACCTTCTTCCACTACCCATTTCATATTCCCTTTACCCTCAGCAAGCACCTTTGTTCATGAGCCCATTGGACAATGACAGGAATGGCTGGGATAAGAGGACAACAGGCATCCACAGAACAGGTCATCCTATTCACTTGATTGTCAAATTCTTCCTCTGCTGAAGTCACCTTCTGGTGAGCATTCACGTGGCACACAAATATCTTCATGCTTTTCACCCATTTAGAAAGGGCTATCTACATACCTCTCCCCCAGACCTCTTTGTCACCAATTTTCCTATCATATTCCTTCCAAGTCACTGACCATCCAGCCAAACCACTGGCCACCATCCATTAGTCAGTGTACAAACACAACTCTGGTCATTTCTCCTTCCAAACAAAATGAACAACCAGGTGCACTGCTTAAACTTCCACCCATTGGAAGGATTTTGCTTCATCCCTGTCCTTCAGGGTTGTCCCACAACTACTATCTTGTAGTGCTGCAGCTGTCTGCTTTCAGATGGTACTTGTATATTGTGCAGAACCATTTGTAAACCAGGCCCAAGTTTTCTCTTCTTCAGTCAACTGATCACAGGAACTCACAGGCCAAAACTGCAGGCTGGGAAAAATAAGGTAATGTGGCAAGAGTGGGGGCCACAGACATTTGGGCCACTACCTCATGCAACTTACTTGTGCCTTCTGTTTCCATTTGGCTATGGAGCACTGCTGTGCATGCCCAATGTTATGTATGGCTTGATGTGTCAGACAACACCCAGCTCATGATAGGCAACTCAGGTCTCATGGTAGTTTGGTAGCCTATGGTTAAGCATTCAGTCTCTTCCAAGGCCCAGTAACAAGCCAAAAGCTGTTTCTCAGAAGGAGAGTGGTTATCTGCAGAGGATGACCAGGCTTTGCTCCAAAATCCTAAGGGTCTGCACTGTGATTCCCCGATAGGGGCCTGCCAAAGGCTCTAAACAGCATCACTATTTACCACTGACACTTTTAGCAGCATTGGGTCTGCTGGATCATATGGCCCAATTGGCAGAGCAGCTTGCACAGCAAAACAGTACCTGTTGCAGAGCCACCTCTTGCTCCGGTCCCCACTCAAAACTAGCAGCTTTTCGGGTCACTCAGTAAATGGACAGGAGTAGTACCCCTAAATGAGGAGCATGTTGCCACCAAAATTCAAACAGGCCAATTAGGCACGGTGCCTCTTTATTGGTTATAGGAGGGTACAGATGCAACAGCTTATCCTTCACCTTATAAGGGATATCTCAACATGCCATAACACTGGATGCCTAGAAATTTCACTGAGGTGAAAGGTCCCTGAATTTTTGTTGGATTTATCTCCCACCCTCTGACATGCAGATGCCTTACCAATTAAGTCTAGAGTAGTTGTTACTTCTTGCTCACCTAGAACCAATCAGCATGATGTCATCAATATAATGGATGACTGTGATATCTTGTGGGAGAGAGAGATGAATGATCAAGGTCCCTGAGGACCAGGCTATGACATAGGACTGGGGAGCTGATATACTCCTGAAGTAGGACAGTGAAGGTGTATTGCTGAAAGTAAACTGTTTCTGGTAGTCTTTACTAACAGGAATTGTGGAAAAAGCCAGATCAACAACTGCCTACCAAAAGATGTGGTGATTTCCCCAAACATTGATACCACATCTGGAACAGCTGCTGCAATTGGAGTTACCATCTGGTTTATTTTATAATAATCCACTGTCATCCTCTAAGATCCATCTCTTTTCTGTACAGACCAAATATGAGAAGAACAATAGGTAAATTAACCCCACATAGGAAAAGATGCTTAAACTTATCAGTGGTCAGAAAATTCAAATTTAAATGATCGTAGCATATCACTCCACTTTTTGACCACAAAACCAGCAAAATTTTAGAAGACTGGTAAATCCAGT
Source organism: Tolypeutes matacus (assembly GCA_026826555.1). Classification (NCBI taxonomy): domain Eukaryota; kingdom Metazoa; phylum Chordata; class Mammalia; order Cingulata; family Chlamyphoridae; genus Tolypeutes; species Tolypeutes matacus. Next base: position 7,788,038 of record JAKSZT010054393.1, read on the forward strand.
GTTAATGAGAATATGGAGAAATGGAGCATTCATACATTTGTTAGTAGGAATATAAATTAGGACAGCTTGTTTTGGAGGATAATTGGGTAGTAACTATCAAAATTGACCATAGCTAATCTACTTCTAGGACTCTCTATATGTGTACAAGCATTGTTTACAAAAATGAAAAACTGGAAACATCCTGTATGTCCATTACCAGGAAAATGGTTAAATAGCTCACAGCATATTCATAATTTAGAAGACTACTAAGCCATTTAAAAGAATGAGGTAGATTTGTATAACATAGAAGGATGCCTGTAATATACCGATGATTTAAAAAATAAATAAAAAGTTAAAGAACACCATTGTGTCAGGGGTCCCCAAGACCTCTCCCACCCCCAAGGTTCAATGATTGACAGGACTTGATATATAGTTGTACTCATGACTCTGATTTATTACAGAGAAATAATACAAAACAAAGTCAGGGAAGGGAAAAGGCACATAGAGCAAAGATCAGAGGAAACCAGACACAAGCTTAGTGAGAGTAACACAGCACACACTTAATTCCTCCAGCAATGAGTTGTGGCAACACAGGTAAAATGTTATCTACCAGAAGTTCATTAGTGTCTCAGGATTTTTAGTAAAGTCTGGTTATGTAGGCATCCTATGCCTAGCACATATCAAAATTCCAGACTCCCAGAAGTAAAGCAGTGTGCAGCACAAACCACATCATTTATACAAACAACTTAAGTACAGTGAGCCACTCTTATCGGTTCTGGGAATGGTGGGAACCCTCCCCAAATTCAAGTTACCAAACAACAGCCAAGAATCAGCCTTGCAAACAGGCCTTTCTAAGGATAGCAGTCTCAGGTCTGCTTTGCTACCTCTTCTTTGCACAACCATGAAGAATAAAAGTAAACAAAGCAAACTATGTAATAGAAAGAAGCTGCTTTTAGAGTTGGAAGCCCTAGGTTCTAGCTCCATCTTCGATAGCTCCACTGTCTCATCTGTAAAATTAAATAATGTTTTTCATACATTGATTTTAACAACATTGGTTGAGCACCTATTGCACACTGTTTCAAATGCTGAGGATACAGTGGTGAATAAAAACAAAGTCCCTGTCCTCTTGGAACTTACATTCTCTCTAAACAAGATAAATATGTAGTGTGCCAAGTGGTAGTGATTTGTGCAGGAAAACAGAGGAGGGTAATAATAGCTGGAACTGGGGTCGTGAGGGAGGGGGAGACTCCTATTTTCCTGTGGTGTGGCCAGGGAAGGCCTCCCTGATGGGTAACAGTCTACAGAGACCTACAAGGAGAGAGGAAGGGAGTCCTGCAGATCGCTGGGGGGAGAGCATTCGAGAGGATGAACCTGTGCAAAGGCCTCGAGATGGTGCCTAGTATATCTGAGGCCCAGCAAGGAGGCCAGGGTCGCTAAGAGAGGGCTCATTACCTTTCTTCACAAGACTGTTTGAGGACCTAAGAACAATGTGTAAATGTGTCTTATAAACCAAGTTGGCCTTTTCATTAAATAGCTTTAATCTTGGGGAATAAGAGATAAGATAGTGTCTACAGAAAATACTTCTAGAAGTCTACTTTTTCCCCATTTTGATATAACTCCAGTAGGATGTACTTCTTACAGATAAGCATAAAAAGATTATTCTTTTAATTTATATATACTTAAAAATAAACCTTTCAGAAAGTAAGTGTTTAATTATCATGTTTATATTTTGAACATTTTCTCATTTCTAAACAATAAAAACATCAAAAATCTATTCAATTAGCAAACCATAAAAATGGTCATCTTTTGACTGTTGCATTACAAAGACTTCAAATGACATATAGATTAAATATAAAAACTCTAAGACCACACTAACTGAATAATGATGGCCTTTGAATCTAAGTCAGTATTATGAAATCTATTCCAATCAATAGCAAGATCATTTCTGTTAGTAACCAGCAGGTTTCTGGCTTTTACTGACCTCCCAGCTGATGGTTTGTGAAGTCTTTTTTGTTTTGCTTTGTGGTTTTTGTGCACATCATGAGCTTAGCTAAAAACTCTAAGATAATATTAGGTTCATTACGAAGTTCATACTATCCTTTGAATTTATTCCCTCATGTACTAATGTAAATCTTAAATGATCTGTTTCTCTTCTCTTTCCCCATCCTATTCAACCCAAATGGGTGTGAAGTATGTTTCTGCATGGAAGAAAAAAAAAAATCAGCATTCAACTGGCCTTTTCATTCAATTAGATTTTCTTTACTTTTATTTTTAATTTGAAAAACACTATTCTATTGAGCTGTAATTTAAATGGGCAAGTAATATGCAGAGTAATTTGAATTTTAAAAGTTTTTTTGTTTAGCTTTCTTGTCAAAACTTAGAGCAAATAACGTGCAGACTTCAGGTCAAAACTTAGAGCAATAAATGTGGTTTTTAATCTTCTTCAGATCTGGTCCTTTGAGACTAACAAAGCAGCTGTGGTTGCTCTCCCAGTATACACATAAAAAATATGGCATATAATTTGAGGGAGTGCATAATGCCAGGCTGTGAAAATGATGTGAAAACAAATGTGCTTTCAACCGCAGAGTGGGGGCATGGCCAGCTGGATACAAACCCAATGTTGTGATACCAAGTCCAAATAAAACCCATTTGCCACAAGGTGTCAAGGCAAATTCTTCTCATGGTATGCAAAACTAATGATACTGTGGTGATGTTCATGCATCACTGACAGTGGCTAGGTTTTTGTTGCTTGATACTTAGAGTTCTTTCCTCCAGGGAAAACGGGTGACGCAAGTTATTTGCTTGAACGAGGTACATGGTGACCTGATCTTTGTGGGGGCTCCAGAAAACCTCACCCTGCACAAAGTCAAGATGGTTTCTGTACTTTGCACACATGCTCTCTAAAGCAATCACCTAAGTCTGGTAACTGTCAGTGTGCTTGTCTCTCTTGTAGGTATACTAAGAGCTCTCTAGAGCTGAGCCCGTGCTTTTCATTACTGCATTTTCCTGGGACTAGTACAGTGCCTGGCACACAGTAGACACTTAGTAAATGTGTGTTTAATGTATAAATAATGCATAAATCTATGCATGCACGATGAACTGGCATGTGAATGAATCAAAGAATAAATCAAAGAATCTAAGTAAATAAGAATATAAGAATAAATCAACAAATGACTATGAGTGATCTACATGCTATAAAGGGGATGGGGGATATGAAAACAACAAAAAAAGTTAAATCTATTATTTTCAGGAAGCTTGCCAGGCCAGAAATATAAAATACAGAATTACGTTTGCAATAAGAATTTTCTGGTAAGCCAAAGACCTCAAATAAGAAGTAGGAAGAAGGAAAAGATGCCAGAGATCTTTAACTGGAATTTAGCTTAAACTGCTCTCAAAACTGGAGAAAAATAAGAAACTAAAGATGGATCTCAAAATGTAAATATTCTAACAATTACCACTATCTCAGACAAACTCATGAGCTGGTGAGCTATGAACATGATCATTAAAAAAGGAGAAAGTCCTAAAAAAATTTACTGGAAAACATGGCTTTAAAATGCATCTCTTGATATTAATAAGCAAGTTTTAGAAATTCATCCCCAGGGAACTTTTTATATATAGCAAAAGATTCATATAAACACAATGACCTTGCTTAGATTTTTGCAGGGGTTCTTAGCTTTTTTGTTCCACGGACCCCTTACTATATCCACACGATACTGTGTGTTACGTAATAAATATATCACACCTGCATTATATGTCCCCACAAGAATTTTTTTTTTTTTTTTGAATTTCAGTTCAAACTTACAGACCCCTTGTTAAGAACCCCTGGATTAGAGAGTAGTATTTTTCCTGAGGATTCTGTTTTTTGAATGATTTTTTGCAAAGCATAATGATTTAACATAAATTCTGTAGAAACTCACTTTTGCTTTTCTTAATATTTTATCTTTCCTAAATAAAAATTGTAGTTGCTGCTACCAGGAAAATGAAAACTCCCTGAGATATTTTGGAGTTAAGTATTGAAGCAGCAGGGACATGTACTCTATGGGTTCCTTTCTTTGCTTTAAGCAGCACCACCGATTAGCTACTTCTGGCTCAGACCAAATGTGCAATAAATCAGAGTACCAGTTGGAAGAGAGTATGGTCACAGTGTTCCATCAGTGATACCAAGTTTCTTCTGAAGGTTTCCCAAGCAGAAGAGAGTGGGGAAAAGGAACAATTCTAATGCCAAGAACTTTAAAAAGCTCTTAACTAGCTTCTAAAAATGGAGAACTTGGAAGCAGCTACTGAATCTTCTTAAATCTCCAGAAGGAGCCCACTCTCGACAGTCTGTTTATAACACATGAAGGCACTGACAGGCCTTTATCAGGATCTCACTACCCTTTTCTACGGGGTCTCCACTCAAATATTTTCCAAAGACTCAGGCAAACAACTGACCCAACTTTACTTTCATCAACAGCTAGTACCAAAAATCTAGATACAAGTGTAAAAACTGAAAGAACACAGAATCTCCAAATGTGTCAAATGCATATTCCTTCCCTGTAACTAATCTTTCAAGATTCCCTTGTCAGCATAAGGCTAAAGTTTTGGCTTTTTTTTTTTTCTTAAAATATATTCCCAAACTTGGAATTATTGGATCCAAGGATAAAATATACTTTGATGCTACTTTTATCTCTTGCTGTATTGTTTTACTGAAAGCCCCAATTTGCAGTTCCAATTGCAATGTGTTCATTCACTTTTACAACAAATATTTATTAACTGCCTATTATGTACCAGACCAGAAGCTGAAGATATAGAAAGTTAAATAAAGTCCCTGGTCTTATGGAACTTATATTCTATTGCTTATATGTCTACTAGAGACAGATATTTAAATAAATGCACTTATTTTCTGAAATGTACATTTACATTCACAATTATAATAAGAAGTAAAAGGCAACAATGCTGTCTTAATTTATTTTTATCTAATTGCCTGTAAAGCTGTATATTTTTCCATATAATATTTTCCTAATATATGTTCATTGTATTTCCTTATATGTTCATTGTCGTATGCAAATTATGTAATTAAAAGGTGCTATCAGGGAACTAGACCTTGGGCCACATTTTGGATGCCTTGGTTCTACAGAATAGCAAGATGCTCCTTTGCTGAAGCATTTTTTCTTCTTTAACTTTCCTCAAGTGCCTAGTGCCATAGCTCTTTCATACTCATCCTCAAGTTTTCAGATTCTGCCTCTGGTGGGTATCCTCTTTCAATTCATGCTAATTTACTCTTTTTTTTTTTTTTAACAATAATTTTTTAAAGCTACTTAGATTACATAAATGTTACACAAAAAATATAGGGATTCCCATATGCCCCACTTCCCACACCTCCCATACCCTCCCACTTAAACATCCTTCATTAGTGTGGCACATTCATTGCAATTGATAAACGCATCCTGGGGCTTTGCCATTAGCATGGACCATAGTTCACATTGTAGTCTACACTCTCTCCCACACAGTTCTGCATGTTATGTGGTGAAATAAAATGGCCTATATCTGTCACTGCAGTGTCATTCAGGACGATTCCCAAATCCCAAAAAAGCCCCCGTATTACAACTGTTTTTCCCTCTCCCTGCTCCCAGAGCCTCCAGTGGCTACTGGCTCCACATCAATGTTGTAAATTCTTTCTTTGCTTGAATCACAATATTTCTATAGTAGACCAGTAAGGCCACTCTAGTCCAAAGTTCTTTCCCCAATCCTGAGGATTCTGGGATGGTGATGTCCACTCCACCTCTGTGGGTTGGAAGGTCCAGGGAACTGGGGAGAGGGTTGAGAGAGGGACCAGGTGAACAATGGGGATTTGTGGGTATGTGGTTGAAAGTACAAAGTTGGGAATGCTTTTATGGCAATATGACAAGGAAGGGTTACTGGTTTAGGGTGTTGGACGGGGGTGCATTCGGGACAGGGCACCTGGAACAGGCTTCTAGGGAGTGTGTGAGTGGTCATTTTGTCATAAAGTGTTGTATCAGTGGGTGGAGACCCATATAATGAGCGTGAAGGAGTTGGACCCCCATACTCAGGAGGACCGATTTGTTTACAAACAGAGAAGCGGGAGTCTCTCGAGAGCATGAGCATTTCCTAACAGGAGAGGACAAACCAGTGTGTCAAGACTTCAGCATTGTTGCAATAGCTATGAATCTTGTCATCCAAGGAGTGAAGCCAGGGGGTCACCGTGGGCCCTGAGGGGAGAGGGAGGGAGGAATAGAATAGATCGAACAGGGGTATTTAGTGGGCAATGGAAGTGTTACACATTATCTTACAGTGATGGACACAGGCGATGTTAAATATCATCAAAATTTATAAAAGTGTAAGGTCTAAAATGTAAACCATAATGTAAACCATGGACCATGTTTAGTAGCTATGTTTCACTATTTGTTTATCAGTTATAACAAAGGTACCATCACATATTAAAAGGTATTAATATGGGAAGGAGGAAAAGGAGAGGATGCTGGGTATATGAGAATCCCCTGTATTCTGTGTGTGACTTTACTGTGACCTAAAACTTCTTTGAAAACAAAATGAAAAATAGTAAGACACCAGGGAATGAATGGAAGAAAATGCCACTGTACAGACAGAACACCAGATATTACAGTGATGAAAGGCAAAATGTCAAAAAAAAATTTTAATATTTTTCATTATTTTTAATATCCCATCTTTTAATTTTATTTTTAGTTTTTAAAAATTTTTATGTATTATATTTCTTATATTTAAACTTATCATTATTATTTCATTTTCCTATTAATTGTAGTTGGCTATTTTAATGGCTTCATTTTTGAAGAAGCTTTGGATCACAGAAGGGTTGCAACTGGGGCACGGGAGGATCATCAGTGTGGGATGTCAGTGATGGGGGATACATGGGAGGAAGTTCACCTGGGCATACATATAAGGTATATAAAAACGTTCAAATGTTCATGGGCCATTGTCACAGTGGGAGGAGACTCACACAATAACCAAGAGAATACTGAATTCCCATCCTGGAGAGTTCTGCCACATTCTCTAATGGAGCAGCAACAGTCCCCCAAGTGCAGGGGCAATGACTGGTGAAGGAGTATGATCCACTGATGGGCCCTTGATATTGACGACTATGCTTATGAGCCTTTGCTCTTGAAAATTGAAACTTAGCCTGTTGTTGTGGGGTGCCTAAGAGTTGCCTCCTGAGAGCCTCCTTGTTGCTCAAATGTGGCCTCTCTCTAAGCCAAACTCAGCATATAAATGCATTACCTAATTTACTCTTAATCTCTAGTATGGCAGTAAATTTTTTTTTTTTTTTTTTTTTTAAATCAGACCTGGATTTTAATAGATTTACACCTTTAAAATTTACCCATTTTTTCATTGTTCTTCTTCTTTGGTTTATATTTTCTACATACAGATATGTCTTAAACATATATACTGTTGTCAAGCTATACCGACAACTCTACCATCTCTTAATTAGATTATTGCAATAGCCTCTGAACTGGCTTACTTATCGCCAGTAAAGTTTTCTCAGATTCCCAGCAACCCCACCAAGTAAACAGACCAATCCACTCTCTATATTATATTCAAAGTTACCTTTTAAAAATGTAAATCTGATCCTGCCAGTCCATTATTTAAATCTCTCAATTGCCCTCCACATGTTTCAAAAGTTTAGAAGTCCTTAACAATTTCTACTTTTAGCCAAATTTATCTTCCCACTTGAAACAACCAAAAAATAAATCTGACAAAATATATGAAATTGCAGTTTTCAAAACACTGGACATCAGACAACTAAGGATTATCCCACCATATGGCCTGAAGAGAGTTTCTATGCTACGCTGCAGAGAGAAGGAAACAAGGCAGAATGCAGCAGCCTCTCTGAGTTCAGAATATGGAACTAAGAGTCCAGGGAGATCAAGGGAGCTGGAGCTTGCATGAGAGAGTATCAGAGACAGAGAGCTACACAGAGAGAGAACTCCAAAGATCCAAAGAGGGTCTTCCTCAAGTATTCGGCAAACTACTACCCAAGTCCAGGAAAACAATCATCCAAAAGGATTACAGGGAACAGTAACCAGTACTCAAACGGGGCCAAGAATAGGGCCCGCCCGCGTGGCGTGGTTGGCTGGCCCGGCGAGCGCAAGCAGCAAGGGGGGGATAAATTAATAAATAAATAAATCTTAAAAAAAAAAAAAAAAAAAAGAATAGAGCCTATTCCAACCGGTCAGACTGGAAAACTTCATAATTCATAGGGCATCAGAGTATTCAAAATGGTCTTTTCAACAAATGATATTGGAACAATAGGATATCCGAAGCTCTGCACTCCCTGCCCCCCCACCCCAAAAAAGAAACCTTGTTCCATACCTGATTCAATATATTAAAAATGAACTCAAAAAGGATCATAAGCCTAAATGAAAAACCTAAAACTATAAAACTTTTAGAAGAAAACATAAAAAGAAAATCATTGTGATCTTGGGTTAAGAAAAGATTCCTTAAACATGACAACAAAAGAATGGCCCAAAAAAGAACAAATTGATAAATTAGACGTCATCAAAATTAAAAACTTCTTTGTCTAAAGAAACTGCCCAGAGATCACAGATGAGGAGAAAATATTTACAAATCATACATCTGAGAACCAAACCTCTACTCTACCCCTTTTGTACTCTATACTTTAATTCTATTGAATTTATTTTAATTCTTCAAAAATGCCATGCTCTTTCTTGCTTTCATGTTAACTATTTCCTCTGGCTATAATACTTGTTTATCCAGTACTATATGGATACTCGGGGTTGGGGGAGCCCTGATTTGTATTGTTTATCAATATCTATGGTTTAAATACTACAACCATAGCCAGTTTCAAGGTACTAATGATTTAAAAACCAGCTTACAAAGTTCCTGAATTTTTAACAACCAGCTTTCATGAGCTAGTACAAGTGTATGTCCACCTCTCCCATCACTTGCCTGGAGCCTAATCATCCATCCTTATGTTAAATATCAATTCCTCTGGGAAGACTCCCATGGTCCTTCAAAGCTGAGTTAAATGTCCCTCCTCCATGCTTCCATAATACATCATACTTTCAACATCACAGTACTTTATGATCCCTAAACTCCAAGTGGGTAGACACCGTGTCCACCTTAGTCATTACTGTATCCCTTAGCACAGTAGCTAGCCATAATGGTACTTAATAGAAATTAAATGAATGAGCTAAGTAAAAAGGAACAAACCACTAATACATGTAACAACAGATATTAATTTGAAATGCATTATGCAAACAGAAAGAAGCCAGATGCAAAAGGCATCTCCATTTATGAGATATCCTGAAAATAGCAAAATCACAGGGACAAAAATTAAATTATGGTTGCTAGGGGTTGGAGGTATGGAGAGGAGACTGCAAAAGAAGACAAGGAAACTTTTTGGTTGATGGAAATGTGCTATGTCTTGATTGGCATAGTCACAGACCATCTACATTTGTAAAAACTCATGGAACTATACGCCTAAAAAGGGTGAATTTTACTGTACATAAATTATACCTCAATAAACCTAAGTGTATTGTTTTTTTAAATATCTGAATGAATCAATCAATGCTGAGGAGATAATGGAGTTAGGCCAAGCAGATGAGTAAAACACAGAATAGGAGGAAGATTGGGAAGCGGCTGTGGCTCTATCAGTAGGGCTCCCGTTTACCATATGGGAGGCCCCAGGTTCGGTTCCCAGGGCCTCCTGGTGAAGGCAAGCCCGCCCGCACGGCGTGGTTAGCTGACCCAGCGAGCACAAGCAGCAAGGGGGGGATAAATGAATAAATAAATAAAATCTTTAAAAAAAAAAAAAAAAAAAAAAAGAATAGGAGGAAGATAGCGGAGTAGGGAGCTGCGGGACTCACTCCTCCTACAAAAACAGCTAGTGGATAGGCAAAAACTGTCTGAAACAATGGCTTTGGAGGTCCAAAGGCCAGGGGAGGACTGCACAGCATCCAAGGAGCGGGACAGGGAGCCTGAGAAGCTGCAGTAAAAAAAAAACAAAACTGTGACCTGCTCAGCAGCAGCAGTTGATGCCCATCGCCCATCGCCCATCCCCCACCCCTGAGGCGAGCCACCTCAGGTCCAGGCCATGATTGGCTGCTGCAAATAAAGGGGAACTTGGAGATCTCCCTCCCTGGGAAGGGGTGGGAGGCACAGCTGAGTGCTGATCATGGCTTCTGATCAATAAATTTGGATACTAAGTCCTGGACCTGAATCACTGCTTCAGCCCACCCCAGGCAGGGATCACCCTGGCCATTTCAACATGGCCCCTGACATGGGTAGAAACAGTGGAGGTTGAAAAAACACAGCCTTCTTAAGGCAATGAGGAACAGTTTCCTGAAGAACGCCATCTGCTGGGCAGATCAGGAAAGTGCAGCTTTGGGGAGTCGACATAAAAGCTTTTGGGCATATTTCCTGTCCCTCTCCCTAGGGCTCTTTGGAACTGGTCTGCACCTCTTTCATGCGTTCCTGGCCCTGTTTTGGCTGGGAAATACTGGCTTGGAAAAATTGTCTCCAGGGCGACACTCTAAGAATTTTTTCTCCAGGCAAAAGCAGCTATGGGCAGTGAAGGAAGAGTTTTTTTAAAAAAAAAAGAAAAAAAAAACACTATAGAGGCAAACAAAACAAACAGAACAGATCAAGATTCTCAGAGAAGGAACAGAGGAAAGGAAACTTTCTTCTGCGGGTGAAACATTTGCACCAAGAGAACAATTTTAAAAATTATACCACATACCCACAGAAAGAATCTGATGTAAAAGAGTCTTGAATAGATCTGATCAGCTAAACAGGGCATTCCTAAAGTTCTAAAATAAGTTGAGGGGTCGGATGTAGCTCAACTGGTTGGGCATCCGTCTCCCATATGGAGGGACCTGGGTTCGATCCCCGGGACCTCCCAGTAAAAAAAAATAAATAAATAAATAAAATAAAATAAAATAAAATAAGTTGAGGCAAGAATCAAAGAAAAGCCTTAAAACAAAGCAGGTCAACAATAAAGCCCTAGGCAAAAAAGAGAAAGAGATCTTCAGAGTATACTCAACAAGTATAATCAACAAGATAGACATGAGCAAAAAACTATAAGCCATACTAAGATACAAGAAGATATGGCCCAGCCAAAGGAACAAATTAAAAAATCAGAGGAGACTCAGAATTTGGAACTAATCAAAGATGTTCAAACAAATCTCTTAAATCAATTCAAGGAGATGAAGGAAAATAAAGCTAAAAAGATAATGGATATTAAGAAGCATAAAGAAGAATCTGAAAGCAAGAAAAGAAACATAATGAAAGGCACAATAGAAGAGGTTAAAAATACACCAGCAAGTAGCAGATTTGAACAGGCGAAAGAAAGAATCAGTGAACTAGAAGACAGGACATTCAAAATCTTACAGACCAAAGAAGAGAGAGAAAAGAATGGGAAAAAATGAGCAGGGTTTTAAGGAACTGAATGACAGCATGAAGCATACCACCATACATGTAATGGGTATCCCAGAAAGAGAAGAGAAGTGAAAAGATGTAGAAAGAATATTTGAGGTAATAATGGCTGAAAATTTCCCAACTCTTAAGAAAGATGTAAATATGCATGTCCAAGAAGCACACTGAAGTCCAAACAGAATAAATCCTAATAGACCTATTCTGAGGCACGTACTAATCATAATGTCAAATGCCAAAGATAAAGGGAGAATCCTGGAAACAGCAAGGGAAAAATGATTGCAAAGGGAATGGCAATACAATTAAGTGCAAATTTCTTGTCAGAAACCAAAGAGGCAAGAAGTCAATGGTATGATATACTTAAGGTACAGAACACCAGCCAAGAATTCTTTTCCTGGAAAAACTGTCTTTCAAAACTGAGGGAGAGTTTAAAATATACATGGAGAAACAGTAACAGAGAGTTCATCAACAAGAGACCTGCCCTATAAAAAATACTAAAAGCAGTTCTGAAGGCTGAAAGGAAAAGACAGAAGACAGAGGCTTGGAGGAGAATGTAGAAATGAAGATGGTCAATAAGGGTAATTAAAAAGGTAAAAAGAGAGACAAAAATAAGATATGACATATAAAAATGAAAGGATAACACGGTTGAAGTAAGTACTGCCCTTAGAGTAATAAAATTGAATGTTACTGGATTAAACTCCCCAATCAAAAGACACAGATTGGCAGAATAGAATTTTAAAAATATGGTCCATGTGATATATATACTGCTTAAAAGGGACTCATCTTAGACCAAAGGACACAAATAGGTTCAAAGTGAAAAGTTAGAAAAAGATATTCCATGCAAAAAGTAACCAAAAAAGAGCTGAGGTAGCTATCCTAATATTGGAAAAAATGGACTTTAAATGCAATACTGCTATACGAGACAAAGAACAATACTATAAATAAAAGGGGCAAAACACCAAGAATAAATAATAATCATAAATATGTATGCACCTAACCACAGGCATCCCCAAAATACATGAGGCAAAGACTGGCAAAACTGAAGGGAGGAGACAACCAGCAAGATGGCGGTGGGGTAAAGAGCTCCTAGAATCAGCTCCTGCTATGGGGCAGGTGGTGATCACCCAGAGCTATCTAGAGCACTTGTTTGGGGCTCCAGGAGACCAGAAGTGCATCCTGCAATGTCCTTGAAAGAATGGAGGAAGGAGACTGCCCATCCACAGAGAAGATTCGTAAGTAAAGCACTCCACGCCATGGAGGCCAGTGATCATCCTCCACTGGAGGCACAAGCCGCCTCAGGAAAATGTATGAATATATCTTCAAGACCTGGTGGTAGGTGGTGGATTCTTAAAGGAGATAAGAAGAGGACTGAGATGGACTACTGATATTTAATGTATGTAAAAGTTTTAATTAACTTTAGTGTAAAAGTGTGGAAATATACAGAGTTGATGTTAACACATTATAGTGAGTAACAGCTGTTTTATAAATGGGGATGTGGCTGAAAATGGTAGTCTAGGCATATAAATGCCAATTGACAGAAAGCTAGAGAATAATCTAGGGACTGAATAGCACAGTAAACCCAGAGGTGGATGAGAATAGTGGTTGATGGTACAGATGCAAGAGTGTCCTTTGTGAGCTAGAGATGTACGTCACTATTGCAGGTGGTGGGAATGTGGAGAAGCATGGGAAAAAATACAACTGGAGTGACCTATGGAGTGTGGTTAACAGTAATAATGTAATATTCTTGCATCTATGCCAAAGATGTACTGTGTTGATAATGGAGGAGTATGAAAAATGTGTACCAAATGTACACTGTGGACCTGGTAATAATCAGATGATATTATCTCCTAATCTGTAACAAATGTTCCACCACGGTGTGGTGTGTTCATAGAGGGGTGTTGTTTGGGAATTCTGCACATGTGCATGATTGTTTTGTAAGTTCACAACTTCTGTCATAAAAATATATTTAAAAAATAATAATAGGGTGGGTTGGGGGAAAAATAGACCAAATGCAAGATAAGGACTATAATCATTAGTTAAAAATATTTCACAACAATGCAAGGTATTGATGGTAGGGTGAAGTATAAGAGCCCTGTATGATGTCATGTATGTTTGTTTTTTAAGTTCACAACTATTACTATAGACTTATTGTTGATGTATGTTCATACATAAACATAAACAATGATATACTTCAATAAATTCTTTTAAAATTCTGAAAGAAAAAAAACCTGAAGGTTGAAACAGATGTTGATACAATAATAGTTGGAGACTTCAATACACTGCTCTTGTCAATAGAACATCTAGACATAGGATCAATAAGGAAACAGAGAACTTGAATAATATGATAAATGAACTGGACCTAACAGACATATAAAGAACACTGAACCCCAACACAGCAGGATTTACATTCTTCTCAAGTGATCATGGACCATTCTCTAGGATAGACCACATGTTGGGTCGTATGACAGTTTGAAGCTGGGTGGACCCCAGAAGTGCATGTCCTTAGAGCTAATCCATTCCTATGGTTATGAAGTATCTTGATTAGATTATTTGGTTAAGGATCACCAGCAGCCGGTTTTCAAGGAAAAAAAATTATCTCCTGATGATGTCTTGTTTGGACATTTTTCTCAGACTTGGAACTGTAAACTTATAAGTTAGTTAATAAATCCCCATTATAAACACCAATCTATTTCTTGTATATTGCTTTGGCAACATTTAGCAAACTAAAACAAGTCACAAAACAAGTCTCAATAAATTTTTAAAGATTGAAATCATACAAAGCATAGTCTCTGACCATAATGGAATGAGGCTAGAAATCAATAAAGGCAGAGAAGTGGAAAATTCACAAATACATGGAGGTTAAACAACACACCCTTACATTATCAGTGGGTCAAAGAAGAATTTGCAAGAAAAATCAGAAAATATCTAGAGATAAATGAAAATGAGAACACAACATATCAAAACTTATGGGATGCAGCAAAGAAAGTGCTGATGCCTACATTAAAAAGAAGAAAGAGCTAAAATCAAAGACCTAAATGCATACCCGGAAGACCTAGAAAAAGAACAGCAAACTAATCCCAAAGCAAGCAGATGGAAAGAAATTACAGAGATTACAAGAAATAAATGAAATTGAGAATTTAAAAAAATAGAGAAAATAAAAACCAAAAGTTGGTTCTTGAAAAGATCAATAAAACTGACAAAACCTTAGCTAAATTGAAGGGAAAAAAAAAAAAAAAAAAAGATGTGTTTTAGTTTGTCAAAGAGCTGCTGATACAAAGTACCAGAAATGGATTAGCTTTTATAAAGGAGATTTATTTGCAGTAAAAGCTTACAATTCCAAAGCCATGAAAAGTCCAAATCAAGACACCATAAGAGGCACTTTCTCACTAAAGTCAGCTGCCATATGTTGAAGCAAAATGGTTGCCAATCTCTGGCATGGTTTGAGCTCAGCTGAGGGCAACCAGATATAAGGCTTGTCTCCTTCCAGGCCTCGTCTATAAGTTTTGACTGCTCCGCATTCTTCCTGAGTTCAGCTGCAACCTATTGGGCATATGGCTTGTCTCTCCCTGGACCTCAGCTCTTTGAACCTGTCAGGGGCTTCTCTCCTGTTGAGCTGCTCTGTGAGTCAGCCTCTTGGGGACTTTGTGTTTAAGTGATCCTCTAGTCCTCTCTCAGATGGCAGGGTCAAAAACGGTGGCTTCCTTTTCCTGTGTCTCTCTCTATATATATCTGTTTTCATCAGACCCAGCAAGTGGGCAAAGACTCAACATGAATCAAACCCCACTGATGTCATCCAATCAAAAGCCCTAAATAGATTTTATGAAGTAATCTAATCAAAGGACCTTCAACTGAATTTAATGCAATCAAAGAGTATCACACCCACAGGAACAGATTAAAAACATAATCTGGGGAGCAGATATAGCTCAAGTGGTTGAGCATCTGCTTCCCATGTAAGAAGTCCTGGGTTCAATCTCTGGTACCTCCTAAAAAAATAAAAAACAAACAAACAAATAAACATAATCAATCTTTTTCCTTTTGGGATTCATAAAATAATTTCAAACTGCCACAAGATGCAAATAAATAAAATCAGATATGAGAGGGGGGACATTACTACTGATCCCACAGAAATATAAAGGATCACAAGATATGATGAACAACTGTATGCCAACAAATTAGAAAATTTAGATGAAATAGACAAATTCCTAGAAACACAGGAAAAACCTACACTGACTCTAGAAGAAACAGAAAACCACAAGAGACCAATTACAACTAAAAAGATTGAGTTAAGTCATCAAAAACCTCACAACAAGGAAAAGTCCAAGACCAGATTGTTTCACAGGTAAATTCTACCAATCATTCCAAGAAGAATTAATACTGATCCTGATCAAAATCTTCCAAAAAACTGAAGAAAAGAGAACACTACCTAACTCATTCTATGAAGCCAACATTACTCTAAAACCAAAGCCAGATAAAGATACTACAAAGAAAAGAAAATTATAGACCCATTTCTCTAATGAATATAGGTGCAAAAATCCTCAAAAAAAATTGCAAATCAAATTCAACAACACATCAAAAGAATTATACACCATCATGAAGTGGGTTTTATCCCAGATATGCAAAGGTGGTTCAACACAAGAAAATCAATTAATGTAATACACCACATTAACAGATTGAAGGGGGAAAACCACATTATCATCTTAATTGATGTAGAAAAGGCATTTGACAAAACCCAGCATCTTTTCTTGATAAAAAACACTTTGAAAGATAGGAATAGAAGGAACTTCCTCAACATGATAAAAGGCATCTATGAAAAACCCACAGCTAGCATCATACTCAATGGTGAAAGAGTGAAAGCTTTCCGTCTAAGATCTGATACAAGACAAGGATGCCCAGTGTCATCACTATAATTCAACATTGTGCTAAAAGTTCTAGCTAGAGCAGTTAGGTAAGAAAAAGAAATAAAAAGCATCCAAAACAGAAAGGAAGAAATAAAACTTTTACTCTTTGGAGATGACATGATCCTATATACAGAAAGTCCAAAAAAATCTACAACAAAGCTATTAGAGCTAATAAACCAGCTCAGCAAAGTGGAAGGATACAACATCAACAAGCAAAAATCAGTTGTCTCTATACACTAGTAATGAGCAATCTGAGGAGGAAATGAAGGGAAAAAATCCATTTACAATAGAAACTAGAAGAATCAAATATCTAAGAATAAATTTAACCAAGGATGTAAATGACCTGTACACAGAAAACTACAAAGCACTGCAAAAAGAAATCAAAGAATACCTAAATAAATGGAAGGACATTACATGTTCATGGATTGGAAGACTAAATATCATTAAGATGTCAACTCTACCCAAACTGATTTACAGATTCAATGCAATCCCAACCAAAATTCCAACAGCCTACTCTACGGAAATGGAAAAGCCAATTACCAAATTTATATGGAAGGATAAGAAGCCCCTAACAACCAAAAACATCTTGGAAAAGAAGAAGGGAAGTTAGAAGATTCACACTTCCTGACTTTAAAGCATATTACGAAGCTATTGTAGTCAAAACAGCATGATACTAACATATAGATATATTGACCAATAGAATCTAACTGGGATTTCAGAAATAGACCCAATTGCCAATTGATATTTGACAAGGCTGCCAAGTACACTCAACTCGGACAGGATAGTCTCTTCAACAAATGGTGCTGAGAGAACTGGATATTCATATCCAAAAGAATGAAACAGGACCCCTACCTCACATCTTATACAAAAACTTACTCAAAATGAATCTATGAGCTAAATATAAGAGCCAGGACCATAAAACTCCTAGAAGAAAACATAGGAAAGTATCTTCAGGACCTTGTGGTAGGCAGTGATGTCTTAGATTTTACACCCAAAGCACAAGCAATGAAAGAAAAAATAGATGAGACCTCCTCAAACTTAAAAACTTTTTTTTAATCTTTTTTTTTTTTTTTAAGATTTATTTATTTATTTACTTGCATCCATCCCCCCTGCCCCCATTTTTGCTGTTTTTGTGTCCATTTGCTGGGCAATTCTCCTTGTCTGTTTCCTGCCCTCTCTTCTCATCCTTCTCCTCTTGTCTTCATCGGGATTCCATCCTCGGAAACTCCAATGTGGGAGAGAGGCATCCTACTGCCTGCACCACCTTAGTTCCTAGTAATTCGGTGCATCTCGTCTTGGCTCTCCCTTGTGTCACTCTTCTGTTATGTCATCATTTTGCTGCGTGGCTCAGCGGGGCCTGGCAGCGCACCCATTCACGGAGCCTTGGGGGCTCCCCCACGTGCAGGACCTGGGGGGAGCACCTGCGTGCAGGGCCTAGTGGGAACACCCGCTTGCGAGGCCTAACAGCACACCTTCTATATTTTTCTTTTTTTAAATTTTACCGGGAGATCCCAGGGATCGAACTCAGGTCCCTCCATATGGGAGACAGACACCCAACCGTTTGAGCCATATCCACACCCCCCTTCTATATCTCTTAAGGTTGACCAAAGATACATAGAGTTACAGTCATTTCCCATACCAAATGGTCATATAATAAATCAGGCTTGGTTTATCACCAGCATTCTAAAAACCAGACCTAGGGAGAAAAACTAGGTCTGGGGACACATTCATGGTTTCTAATATAGCGAATGTTTAGCCTACCCTAAACTTAAAAACTTTTGTGTTTCAAAGGACTTTGTCAAGAAAGTAAAAAGGTAGCCTACACAAAGGGAGAAAATTTTGGAAACCACATATCCGATAAGGGTTTAATATCCACAGTATATAAAGAAATCCTTCAATACAACAATAAAAAGACAAACAATCTAATTTAAAAATGGGCAAAAGACTTGAATAAACATTTTTTCCAAAGAGGAAATACAATGGCTAAAAAGCACATGAAAAGATGTTCAACATCACAAGCTATTAGGGGAATGCATATCAAAACCACAATAAGATATATCTAACATACTAGAATGTCCACTATGAAAAAACAGAAAACTACAAGTGTTAGAGAGGATATGGAGAAAGAAAAACACTCATTCAATGCTGGTGGGAATGTAAAATGTGCACCTACTGTGGAAGACAGTTTGGCAGTTCCATAGGAAAGTAAACTTAGAATTGCCATATGATCTGGCAACCCTGCTATGAGGTGTAATACCCAGAAGAACTGAATGCAGGGAGGCAAACAGACATTTGCACACCATTGTTCACAGTGGTATTATTCACAACTGCTAAAAGATGGAAGCAAACCAAGTATCCATCAACTGATGAATGGATAAACAAAATGTGCTATATACATACAATTGAATATTATACGGCTGTAAGAAGGAATATCTTGAGGTATGAACCTTGAAGATGTTAAGTGAAATAAGCCAGATACAAAAGGACAAATATTGTATGATCTCACTAATATTGAATTAATTATAATAATCAAACTCAGAGTTAGAATCAAGAATATAGATTACCTGTAGATAGACTAGGGGTAGAGAATGAGGAACTGCTGCATAATTTTTGCAGAATTTCTAATTAGGTTGATTGTAAATGTTTGGAAATGGATAGAGGTGATGGTAGCCCATTATTGTGAGTGTACTTAACAGTGCTGAATTACGTTTGTGAATGTGGTTGTGGTTGAAAGGGAAGTTTTGGGCCGTGTATGTTACTAGAAGGAAAGCTAGAGGATAAAACTTGGGACTGTATAACATGGTGAACCCTGTTATGGATGACTGTGGTTAATAGAACAAGTATAGGAATGTTCTTTCATGGACTATAACGAATGTACACCACTTTTACAAGGTATTAATAATAGGGAAGGGTTACTGGTGTAGGGCATCGGGTGGGGAGGATATGCAGGATAGGGTGCACCTGGGGCATGCCTTTTATGGAATATGAAAGTGTTCATTATGTTATCTCAGTAAGTGGAGACCCACATAATAAACAAGAAAATATTAAACTCCCATCCTGGGAAGTCCTACTACTTCTCAATCAGAAGGGTCAGAATCGTTCGAGAACATAGGCAGTGACTAATTAAAAAAATAAAAATAGGGTGTTATACGGGAAAAAATATAACTAATGCAAACTATGGACTATAGTTAACAGTAGTATTTTAATATTTTATTATCAATTGTAAGTAAAGTATCCCATCAATGCCAAATTTCAACTATGGGGGGCATAATATGTAACTGCTGTGTTTTTTACATGACTTTTATGTAAACCTACAACTTCTCTAATTTAAAAAAAAATTTACAATAATAATTAAAAAAAAAAAGAAACCAGACACAAAGTACTACATATGGTATGATTCTGTTTATATAAAATGTAAACATAAGTCAATCTATAAAGACAGAATTAGATTAGTGGTTATGTAGGGCTGGGGAAGGATAGAGGGATTGAGAAGTAACTGATAAGGGGTTTGGGGCTTTTCTTTTTTTGGAGTAATGAAAATATTCTAAAATTTATTGTGGTGATGAATACACAACCCTGTGATTATACTGAAAGCCATTGATTGTACACTCTGGGTGGATTGTATGATGTGTGAATTTACCTTAATAAAACTGCTTAAAAAAATAAACAGCCTAAATTCTTAACCGACTTACAGCATAAATTGGAGAGGAGGGGTAGAGATTAGATAAGCACACAGATAGCTATTAAACAAGGCAAAAAATAACAAATACCATAAAGAGAAGTATAAAGTGTGAAGGTTGCGCAGTTCTAGGGTGGTTACGAGAAAGGTTTACGGTATTTGAAATGGTCCTGAATAGAAGAGTATAGTTTGGGCCAGGAGGTACAAAGAAGACCAGGACATTTCAAGTAAAGGGAGGAAATGTTATAGGCAGAGGCAGAGAGGGTGGATGATAGCCAGGGGACAAGGAGAAGTCCAATTTGAGTATGGCATTACCTCTAAGTGTGCTATATCAGAAAGGTAGATTGGGACCAGTTAAGCAGGTGCCTAAATAAGGAGTCTACTTCCGTAGACGTTTACAGGCCACTGATGGGATAGTGGTGGTAAGAACACCCTTGCCCCTATAACACAGCAATGAAGTTCACATAACTTGACAAGGCATTTTTTTTTCAAATATAGTTCTTTAGACAGTTCACATCACCCAGGTAACAATTACTCATGCTCAAACTGTGCACTTTCCCTAATTAATCAAGTTACAGCACAGTTTAAGAACTAAAAAAAGCTGGAGGACCCCCAAAGATTTTGCTACTGTGTTTAATCCATTTCATTCATCTACTGAAATAGTTCCCTCTTGAACATACGACATTGATTCAAAAGTGTTTTCACTTATTTACCTTTTCTATTGTTGACTTGCAGGCTAGCATACAAAATTGTTCCGAGAATGCATACCAACTCATTCTTTTAGGGTTACAAAGCTGAGGCTCCTCAAATCACAATCAGGTTATTTCTTACAAGTAGAAAGTCATGTGAAAATAAGTATACAGAATACAGAATCTAAATGACTGTAATTCTGCTGAAACTCATAAGCAAGAATGCCAAGGTCACAATTCCTGCATGTATTCTTGTCCTAACATCTACATACCTAGTATGTATTTAAGAACTTTTTTTCCCCTTTTCTTCTAAGTCCTTTTCTAGGGCTAAGCAATTATAATTGTTATATTGCACATGAGTTCTTGAAACCCTTCGGGATCTAAAAGGTCACTTCTCCCAGAAAGCCACATTACATCTGAATGTTTTCAACTGTCTAAAGATTACAGTAAGCCCAATGGATAGAGTTTCAGAAAAACTTACTTATACAGTAAGTCCAAGTGGATAGAGTTTCAGAAAAATTAGTTAAATTTTAAATACAAAAAAATCAGATTGCATAGCCAGATAAGTCACATAAAATATCATTTTGGTGCTATATATCTGTTCAACCACACAATAATCACCTCAAGATCTAAAACTTGGCATTGAGCTACAGATAAGATTAAATAAAATTATATTTCTCAGATCTCATTGTTCAATTTCATAAATGACAATATCCAATCAGCTCTTAATTACCAGTGAAGTTTATCATTTTTCCAAGAGTGGTAACCATGAGGTATTTCTCCTCCCTTTCCCACACAAATTCCCTAGGGTGGAGTTAGAAAGAAAGAATTGGTGAGATAAGCAAGTCTGAGTGCTGTTCCTCTTAACTACATTTCAAAAGCAAATACAAATCATTTAGGGGTAAACCACTGATTTGCATTTTCAGTTCTTCCCTTGCCCTCAATTAATTGAGAGCCTTGTTTCCTAAATTTCCCTGCTTCACTTTCATTTGATTTTTATACCAGCTTTCTTGCTATATAATTAACATACCATATGCGGTGGTTTGAAGCTGTATGTATCCCAAGAGAAGTATGTTCTTAAAGTTAATCCATTCCTGTGGGTGTAGACCCATTTTAAGTAGGATCTTTTGATGAGTAAGATCTTAAGATATGATGCATCCTTAATCCTCTGACTGGAATCCTTTATGAGGGAATGAAGTTCAGACAGAGAAAAAGCCATGGAAGCAAGAAGCTGAAAGCAGGGAAACCGGAAGAGAAGGGAAAGACCAGCAGATGCTGCCATGTGGCTTGTCATGTGGCAGAAGTATTGAGCATTGATGGCAGCCAGTCTTTGACAAGAGAGCATCACCTGATGATGCCTTGATTTGACATTTTCACGGCTTCAAAACTGCAAGCTTGTAAGCTAATAAATTCCTATGGTTAAAGCCAATACATTTTATGGTATCTGCTTTTGACACCCTAGCAACTAGAACATGTAAGTCACTCGTTTAAATGGTACAATTCAATGATTTTTAGCATATTCACAGAGTTGTGTAACAATCACCATAATCAATTTTAGAACATTTCATCACCCTAAAAAGAAACTTCACTTCCATTAATATCACTTCCCATTCCTCCTGAACCCTCCAACTAATCTACTTTCTGTCTCTATGGATTTGGCTATTCTGGATAGTTTGTAAAACTGGAATCATACAATATGGTAGTCCTTGTGGTTGACTTCTTTTACTTAGCATAAAGTTTTCAAGGTTCATCCATGTTGTGGCATGTCACAGTACCTCCTTTCTTTTCATTGCCAAATAATATTGCCTTGTATGGATAAACCATTTTATTTATCCATTTATCAGGTGATAGGGCATTATTTTCTTTGAATCCAGATTTTGCTCTCTTTTCTATTTTAATTGGAATTTTTCATATCTGCCTTAATTGTATGTTTAGCTTTAGCAGTCTCTACTACAGTTTGATGATCAAGTTGCCCTCCCCACACACACACACACACACCCAAATTTTGCTAAAGCAACTGCATCTACTAGAGCCATTTAGCCTTCTTTTGGTCATCAGGACTTGAACTCCTTTCCTAATTTTGGAGAATCCTTTACCTTATGAAACAGAACTACTACTACTATAAATAAAAATAAAAATAAAAAAACAGAAAACGCCAGATACTCTTTCCAGGTTCTCTTGCTTTAGGACATGCTGGTTGTAAGTACTCATCCCCAGTTTTTGAATCAAAAACTAATGATGGGAATAAGGGACCTACAGAATTCATTATAGTGTTGGGGAGCGGCAACTACAAGCTGTTTCTAAAAGGGCAGGAGTGGTGACCACGTCCACTGCCCTGTGTCTAATATTGGTGTAGGTGGTGCAAGCTGCAGTGTCTGCGTTTAGCAGCAGCATTAGCGGCAGTGGCGGGTCTTCACTTAATCACTGTTTCTGGTCCTCTAGCCTCTGTTCCTGGGTCTCAGGACCTCCCAGAGAAGCTGTGAGTTTCCCAATGCATTTTTTTCCCTTTTTATTAGAGAAGTTGTGGGTTTACAGAGCAATCATATGTAAAATACAGGAGTCTCATATATACCCTATAGTATTGGAATGGGACATTTGTTACAATTGATGATAATACATTTTTGTAATTGTTTAAATTAGGGTTGTGTAGTATAGTTCCATGGTTTATTGTTTTTTTCATTGTTACCATATATACAGTCCAACATTTTCCCTATTAACACACTTAGATATATATTTCAGTGCTCTTAATTATGTTTACAATGTTGTGCTATCACCATCATCTATTACAAAATATTCCCTTCATTCCAAATAGAAACCCTGTATATTTTAAGCATTAGCTTCCCATTCTCTATCCCCACCCCATCCCCTGATCACCTACCTATATTCTAGATTCTGATTCTATGAGTTTGCTTATTCAAATTATTTCATGTAAGTGAGATTATACAATATTTGTCCTTTTAATGACTGGCTTATTTCATTCAACATGATGTCTTCCAGGTTCATCCACTTCTTTTTATGGTTGAATAATATCCCATATGTATAAACCACATTTTATTTATCCTTTCATCAATTAATGGGACACTTGGGTTGCTTCCATCTTTTGGCAATTGTGAATGAACAATGTGCAAATATCTGTGGGAGTCTCTGCTTTCAATTCTTTTGGGTATATACCTAGTAGTGGGATTGTCAGATCATACAGTATTTCTATACTTAGCTTTCTGAGGAATCGTCACATTGTCTTCCACTGAGACTATACCATTTTACATTCCCACCAACAATGAATGAGTGTTCCTATTTCTCCACATCTCTCCAACACTTATATTCTGTTTGTTTGTATTTTTTAATAGCAACAATTCTAATAGATATGAAATGGTACATCATTGTGGTTTTTATTTGCATTTCCCTAATGGCTAATCAGGTTGAGCATCTTTTCGTGTGCTTTCTGGCCATTTGCATATCTTCATTCGAGAGATGTCTATTCAAGTCCTTTGCCCTTTATTAAATTAGGTTGTCTTTTTGTTGTCAAGTTGAAGGATTTCTTTTTACAGTCTGGATATTAAACCCTTATCAAATATGTGGTTTCCAAATATTTTCCCCCACTGTGTAGGTTGTCATTTTACTTTCATGATAAAGTCCTTGAAGTACACAAAGTTTTTATTTTGATGAAGTCCTATTTATCTATGTTTTTTTTTTCTTTTGTTATTTATGCTTGTTACTTATATTTATGTAAAGCCTAAGAAGCTATTGGCTAACACAAGGTCCTGAAGAAGTTCCTGAAGAAGTTCCCCTACATTTTCTTCTATGAGTTTGATAATTCTGCCTCTTATACTTAGATCATAGATCCATTCTGAGTTGATTTTTGTGTAAGGTGTGAAGTAAGGATCTTCCTTTTTTTGCAAATGGAGATCCAGTTTTCCCAGCACTACTTGTTGATGAGACTATTCTTTCACAGTTGAGTGGTCTTTGCTCCTTGTTAAAAATCAGTTGGCCATAATTGTGAGGATTGATATCTGAGCTCTCAATTCAATTCCATTGGTCTATGTCTGTCCTTGTGCTAGTACTATACTATTTTAATTACTGTGGCTTTGTAATAAGGTTTAAGATCAGGAAATGTGAGTCCTCCAACTTCATTCTTCTTTTTCAAGATGGCTTAGCTATTCAGGGCCCCTTCCCCTTCCACATAAATTTGATGATTGGCTTTTCCATTTCTGCAAAGAAGGGTTGTTGGAATTTTGATTGCGATTGTGTTGAATCTATAAATTGCTTTGGGCAGTATTGACATCTTAACAATATTTAGTCTTCCAATCCATGAACATGGACTGTCTATTTATTTAGGTATTCTTTGCTTTCTTTAGCAATGTTTTATAGTTTGCTTTGTATAAGTCCTTTATATCCTTGGTTAGATTAATTCCTAGCTATTTGATTCTTTTAGGTTCTATTGTGAATGGAATTTTTTAAATTTCTTCTTCCAATTGTTTATTGCTTATATATAGAAAGCTCTGATTTGGGGGTGCTGGTCTCATACCTTGTCACTTTGCTGAATTTGTCTATTAGCTCTAGGAGCTTTGTTGTGGATTTTTCAGGATTTTCTCTATAAAAATCATGTCACCTGCAAACAGGAAAAGTTTTACTTCTTCCTTTCTGATTTGGATGCCATTTATTTCTTTTTCTTGCCTAATTGCTTTAGCTGGAACTTCCAGGACAATATTGAATAAAAAAGTGGTGACAGTGGGCATCCTTGTCTTCTTCCTGATCTTAGAGGGAAAGCTTTCAATCTTTCACCATTAAGAACGATATTAGCTATGGGCTTTTCTTATATGCCCGGAAACTTCCAATTCACTTTTAATAAATTAGCCTAAGTCAGCTTCTGTTGTTTACAACTAAAGCCCTGATAGATACAGTACCTTGGTCAACTTAGAGCAATTTTACGCATTTTTGGCATTATATAGTCTAAATAACTATCAATTTCCTCAAAGCACAAACTCTATGTAAGGAGACATATTCAGGAAAAGTATATGTAATATTAATACTTTGCATTGTATAGATCCTCATTAATTCAAAAGGAATGGAAAACAAGACAGCATAGCACATATAAAAGAGTATGGACATTAAGGTAAAAAAAGACCTTAGTCTAAATCACTGTTCATCACTTCTTGCTGTGAAACCTTAGGGAAGTTCCTTAAACAATGGGCCTCACTTTTCTCACTGAAAAAATGAGGATAATAGCACTCATTCTATAGAGCTATTTCCAGGATGGGAGATAATAGATGTAAAACACCTACCCCAGTATCTGGCACATATTAAGTAATCAATAAAATTTTCTAGTCCTCTCCTTACACATTGCCCATCCATCAATGTCAAATACAAAACTAATCTTTCCAGGAATTCTTTCTTCCAAACAAGGGAAAGGGAAAGGAAAATTCATTCCTGGACCAACCAAACATACTGACCCCAGAGTAAAACACCACTACCCTTCTTTATGTTTAGTATTCCAGTTAGCATATTATCTTTCCTATATTTCTAGAATTTTTTCAGGACCTCTTATACATGAATTGATGTCCATATATCCACAAAGCCATGCATTAAAAGTTGTTAAATTGGGAAGCGGCTGTGGCTCAATCAGTGGGACTCCCGTTTACCATGTGGGAGGCCCCGGGTTCGGTTCCTGGGGCCTCCTGGTGAAGGCGGGCCCGCCCACACGGCGTGGTTGGCTGACCCAGCGAGCACAAGCAGCAAGGGGGGATAAATGAATAAATAAATAAAATCTTTAAAAAAAAAAAAAAAAAAAGTTGTTAAATTCACTTTTATTAATATCATTGTCCTAACAAAAAGAAAATGAATAAGATCAAGTTTAAAGCTACAGAGTTAGTTATGAATAGATATAAGTTTTCCTTGACTTCTTTTTTTTTTCAGTCACATTACCAGTATTCTTTCTCACTTTATTTGTTTCTGATATTATGAATTTTTAGCCAATACAAATCCATCATTGACTGATGTACAGTTTAGATACTCTTGTGTGCAGGATAATTGACTAAGGGCAAAAAATGAAGCAGAAGGTTTTCTACTTATATTATCTCCAGTCCTAGATAGACAGCAGCTAAGCTGCCAGAAATTAGCAGCCTGTCTTGACCAAAGCTGGGGTCAATGCCCATGTGTGCATGTGGCCCTTTATATGTGAGATGGTTAGGGTGGAAGGAGTGGGGAAGGAAAACACTTAAGAGGAAAAGGGGCATGCTCAAAGGAGGCAGAAGCCCTCTATATGAATGTATTAAATGGGATATTAGACATATTAGAGGAGGTTCAGAGAGCATATGGTTCAACTGCCTCATTTTACAGATATAAAAAAATGAGGCCCAAATTGGGTATATGATTTTCCAATGTCAACCAACTAGCAAGTGGTAAAGCAGGGATTAAGACCAAGTTCTTCAAGTATCTTTTTCCACCAAACTATGAAAGAAAAGGAAAATGATTATGGACTTGTATCTGGATCACCTGTTGTCCTGTGTTATAATATTCCAGATTTCACCACGATATGCCCCAGCTCACCATACTCCAGTTCTCTGCTGATAACTACCAGGACTAAGTTAACTGTGCCTTTCATTACAGCTGAAACCTCAAAGATGGGAACTGAGGCCATGCCCTTTCCTTCTGACTCAGACACTGCTCTGTGTCAGGAGCAACAACATAAGGCAAACTATTACAATATGCTTCAGAAATTTTAAGTGGTATGTATTAGTCAGCCAAAGGGATGCCTGATGCTCTGTTGGCTTTTGTAAAGGGTATTTCTTTGGGGGAGATGCGTACAGTTACAAGGCCCTAAAGAGTCAAACTCAAGGTTACTTCCTCACCCAAAGTCTGTTGCCTCATGTTGAAGCAAGATGGCGAGTGATATCTGCGAAATTTCAGCCTTCCTCTTTCTCTTAAGGATCCATGGGTCCAGAATCTTCCTATCTCAGTTATAGGCTGGAGGGCTCATTTCTTTCTGGGACTGCTCTGGTCTCTTCACAGAGTCAGCTGTAAACTATCAGGCAAATGGCTCATCTCACCCCGGGGCTCCAGGATGAACGCTTTCTCCTTTGCCATGTCTATGGAGCTGTCTTTTTTCCTCAGTGTATCTTCTCTGTTGTATCTACTTCTGTGTTCTTGATTGAGAATCCATTTATATAGCCCACCAAGGGGGCAAGGACTCAACCCTGCATGCCCTAATGAAATGGTGGAATGGAAAGCCCTAAACCTGATTTAATCAAGTAAACGTAAAGCCTTTGAATTTAAATCAATTAAAGGGCATTATGCCCGGAGGAATAGACCAGTTTACAAACATAATCAAATATCTTTTTGGGGGGAATTCATAAATAATATCAAACTGCTACAAGGTATATCAGAGGAAAGAATAGGGTATCAAAATCAGTTATTTTACCTCCAAACTGGATTGTTTCTAAAGGCAGGCATTTCTTCTGAAGAGACACTATAAACCTATTCCGTGTTTTTCCACATATTAAAAAAGAAAAAAATTCCTAAAGTCTGCTCATCAAGGAGGAAGGAAATGTGATTTTGCTTGAGGCCAGCCTTTTGCAAAGTCTTCATAATTTACCATGTAGTTGCCTTGGAAGCAGAGATTTCACATTGCTATCTGCCTTTCATTGCCCTAACCTCTCCATTCCAACAATTGTAGACAAATTAAAATTCAGCAGTTTGTAAGAATCAAACAGAAAGTGAAGGTTGGTTCCCTAAAGTTCCAATAAAACCTAAAAACAATGAAGCACTAGAAATATCTCTACCGAATTTTTCTAAACTATAAAATTCCCAACACCAAAATTAACTCTACATGAACCAGAGGTTTAAACATTATAAAATAAAAAAAATTTAAAGTACTGGAAGAAAACATGGATAAATTTTATTTTTATAATCTTGGCATGTGAATGACCTTTATAAACATGATACAAATGCCTATTACTATATAAATATAAAGCTTCTGTACAACAGAAAACTATGAAAGTATAAGACAAATGACAAAGTAGGAGAAATATTTGTAAACAACAGATAAAGGGGTAATGTTCTTCATCTGCAGTGTATACTTAAAAATTATAAATAATAATAATCCAGTCAATGAACAAACTATAGGAGGTCTGGGCTTAGTTTATGCAGAGGGCTTTAGTGGGGAAAAGAGAAACCAGCAAAGATTTTAGTAGTCACGTGGGACTAAAGTGACAAAACTGGAGATTTGAGGGGCTTCCAAAGCATGACCAGTTTCCCTTACATGATTTTTACTGAATTCTAAACCTGCTTTGGAGACTACAGTGTGTTCGTACATTTTTAATACCCCCTGAAGCAGCCTTCAGCCACTCAGATCTGTCTGTCTGGGCTGTCCTTTGTATTATCTCTCCCCAAGTATTAGTTATTTTTTTGGTACTTGTGTTTGTTAGTGCTTTGGCTGCAAAGTTACATGGGTTCTGAGTGGCCGGCTCCTAACCCTATTTTTCCCCTAAGCCCTGTTAATTTTAGTGTGCAATTTTGCAGGACCCCAAGTTTCTCAGGAAGACATATAGCAGAAATGCTTTTGCTTATACTCCCTGGAACAAAGAAGATATTTTGTGCCTAAGAGAGAAGAAGGCTAGGTAATACGCTAGAAATTTAGACAAAAAGACAAAAGTAAAACTTCCAGAGAAGAAAAAAAATATATAGGAGTTGTCATGTCATGAATAAATGAATTGCCCATTCAATTACAAAGTGATTTTACTCCATATTAATACACTAATAGTATTAATACACTAATTCAAGGTTGAACAAGAAAACAGGAATCTTTTCTTCCAGTTAACAATAATGCTTGCTGTATGAAACAAAATTGTCATAATACAAAGGTGAGAGCTTCTTAATTGTAGGGCACTATCAGTAAACTGCTCCTCAGAGTTAGAAATTTAGCTTTAGAAGTAAAAGAATTTTGGTTAGATGCTAAAGGTGTCAGCTACATTCCTACCACCACACCACAGCCGTCAGTTAAAAATCACCTGGGAAAAAAAATAATGGAGAGCGGATGTAGCTCAAGCGGTTGAGTGCCTGCTTCCCATGTACGAGGTCCCAGGTTCAATCCCAGTACCTCCTAAAAAAATGAACAAAAAAATAAATAAATAAAAATCACCTGAGTAATTTTTGAAAAGTTTAAAATCAAAACAACTTTAGAATTACTAAAATTACAGTAATCTATCAAATATATAAAATTATAAACACCACAACTTTGTAATTATGTAGGATTTTTTTTTTTTAAAGCAGTCAAAACATTTGCTTGGTGAGCAAGCTACTGCCTGGTAAAATGAGTTTTTCTTAGGGCTCCCCTTGGCACCAGCATAAAGCACACATTATTTTCCCTCCTCTGAGATGTGTCTGTGGAAGACAGAGGATGTGTTAAAAAAACAGACAAGGTGGGAAGCTATGAACTTTGCCAGACCACTAATAGGATGTCTTTTTGGAAATCACCAGCAGGAAAAGAAAAAAGAGAGAGAGAAATAAAAATAATACAAAGCAAACATTTACTACACAGCCAATATGTGAAAGGCATTATACCTGGTGCTATAAGAACTCTGGAAGCAAAGAGAAGAAAAAGACGGAAGGAACTAGGGCCTGAAGCTTGTCTCAACATTATTCACATTGTGTTTAATTATCCCATGACTAAAATATTACTGTATATAGACTTCTATTCTCACAGATCACTGAAGGTTATTTCTGCTTTAGGATTTCAAAAAGCTACAGGGAGAAATGATGCACCTCATAAAATGCCCAACTGGCCCAAGGAGCCTCACTCATTATGCCAGGAGGAGACCTGACTAATAGGACACAGTGAGGCTGGAATAACAGGCACATTCTGAAGATGAGCCAGGGTATTTACTCCTGTAGGAACAGACCTGAAAAGAAACTGGAATTTCCTGAAGCCTAGCTGATAGTAAAGGCAGCT
Organism: Tolypeutes matacus; assembly: GCA_026826555.1. NCBI lineage: Eukaryota > Metazoa > Chordata > Mammalia > Cingulata > Chlamyphoridae > Tolypeutes > Tolypeutes matacus. The sequence continues at coordinate 7,818,653 of JAKSZT010054393.1, forward strand.
CTATACCAAGAGGTAGGAGAGACATACTAAGTTCACTTCCACTTCTAATTATCACTTTGAGCAAATCACTTCAACTTTCCATTCGTCCATTTCTCCATATATAAAATGGAACCAATAATATTTTAAGAGATAGCAAGAACATAAATACTCTCTATTAAAGTGCTTTGAGCTCTCTAGAAGAAAAGCAACATTAAACCCGTGAATCATTATGACTCAACATTGGGTTGGGGGACAAGTTAAAACAGTGAGAATCATTATAACAACTAAACTGCAGAATACTATTCACTAAACTCTTCTCCAAAAAAACATTATAAATGTTACATAAATGTTCTTTATTCCTCTCAAGACCAACTCCAGAACTGCTACCTTTTCTCATCATTCCGAGTAACAAAACTACTTGTGTGAAATGCCATGTTAGAGATCAAGGGAAATACCTAGTTAAACTTTCTCCATTGACTAGACATCACCACCAAGGCAGCAGACAAAATCTAGAGCTGCTCATCTCTTGATGAACAAGAGAGGAAGGCATCTACAATATGCACAAAATCAATGAAGTAACCAGCAATGTTCATCTGTGTTTAATTTTGTTTCTTTTTATTTTTGACTAAATACATTTAAATGATAAAATATGTTACATAGCCTATGACACTATAAACCTTTCTTTTAGAGTGATTTTTAGAAACAATGCGATGCCTGGAAAAAGGTATATTTTTCATTCAGTAGAGCAATACCAAAAGGAGAAATAGCTTTGTTCAAAGCATAAATTAGATTTGAAATGTAAGGCACTCCCAGGGCAAGAGTGTTAAAAAGAACTTCTGGGCCATCAGTTGAGACAGTTAAAGAGCTAAACACACAGTTATTAATACAGAACTCTGAAAATAAAAGCATGGTATTATTTAACATTAAAAGTCACTGTGTACAAAATTAAAAACTTTTGTGCAAAGGACTTTATCATGAAAGAAAAAAACACAACCCGCACAATGGAAGAAAATATTCAGAAACCACATAGCTGATGAGGGTTGACTATCCAGAATACATAACAAAATCCTACAATTCAACAACAAAAAGAAAAAAATCCAATTGAAAAATGGGAAAAAGACTCGAATAGACATTTCTCCAAAAAAGATATACAAATGACCAAAAAGCACATGAAAATATGCTCAACATCATTAGCAATCAGGGAAACGCAAATCAAAACCACAATGAGATAACATTTCACACGCACTAAAATGGCTACTAAAAAAAAAAAAAAAAAACAGAAAATTACAAGTGTTGAAAAGGATGTGGGAAGCAGCTGTGGCTCAATCAGTAGGGCTCCTACCATATGGGAGGCCCCGGGTTTGGTTCCCGGGGCCTCCTGGTGAAGGCGGGCCCACCCGCACGGCGCGGTTGGCTGACCTGGCGAGCGCAAGCTGCAAGGGGGGGATAAATGAATAAATAAATAAAATCTTTAAAAAAAAGAAAAGAAAAGGATGTGAAGAAATAGGAACACTCACTCATTTTGGTAGGAATGTAAAATGGTGCAGGACGATAGTTTGGCAGTTCCTCAGAAAGTCAAATACAGAATTACCATATGATCTACCAAGCCCATTTCTACTTATATAACCAAAAGAATGGAAATCAGGGACTCAACCAGGTATTTGCACACTGATTTTCATAGCAGCATTATTCCCAATTGCCAAAAGGTAGAAGCAACCCAAGTGTCCATCAACTGATGAATAGATAAACAAAGTGTGGTATATACACCCAATGGTTCAGTTCCCGGTGCCTCCAAAAGAAGACAGCAAGCTGGTGTGATGGGCAGGCACGGTAAGCTGACACAACAAGCTGACGCAACAAGAGATACAAGAAGAAAAACAGGCACGCAAGCTGACACAACAAAGCAGGGAGCAAAGGTTCCCTGTGCCTACTAAAGAGGTCAAGGAGGATGGCAAGCTGGAGTGATAGGCAGGCGCAGTGAGCTGACATGACAAGATGATGCAACAAGAAACACAAGAGGGAAAACATAGAGACACAAAAAAGCGGGGAGTAGGGGTGACTTAGGCAATTGGGCACCTCCCTCCCACATCGGAGGTCCTGGGTTCGGTTTCTGGTGTTGAACCCTAAGTTAGCCTATTCATAGGCCTTTATGGCAACCAGAACCAGAGTAACGTAGAGAAGAAAATTTTCCACTGTCCCTAAGTGTCCTATCTGAAAAGCACACAACCTCCCCTCCCTTGAACAATCTTGCAAGGACAGACAAGCACACAACCTTCCCTCCCTTGAGCAATCCTGCAAGGACATCTCAACCCTGCAGCTATGCCCCAGGCTATCAGGGCATTCTGTGCAAACTCTAGCTAACTGCCAAAATCCGCTTCTGTATATCCTGCTTGCTTGCAAACTGCGTCAGCAACCCCCTATAAAAGGGAGCCATTTTAGAACCTGGGGGCTGCAGTTCTCTCCTGCATGAGAGGTGCTGCAGACACCCGAGGGTTTAGCTCAATAAAACTTCATAAAAGTGGGTAAAGTCTGAGTGTGGTCGATCTCCTGGGTTATAACACTGGTGCCTCCTAAAGAAACAAAGAAGATGAACAGACACAGCAAGTGCAAACAACGAGGGGGTGGGGAGAGATAAATAAATAAAATAAAATAAATCTTTAAAATAAAAAAAAAAAGGAATGACGTTCTGATACATGCAACATGGATGAACCTTGAAGACATCATGTTAAATGAAATAAACCAGACACAAATAATGAATACTGTACAATATCACTGATATGAAATAATTAGAATAAGCAAATTCATAGAGTCAGAAACTAGAACAGAGGTTTCAGGGGGCAGGGGGAATTAGAGAACGGGGAGTTGTTGCTTAAATTGTGCAGAGTTTCTATGTGGAACGATGGAAAAGATTTGGTAATGGATGGTGGTGATGGTAGCACAACACTGTGAACATAATTAACAGCATGGAAAAACATATATCTGAATGTGGTTAAAAGGGGAAATATTAGGTTGCATATGTTACTAGAATTAAGTTTTTGAAAAAATCCATAGGACTATAAAACACAAACAGTGAACCCTAAAGTAAACCAGGGACTAAAGGTAATACAATTATAAAAACGTTCTTTCAGGGAAACAGATGTGGCTCAAGCAATTGGGCTCAAGTCTACCATATAGGAGGTCTAGGGTTTGATTCCCGGGGCCTCCTGGTGAAAGACAAGCTGGCCCATGCAGAAAGCTGGTCCGAGCAGAGAGCTGGCCCATGCGGAGTGCTGGCCCATGCAGGAGTGCCGGCCCACGCAGGACTGCTAGCGCAGCAAGATGATGTAACAAAAAGAAACACAGAGGAGAGACAATAAGAGACGCAGCAGACCAGGGAGCTGAGGTGGCGCAAGAGATTGAGCACCTCTCTTCCACTCCGTAAGGTCCCAGGATCGGTTCCCGGTGCTGCCTAAAGAGAAGACAAGCAGACACAGAAGAACACACAGAGAGCAGGCAGAGAGCACAAAACAACACAGGAGGCAGAAATAAATAAATAAATCTTTAAAAAAAAAAAATGTTCCCTCATCAACTGCAACAAACGTACCACACTTACGCAAGGTATTAATAATAGAGCTGTATATAAGAATTCTGCATTTCATGCATGATTTTTCTGTAAACCTACAACTTCTATAAACCTACAAAGTCATTGTTTATACCTCTAATTGGCAATATGAAAATATGAAAATCTATTATAAACTATATAGAAAATTGGAATAACAATTAAGAATCATCTCAGCAAACTTCCTGTTACTTAGTGGCTAACAACTAGCTGTTAACTTACATAGTTCTTTGCTTCTTCTCAGTTACATATGCAGAGATAGAAGGTCAATGTGCACAAGAACTTTTATACAGAAGGAGAGAAAGGAAACGAAATGCAGCTCAGATTACTATTTTACAAATTGGATCTCCCCAAGAACTGGATTTGATAAGGGGGAAGGGGGAACCCCAGGCTTCAAAGAAGATTTGTGCTATTTATATCTTTCTGGCATTATGTAAATTATCTGTGGATCTTTGGAAGCAGCATGAGATGATGGAAATCAAAGAAATCTGAGTTTAAAACTCAGCTTCAAAACTCACTGGCTCTGTGACCTTAGGAAGGTTATGAAACTCTCTAACTTCCTCATTTGTAAAACAAGATTTAATACTATCAGCTCCACAAACCTACTTTTGGCTTAAGTGAAATAACACAGGCATGCCATAAAGAAGAGGCATAGTAAGTATTAGTGCTCTCTACATGTTCTCCCTATTCACTATTTGCAAAGATAGTAGAAAACTCACCCTAGTTGGAAGTTATCTTACATAAAATAGTTTAAGTATTAAAAATTTTTCAGTTATGGAAAAATAATTATTACAATAGTGTTTCTGAGGAGTTTCTTTTTAAATGGAGACATGTTCATGCTATAAGAGGAAAGGAATATGAAATAATCTCAACTATATAAAATGTTCATAGAAAAAATTATTTAAATATGGGTTTCTAAATGAGATTCCTCACAAAGTTAATATCTGTAATGTTAAGCACAATTCTTGCTAAAAGGACAAAAGTACAATATAAAACATCACCAAGTACAGATTTCCATCAGCGTACAACCTAATCCCCTTCAAAGAGGGCATCTTAGTTGCAGCAGTGCCCATTTGAAATGCCAAGCTTTTCTAATCTTAGCTCTGGCATGTTCTCTTTTAAGGGATGAGCTTGTCTTTCACTGCTAATTGAACAAATCAATCATCACAACCAGACCAGTAGGACATATGACACTCACGTGCATGATACTCCCACTGATGGCAAAAGAAAAAAACTGAGTCCCTAGAGTCCAATGACTAAAATCCAAAAGGGCTAGAACTTTCTAAAAATTCACTAGCAAAAATTTATCCAATACTTATTTATAGGCTAGTTATATTGTTTAGAGATTATCTAATAAAAGGTATAATAGAAAAAAGAATGCAGAGGAAATACCTAATACAATGAGGCTTCAAGTTAAACAGAGTGGCCATGTCTATTTTAAACAAAGGCTGAAACCAAATGTTAGACTTTTAAACTGGGTTTAAAGAGATTAGATATACACATACAGAATCAAAAATAATACTAATTTTCAAACACAGTCAACAATTTGTTCTATTAATTAAGAGGATAATAGAGACAATGAAAGCATCATTAATTTGGGACTACAGAGCACATTACGGAATATAAGGCGCTTTGAGCAGATTTACATTCCTAATCATGTTTTGCTTAATCTAATATTAAAATTGCTTTGCAGTATTTCCTAAGCCTCATGGTGGGGATGACTAGCAATACCCTGAGTGGCAAGTGCAGCCAGCCTGGGATAAGATCTAATGCTGGTAGTTCTCGTATATACAAAGTACCTGAACTTATTAAAGTTTATGCATTTCCTGTAAACTCAAACGCAGCCCACTGAGTCATAATAATACGATAAAGAATATAATCAGTATTAGTATACTAAGCACTGTTCCTCTAAAATCAAAAACAAGGCAGTTATTCCCTCTCCCTCCATTTCTTTTTTTCATTATCCTGGAACACAAATGTGGACTTGAACAAATGAAAAGATATCCCTTGTTCTTGGTAAGGACAACTCAACATTATCAAATGATACTAGATGAAAATGGTAACTATGTGGATAAATATTAAAAACTATTTCTTCTTCTCTCTTAATTTCCTTAAAATATACCATTTAAAGCACAAATAAAAATATTGCTGCGTAGGTTTTATAGCATATGTAGAAGTAAACAACAGCACAGAGAGTGGGAATGGGCAGGGGAATGGAATTATACTGTCTTAAGGGGCTTACATTTGAGGGGTGGGAGGGTGAAATGTCAATTCTCCCTAAGTCAATGTATAAATTTAATGTAATTCTCCCAAAATACCAATGAGCTCTTTTAATAGTAGTTTTATAGTCATTTTATAAAGTTCAAATATAAAAATAAAAACACAAGAATAGCTAGGAACACACTGAAAAGGAAAAGCCATGAAAGATATTAAAATACACACAAAAAAAGACTCTAACTAAAACAGTGTAGTAGTAGCACATGTATAGACAAAGACATCAATGGAAGAGAATAGAAATTCCAAAGAGACCCAACTATGTAGAAATCTAACATATGATAAATATATATCTCAAATCATTGACGCAAATATGATCTTCTTAATAAATAGGAATGCTAAAACCAGATAGCAATTTGGAAAAAGATGCCAGATCTATTCCTCGTACCACACAAAAGAATCAACTTAAAATGGATCAGAGAGCCTAAATGTAAAATATGGAACTAGAAGGGGAAGGGGGTGTTGCAGTTGGGCAGTTTGATGTAATTATGAATTCCAAAAATATAATTGGATCATGCTTGTAAACTGATCTGTTAATCTGGGCATAATTAAGTTATGATTAGGGCGTTGACTGGGCCACGTCAGTAGGGCGTTGAGCCACGCCCCCTTGGTGGGTGGGGAATCAAATATAAAAGGCATGGCAAGAAGAGAGTTGAAGCAGTTTTTGAGAAGCAGTTTTGATGTTGGAAAGAAGGCCCCAGGAGAAGAGAAGCAAGCCATTCGCCTGATCGTCTACAGCTGACCTTGTGGAGGAAACAGGAGCTAAGCCCGGAGAGAAACGCAGCCCTGGGAAGAGAGGAACCCAAGAAGCCTGAACCCTGGCAAACATCGGCAGCTGTCTTGCTCCAACACATGGCAATGGACTTTGGTGAGAGAAGAGACTTAACACTTTATGGCCTGGTATCTGTGGACTTCTACCCCAAATAAATACCCTTTATTTTAAAGACCAACCCATTTTTGGTATTTCACATTAGCACCCCTTTGGCTGACTAATACAGGGGAGACGAACAAAGATCTAATTCAAGAAACTTATGAACATTGTATTTAACTGTGTAGTCTCAATTGTGGGAGGCAACTGCAAATGAATCCTGAATTCTTTCTAGTCGGTTTGTCTTTTGTAGTGAAAAGTGGGAGACGTGTATGTACAAACATGTATATATAAATATGTATAGATATATGTATACACATATATACATATATACATACATTACCTAGCAAAGTACCCTAGGAGCAATCCACACAGCTAGCTTTAATCTCTTGGTCTTTAAAACCATTTCCCACTAAAAGGAACCAGGGACTGGAGACAAATGATTGATTCCAGAATTGGGATAGGTTAGGTATAAGGTGAGTTTGGTACATCTTGAATACCAGAAAGTTAAGGAAGTACTTAAAAAATGATGGGGCATGTCACAAGTATACAGGAGCCAGCTTAATTAAAGGAGCTTCCAATTGGCCAAATCTGGGACAACTTGAGCATCAAAAATAAAGGACAATAATGAATTATAAACAACTAAAACAAAAATAGGACTCCATGAGTCCCTACAGAAAATGGATCAACAAATGGGATAAGAAGAGAGGATACTTGCTTAAAGTAAGAATTCCAAGTGCCAACTCTTAATTGTAGGAGTGCTATAAATGTGAAGGAAGTGCTGGTATTGGATAACCTTCATTTTGCAATCATTATATTAAAGATGCCTCAGGAAAGAAACATCAAAAGATATTAATTCGAGGGGAAGCTTTTAATGAAGAGTGGGATAAGTGCATGGTCTTAAAGAGTGCTTATTAGTTGCAACAGAAAAAATAGTAACTACACAATAGAGAAAACAAAAAATACCTTGACTAAGTGATCAAAATTAACATCAACAATGAGGGACAAACAGACATTGCATGCCTCAGAAATGATGACAATTTCATTTACATAGTATTCCACTGGGAATGCATAACTAGGGTTTAGGACAGCAGGCTCTGCATACCACCCAGAGAAGAGAGGAACAAAAGAGGGAAATCGCAACAACAGAACCATGAGTAGGAACCAGCAGCGGCTGCTGCTGCTGGCACCCGCCCCCACACCAAAGACTTTTTAGAATTCTTGGGCCCCTGGGCCTGTGACTACAGACAAAGGAGGCTCCAGGGATCTACCACCCCAGGAAAGGGGAGAGAGAGGGACACAGCCTAAGGATGACTCAGGCTCTGACTCACAAATTTAGGCTGCAGTGCCCCACGGGCCCTTCCAGGCCAGGTGGGACCACACGGTGGTTTGCCCTGGGAGCCAGCGAAGGACTGGAGAAATCCGACCCTTACAATCTCCCTCTCTTCTATCCTAGACTAATTGTTGAGGACTCCACAGGAGAGGGAAGAGAGAGCCTGGGGTTGACTCCGCTTTTGAGTCCCAGGTTTGGTCTGCTGTGTCCCTAGAGCCCTTCTAGGATGGGCGGCTCTGTGCCATTGTTTGCCTTGGAGGTAGCAAAGGGATAAAGATATACAAACCTCCCAATCTCCTCCTCTACTAACAGGGACTGATTGTTGAGGACTCAGAGGGGAGTGGAAATATTTCCTAGCTGGGAAAAGGGAGGAGGCTGCCAGAGAAGACTGCAGAACTGTCTCAGAAAATTTGAATTACACAGCTCTTACCCTCCAGACAGGAGCTCTATCACATTGATCTGGTCTGTGTTGCAACAAATTCACTCCAACCAGGCATTGAATTGAGAGCTGCCAAGGAATGCCATCTCCTGGCAGACTAAGGAAGTACACATAAGAAAATTGAAAAATAAGTAGGAGAGGCTTTTCCTGGCCTCTATAGCCTCCGTGCCCAAGGCCCTAGGAAGCGACTCTACAACCAATTATTGGGTCCAGTGCCCAGTTTTGAGCAACCAGCAAGATAATCCTAACAATCCAGGTCGAGCCAAAAATCAAAGAGCTGTGGTAACTCACAGCCTCCTGCCACTAAATCCCTATAAAAGAGAAAGAGATTGAACATCTGAGTAAACTACATCTTAACCAGATGCCTAAACGCCAGCAAAAAATTACGAGCCATACTAAGAAAACAGAAGACATGGCCCAAGAAAAGGAGTACATCAAAGTCCCAAAAGAGATGCAGAATTTGAGAGAACTAATCAGCAAGATGAGCACAAATTTCCAAAATCAAATTAATGAGTTGAAAGACAATATAGTTAAAGAGATAACTTACATCAAGAAGACATTGAGCAAATGCAAAGAAGAATTTGAAATCCTGAACAGAAAAGTAACCGGGCTCATGGGAATGAAAGACACAATAGGTGAGGTCAAAAACACATTTGGGGCATACAACAGCAGACTCGAAATGATAGAAGAAAAAATAAGTGATACCGAAGACAGAGAAGCTAAAATTGAAGAGACAAAAGAACAGAGAAAGAAAAGAATGGAAAAAATTTGGGCAGGGGCTCAGAGAGTTGAATGACAACACAAAACCCTACAACATACATGTCATGGGAGTTCCAGAAGAAGAGAAGAGAAAAGGGGCAGAAAGAGTATTTGAGGAAATAATAGCTGAAAATTTCCCACTCTCAAGAAAGAAATGAACTCACATGTCCAAGAAGCACACCATACCCCAATCAGAATAAATCCAAATAGGCCTACGCCAAGACACATACTACTCAGAATGGCAAAGAAAAAGAGAAAATACTCAGAGCAGCAAAAGAGAAGCAAACAATCACGTACAAGGGACGTCCAGTAAGACTTTGTGCAGATTTCTCTTCAGGAACCATGGAGGTGAGAAGACAGTGGTATTATACAATTAGGAAACTGAAAGAGAAAAACTGCCAGCCCAGAATTCTTTATCCAGCAAAACTGTCCTTCAAATATGAAGGTGAGTATAAAATATTCACAAACAGAAACTAAGAGTTTGCAAAAAAGAATCCACCTTTGCAGGAAATATTAAAGGAAGCCTTAGAACCTGAAAGAAAAAGACAGGAGAGAGAGGCTTGGAGGAGAGTAAGTAAGAAAGAATAGCAGAAAGGACAACCAAAAGAGTAAAAGGTGAGACAAAAGCAAGATGACATATGAAAACCAAAGAATAAAATGGAGGAAATAAGTGGTGCATTTACATTAATATCATTGATTGTGAATGGATTAAATTCCCCAATCAAAAGATCAAGGCTGATAGAATGGATAAAAAAACATGAGCCATCCATATGCTGCTTACAAGAAACTCACCTCAGACCCAGGGATAAAAACCAGCTGAAAGTGAAAGGTTGGAAAAAGATACTCCATGTGAATAGTAAACAGAAAAGAGCAAGGGTAGCTATACTAATATCAGACAAAAAAGACTTTAAGTGCAAAAAAAGTTATAAGAGATACAAAAGGTCATTATATATTAATAAAAGGGGCGATCCACCAGGAAGATATAACAGTCATAAATATCTACACACCTAACCAGGGTGCCCCAAAATATATGAGAAAAATTCTGGCAAAAACTGAAGGGAGAAATAGACATTTCTACAATAATCGTTGGAGACTTCAGCACCCCCACTCACATCATTAGATAGAACAACTAGACAGAAGATCAACAAGGAAACAGAGAACTTGAACAATATGATAAACAAGTTAGACCTAACAGACATATACAGAACAATGCATCCAAACTCAGCGGATTATACATTCTTCTCAAGTGTCCATGAATCTTTCTCCAGGATAGACTACATGTTAGGTCACAATTCAGCTCTCAATAAATATAAAAAGATTGAAATTATACAAAGCACCTTCTCAGATCATAATGGAATGAAGCTAGAAATCAATAATAGACAGGAAAAAAAGTAAATGTGCACATGTGTAGAGACTGAACAACACACTCCTAAGTAATTGGTGGGTTGAAAAAGAAATTGCAAGCAAAATCAGTAAATATATCGAGACAAATGAAAATGAGAACACAACGTATCAAAACTTATGGGATACAGCGAAGGCAGTCTTGAGAGGGAAAATTATAGCCCTAAATGCCTAATTTAAAAAACAAAAAAGAGCTAAACTCAAAGATTTAACTGAACAACTAGAGAAACTAGAAAAAGAACAGCAAACCAATCCCAAAGCAAAAAGAAGGAAAGAAATAATAAAGATTAGAGCAGAAATAAATGAAAATGAGAACAGAAAAACTACAAAACCAAAAGCTGGTTCTTTGAGAAGATCAATAAAATTGACAAAACCCTAGCTAGACTAACAAAGAAAAAAAGAGAGAAGATGCAAATAAATACTATCAGAAATGAAATGGGGGGGGGGGAGTTACAAATGACCCCATAGAAATAAAAAGAATCATAAGAGGATATTATGAGAAACTTTATGCCAACAAACTAGGCAACCTAGATGAAATGGACAAATTTCTAAAAACACAGAACCAACCAGCATTGACACTACAAGAAATACAAGAACTTAACAAACCAATCACATTTAAGGAGATTGAATCCATCATCAAAATGCTCCCAGCAAAGAAAAGTCCAGGACCAGATGGCTTCACAAGTGAATTCTACCAAGCATTTTCAAAAGAATTAACACCAATCCTGTTAAACTCTTCCAAAAAAATTGAAGAGGAGGGAAAATTACCCAACACATTTTATGAAGCCAATATCACCCTAATACCAAAGCCAGATAAAGATTCAACAAGAAAAGAAATTTACAGACCAATCTCTCTAATGAACATAGATGCAAAAATTCTCAACAAAATACTTGCAAATCGAATCCAACAGCATGTCAAAAGACTTATACATCACGACCAAGTGGGATTTATTCCTGGTATGCAAGGCTGGTTCAACATAAGAAATGCAATCAATGTAATACACCACATTAACAAATTGAAGGAAAAAAACCACATGATCATCTCAAAGGATACAGAAAAGGCATTCGACAAAATCCAGCATCATTTTTTTTATAAAAACACTTCAAAAGATAGGAATAGAGGGGAAATTCCCCAATAGGATAAAAGGCACATATGAAAAACCCACAGCCAACATCATAATCAATGGGGAAAGGTTATTCAACATTGTACTAGAAGTTCTAGCTAGAGCAATTAGACAAGGAAAAAAAAATAAAAATTAAAGACATCCAAATAGGAAAAGAGGAAGTAAAACTCACTGTTTGCAGATGACATGATTCTGTACCTAGAAAATCCTGAAGTATCCACGACAAAGCTACTTGAACTAATAAATGAGTTCAGCAAAGTGGCAGGATATAAAATCAACACGCAAAAATCAGTAATGTTTTTGTACACTAGTACTGAACAACCTGAGGAGGAAATCAGGGGGAAAATTCCATTTTCAATAGTAGCAAAAAGACTCAAATACCTAGGAGTTAATTTAACCAAAGAAGTACAGGGCCTATATGCAGAAAACTACAAAGCAATGCTAAAAGAAATTTTAAAAGACCTAAACAAATGGAAAGACATTCCGTGTTCATGGATTGGAAGAATAAATATCGTGAAGATGTCAATCTTACCCAAACTGATTTATACATCCAATGCAAAACCAATCAAAATCCCAACAGCTTACTTTACAGAATTAGAGAAGACAAATACAAATTCATCTGGAAGGGTAAGTGCACCTGAATAGCCAAAAGTATTCTAAAAAAGAAGAGCGATGTGGGAGGAATTTCACTGCCTGACCTTGAAACATATTACAGAGCTACAGTGGTCAAAACAGCATGGTACTGGCATAAAGATAGACACATCGATCAGTGGAATAGAATTGAGAACCTAGAAATAAACTCGCACCTATATAGTCAACTGGTTTTTGACAAACCTACCAAGCTCACGCTAACAGGAAAAAACAGTCTCTTCAACAAACGGTGTTGGGAGAACTGGATATCTACAAGCAAAAGAATGAAAGGACCCCTATCTCACCCTGTATACAAGAATCAAGTCAAAATGGATCAAAGATTTAAATACAAAAGCCAGGACCATAAAACTGCTAGAAGAAAATGTTGGGAAACATAGTCAAGACCTTGTAGTAGGTAGTGGTTTCTTGGACCTTACATCCAAAGCATGTGCAACAAAAGAAAAAATAGATAAATGGGACCATCTCAAAATTAAACACTTTTGCACCTCACAGGACTTTGTCAGAAGGGTGAAAAGGCAGCCAACTCAATGGGAAAAAATATTTGGAAATCACATATCTGATAAGGGTCTAATATCCAGGATATATAAAGAGATGTAACAACTCAATAATAAAAAGACAAACGACCCAATTAAAAAATGGGCAAGAGACTTGAATAGACATTTCTCCAAAGAAGAAATACAAATGGTAAAAAAACACAAGAAGAAATGCTCAACATCACTCATGATTAGGGTAACGCAAATCAAAACTACAATGAGATATCATTTCACACCTATCAGAATGGCCAGTATTAAAAAGACAGAGAACTACACGTGTTGGAGAGGATGTGGAGAGATAGGAACACTTCTTCACTGTTGGTGGGAATGCAGGATGGTACAGCCACCATGGAGGACTATTTGGCAGTTCCTAAAGAAGTTGAATATAGACTTGCCACGTGACCCAGCAATACCACTACTGGGTACATACCCAGAAGAAATGAGAGCAGTGACATGAATGGACATCTGCACACCGATGTTCACAGCAACATTATTCACCATTGCCAAATGCTGGAAACAACCCAGGTGTCCATCAACAGATGAATGGATAAACAAACTGTGGTCTATTCACACGATGGAATATTATGCAGCTGTAAGAAGAAATGAAGTCGTAAAACATATGACAACATGGATGAACCTGGAGAACATTATGTTGAGCGAAGCAAGCCAGACACAAAAGGACAAATACTGTATGAATGCGTTACTATGAACCAAATATATTGTGTAACATATTGTTTGATTCAAAAAAATTTTTATATGTATCCAGTACATTTAATAGAGAAATGTATATATTTATTCATCTGTGTTTACTTTTTAGTTTTTAATTGTTTATACTTTCAATTATTAAATGTACAAAATTAAAAAAAGTACATTGCCCAAAATATATACCATAATATAAACCATTAAAAAAAAAAAAAAAAGACTTAGTATTACAGTGTGTGTGTGTGTGTGTGTGTGTATCTTAATTTTTATACTGATAACATATTTAAATGATTTTATTTGGGATATATTCTGTTAAATAAAATAAATTATTAACATGGATTTTTTTTTTTTTTTTAAGTCTGTGAGGCTGCTGGAATGTAGCAGACCAGAAATAGGTTGGCTTTTACAATGGGCATTTATTATTAACTTACAAGCTTACAGTTCTGAGGCTGTGAAAATGTCCAAATCAATTCTTCATCAGGCAATGGTTTTCTCCCCAAAGACTGGCAGTCAGCGATTCTGGACTCCTCTGTCATATGGCAAGGCAAATGGTGGTATCTGATGTTCTCCCTTTTCCAGGTTTCGTTGCTTCAGCTTTTGGCTTCCTCTGACTCTCCCCTCTCTCTCCCCTTTCTTGACCCCCCCCCTTCCATATTCATCCCATTTATAAAGGACTCCAGTAAGAGGATTAAGACCCACCCTGTGTCATGCCTTACTGAAGTAACCTATTCAAAAGTTTCCATCTACAATAGGCTCACACCCACAGGAATGGATTAGCTCTAAGGACATGATTTTTTCTGGGATCCATGAAAACTTCAAATTATCACATACTTATTACATTTTTTAATATGATTACTAGAAAATTTTAACTTACATATGTGGATTCCTTTATATTTCTATTCAACAATGCTGCTATAGAGTAAAAGAGGTTTAAAAGACAGATCAACTTTTCAAAAAATTAGCTACCCTATAGTATCTAGAGCTATACTTGAGTGACAAAACTGTTTTTTAAAACACAAGGAAGTAATTACTATAAAGTGAGCATAGTAGTTATTAAAGGGAGAGGGACAGGATTGTGATTGGGATGGGGGATAAGCAGTAATTCTGTGTAGCTGGCAAAGTTTTATTTCCTGACTCAAGTACTTGCCTTCATTAAGCTATACATTTGTCTTGTGTGGTTTTCTGTATCTGTGCTTTATTTTACAATAAAATTCTACAAAAGAAAAGCAAAATATTTCATTTTGAACTTTCTGACATAAAAGCAAATTCTTACATGTATCTAAGAAAAGAAAAGTAAATGCTATTGACAGGCCTGAAAAAGATTAATCAAATTTTTAAAACTGTTTCAAGTGAGTATGGATGTGGCTCAAGCAGTTGAATGCCCGCCTCCCACATGGGAAGTCCCGGGTTCAGTTCCCGATGCCTCCTAAAGAAGACAAGCAGACAACAAATGCAAACAATGGGCAAAAATAATGAGCAAACAGACAAGGGGGTCATCGGGGGAAGGGGGACATTATTTAAAAAAAAAGAAAAAGGACTCAGTGTTTAAAACAAAAAAAACTGCTTGAAGCCTCTTTCAAATAAGCGAAAATCTTTAAAAATCAAATTGATGATATAAATCTAACACTTTTTAAAATCTTGCTTTATTAATTCAATAACACAAGTTGAACATAGTGTGTCAAAGAAAACAGAACATTTTATAAAATTTTTTGTTGTTGTTGTTGTTTTTATTTTTTTAAACTTTTATTTTCTGCATTTAATAATTTAAACATAAGCAACAAAAAACTAAAAAGTAAACACAGATGAATAAATATATACATTTCTCAATTAAATGTAATGGATACATGTAAATTTTTTTTGTTGTTTTGTTTTTTGTTTGTTTTTTTGTGTGTGTGTTAATCAAACAATATATTACATAATATATTTGGTTCATAGTAATGCATTCATACAGTATTTGTCCTTTTGTGTCTGGCTTGCTTCGCTCAACATAATGTCCTACAGATTCACCCATGTTGCCATATGCTTTACGACTTCATTTCTTCTTACAGCTGCATAATATTCCATCGTGTGAATAGACCACAGTTTGTTTATCCATTCAGCTGTTGATGGACACCTGGGTTGTTTCCAACTTTTGGCAATGATGAATAATGTGGCTGTGAACATTGGTGTGCAGATGTCTGTTCGTGTCACTGCTCTCAGTTCTTCTGGGTATACACCCAGTAGTGGTATTGCAGGGTCACGTGGCAAGTCTATATTCAACTCCTTTAGGAACTGCCAAACAGTCCTCCATAGTAGTTGTACCATCCTGCATTCCCACCAAAAGTGAAGAAGTGTTCCTATCTCTCCACATCCTCTCCAACACGTGTAGTTCTCTGTCTTTTTAATAGTGGCCATTCTGATAGGTGTGAAATGATATCTCATTGTAGTTTTGATTTGCATTTCCCTAATCATGAGTGATGTTGAGCGCTTCTTCATGTGTTTTTTTGCCATTTGTATTTCTTCTACGGAGAAATGTCTATTCAAGTCTTTGGCCCATTTCTTAATTGGGTCATTTGTCTTTTTATTGTTGAGCTGTAACATCTCTTTATATATCCTGGATATTAAACCCTTATCAGATATGTGATTTCCAAATATTTTTTCCCATTGAGTCAGCTGCCTTTTCACCCTTCTAACAAAGTCCTGTGAGGTGCAAAAGTGTTGAATTTTGAGGAGGTCCCATTTATCTACTTTTTCTTTTGTTGCACGTGCTTTGGGTGTGAAGTCCAAGAAACCACCACCTACTACAAGGTCTTGAAGATGTTTCCCTACATTTTCTTCTAGTAGTTTTATGGTCCTGGCTTTTATATTTAGATCTCTGATCCATTTTGAGTTGATTCTTGTATAGGGGGTGAGATAGGGGTCCTCTTTCATTCTTTTGGTTGTAGATATCCAGTTCTCCCAATACCTTTTGTTGAAGAGACTGTTTTTTCCCATCAGCGTGGGCTTGGTAGGTTTGTCAAAAACCAGTTGACTGTATAGGTGAGGGTTTATTTCTGGATTCTCAATTCTATTCCACTGATCGATATGTCTATCTTTATGCCAGTACCATGCTGTTTTGACCACTGTAGCTTTGTAATATGTTTCAAGATCAGGCAGTGAAATTCCTCCCACATTGCTCTTCTTTTTTAGAATACTTTTGGCTATTCGGGTGCACTTACCCTAGATGAATTTGGTAATTGCCTTCACTAATTCTGTAAAGTAAGCTGTTAGGATTTTGATTGGTATTGCATTGAATCTATAAATCTATAAATCAGTTTGGGCAAGATTGACATCTTCACGATATTTATTCTTCCAATCCATGAACACCGAATGTCTTTCCATTTGTTTAGGTCTTTTTAAATTTCTTTTAGCATTGTTTTGTAGTTTTCTGCATATAGGTCCTATACTTCCTTGGGTAAATTAACTCCTAGGTATTTGAGTCTTTTTGTTGCTATTGAAAATGGAATTTTCTTCCTGATTTCCTCCTCAGATTTTTCAGTACTAGTGTACAAAAACATTACTGATTTTTGCGTGTTGATCTTATATCCTGCCACTCTGCTGAACTCATTTATTAGTTCAGGTAGCTTTGTTGTGGATACTTCAGGGTTTTCTAAATACAGGATCATGTCATCTGCAAACAGTGAGTGTTTTACTTCCTCTTTTCCTATTTGAACGCCTTTAATTTTTTTGCCTTGTCTAATTGCCTAGCTAAAACTTCTAGTACAATGTTGAATAACAATGGTGACAGTGGGCACCCTTGTCTTGTTCCTGATCTTAGGGGGAAAGCTTTCAACCTTTCCCCATTGAGTATGATGTTGGCTGTGGGTTTTTCATATATGCCTTTTATCATATTGAGGAATTTTCCTTTTATTCCTATCTTTTGAAGTATTTTTATCAAAAAAGGATGTTGGATTTTGTCGAATGCCTTTTCTGCATCTATTGAGATGATCATGTGGTTTTTTTCCTTCAACTTGTTAATGTGGTGTACTACATTGATTGATTTTCTTCTGTTGAACCAGCCTTGCATACCAGGAATAAATCCCACTTGGTCGAGATGTATAAGTCTTTTGATATGCTGTTGGATTCGATTTGCAAGTATTTTGTTGAGAATTTTTGCATCTATGTTCATGAGAGAGATTGGTCTGTAATTTTCTTTTCTTGTGGAATCTTTATCTGGCTTTGGTATTAGGGTGATATTGGCTTCATAAAATGTGTTGGGTAATTTTCCCTCCTCTTCAATTTTTTGGAAGAGTTTAAACAGGATTGGTGTTAATTCTTTTAGAAACTCTTGGTAGAACTCACCTGTGAAGCCATCTGGTCCTGGGCTTTTCTTTGCTGGGAGATTTTTGGTGACGGATTCAATCTCCTTAATTGTGATTGGTTTGTTAAGTTCTTGTATTTCTTGTTGTGTCAGTGTAGGTTGGTTATGAGTTTCTAGAAATTTGTCCATTTCATCCAGGTTGTCTAGTTTGTTGGCATATAGTTTCTCATAATATCCTCTTATGATCCTTTTTATTTCTGTGAGGTCATTTGTAATTTCCCCCCTTTCATTTCTGATTGTATTTATTTGCATCTTCTCTCTTTTTTTCTTTGTTAGTCTAG
>JAKSZT010054393.1:7843674-7993621 GCA_026826555.1 Tolypeutes matacus
TAAAAAAAAAAAAAAAAAAAAAAAAAAAGATGCTTAGATTACATAAATGTTACACAATAATTTATAGGGATTCCCATGTTCCCCACCTCTCACACCTCCCACAACCTCCCACATAAACATCTTTCATTAGTGTGCCTCATCACCTGCAATGGATATATACATCCTGGGGCTTTGCCACTAAGCATGGACCATAGTTCACATTATAGACCACACTCTCTCCCACACAGTTCTGCATGCTATATGATGATGTAAAATGGCCTATATCTGTCATCATAATGTCACTCAGGATAATTCCCAAATCCCGAAAAAGCCCCTGTATTACAACTGCTTTTCCCTCTCCCTGCCCCCAAAGCGTCCAGTGGCCACTGGCTCCACATCGATGTTGTAATTTCTTCCATTGCTTGAATCACAATATGTCTACAACAGAATACCAGTAAGTCCAGTCTAGTCCATAGCTCTTTCCCCAATCCTGAGGAGTCTGGGATGGTGATGTCCACTTCACCTCCAAGTGAGAGGGGGCTTATATCCCATGGATAAGATGGATGGGATTATCCTGCCTGCAGCTGCAGACTCTCTCCATTCCCTGGGATGGCCATTGTCCATCATCATCTCCCTGCCAGGTGTCTTGGGTGAGTCCATTGAGCTATAGAGTAGGAGTTGCAGCTCCACCGAGATTCTGGGCACAGCTGGCACAGGGGAAGGCCAAAGGCTCCAGTCTCTGGAAGTACACCTACAAACTCCAGCACCATATATAGGTTTGAATAGAAGGGACTGATGGACCATGTGCAGGGAGGACTTATTTGATAGACTGGTACCTCTTAAGCCATACCCATCTACCCCACTTAGGGAGAGTCTTCCTAATTGCAAATTTCGTTGTCACTCCTTTGCTTAAAACCCCTGAATGACCACTATATAAAAAACAAAGTCTAAGATCCTCAGGGTCGCACAGAGGGCACTGCCATCTGCTGCCTACCTTTTCCTCCTGACCTCCACCGTGACCTCCCTTGCACTTTACCCCAGCAACTGTCCCTCCTACACTGGGATATGTCTCTCCTCCATGCCTTGGCTCTTGCTGTTCCTTCTCTCTGGAAAGTGTCCCCTATTCTTCATCTAGCTAACTCCTAGTCTTTTTTTTTTTTTTTTAAACTCATTTTAAAATTAACCATCATCACCTTCCAGAAAGAGTTCCTGATTCCCACTCCAGGCTGAATTAGTGCCCACCTCTGATCACCATGACAGCCCGGGCATTCCTCTGTGACTTACTGCAGGTGGTATCCTGATCATTCATGTATGTGGATATATATGTTACCACAAGACTGTGAGCTTGAGCACAGGGGCCACATCTGATTCACCCCTGGATCCTCAACACAATGGTAAATAGAAAGAGGACAAGCAAAGACTGTTCAACAATTAACTTTTTTCTATAAGCCTTCTCATTTCTCGGTTGTCAATAGCATAGCAGAATTTATGTTTCCCCTTGGCAATTTCTTTGTGCTTTTCTACCACTTATTGTGCTTCAATCACTTGTTGAGGCCATAATTCCTCCCACTGACTTCTAGTATTAAAAAAAAAAAAAAGTAAAGTTCTCCACATTTTCTCTCTAGGATGCTGACCAGGGAAGGGAAATGATTAAATAAAAACTCCCTAGAGATTAATTTTAAATCAAGAAACATTTGGGAGCACCTGCTTTGTGCCAGGCCAGACTCAGTGCTGGCAAGTCATTTGTTACCTTACACTGGCATTGGGCCATTACCTACCTCTATGGAGGGGGACTCACATTAAAGGGGAGAATAGCTGTTCATTTTTAACAACATTCTTTCCTAATTAAGAAATTAATAAGGTTATTTTCAAAACTTTCAATACAAAAAATATACAGAAACCTAAAATTACCCATTATTCAACTGCCCAGAAAGAACTCATCATTATTTACATTCTGTCATGTTCTGTGCTTATAATTTTATATAAATTGTATACATTCTAAGTATACCATTTAAAATTAATATCAAATCACAGGTATGTCCAATGTTATCATATATTTTTCTAAAACACAAACCTAATACCTGTGTAATATTCCCTTGTGACCACTCCAATGTTGGTGGAAATTTATATGGTCTCCCATTTCTTATTATAAGTAATATTGCAATTACCTTTCTTATGCATAAATCTTTATCTAATTCTCTACTTTCTTATAAGATATTTCAAACAGAATTATTAGAAGAGAAAATATAAACTTCTTATATGTCTCAAAGCATATTGCTAAAATTATTTCCCCTAAAATTCTATCAATTTCACATCCCCACTATATGTAATGAGAGTACCTCTCAAACCGTACTTTCAATACTGAACATTATTTTCTCATTTGTATTTGTTGATTTGTTAGGGAAAATGCTATTTCTCTTTAAACTATCTTAATCGGTATTCCTTTGAGAAATATATGAAAATAACATGCAATCTCACAGTTAATAGCCATCTCTATTCCTAACATTCACACTTAGGATGGGCACTACCCTAGGTACTTTTGTGTCCTTCCCAGCACTGGAAGGAATAATCTACATCTACTAGGGCTTGATAAATGTGTTGAAAGATTATGTGAATATTAATAGTGATAAAGGTTGGCAGAGCCAGTTTTCAGGTTGATGAATTGCTTATTTTCTTTTTCTATGTTTGTTTTTGTTTTTTAACATGACACATATCAATCCACTGCATGAAGTCAATACTCTGGAGGCAGGATGGTGTGGTGGTTATCCTGGCAGCAACACTTACTACCTACCTGACCTTGGGCAGGTCACATAATCTTATCTGTAAAATGGGGGATAATAGTACCTACTGCATGTGGTTGTTGTGAAAACTAAGTAATGTGTAAAGTGTTTGGAACAGTGTCTGGCACATAGTACCACCACTGCTTCTTTTTCTTCTTCTTCCTCTTCTTCCTCCTCCTCCTCCTTCTTCAAAATAAAAGGCAACCGTTTTTCTTTAGGTATCCTGAAATAAGTCCATCTGAAAGAAGTTGTTGAGTTACATGGGGAAACTAGTTCTGACTTCAAGAGATGCTGACTACATTCTTATGCCAGAGGAATTCATAGTACCTAAATATCTTATCTATGGAATGATTTTAGCAGGATGTACTTAGCCTGTTTAGAATTATTTATGGTTAAGAAATACATAAAAGAAAAAAGAAAAAGAAAAAAAGAAAAAATAACTAAAAAAGAAAACAAAATAAAATAAAAGAACAAAAACAAAAAAACAAAAAAACAAAAAACAAACAAACAAACAAAAAAAAGAATTATTTATGGTTAACAAAACAGGTAACTTTGGATTTATGGGATATAGCTTCTTGGAAAAAAATGTCACATAAATTGTGTAATCTCAGAACATAAAACAGAAGTGCTTCCTAATGGAAACTGCTCCCTCTGTGTCAGTGACGTACCACAGGTATCACTTAGAGACTTTGCACCTTAACTCTAGATCAGAGCATGTTAATAAAGGCAGACAGGACCTGGGGAGAAGGGATGGCCATCCTAGACTTTGCCCTACTTTGCCTATACTCAGGACTATTTGTAGCTGTGAACATCATTAGTAAATCTTGCTGCTGGGTAAGATCTGATTCTTGTGATCCTATTTGTCAATCTAATCCTCTCAGTTACCTCAGAGATCTCCTCTTACAGCTTATTTCATGAAATGTATTTCTGTTTTGCTATTGATACTTTTATGTTTCTTCTTTATTTTTTTCCTGTGATCACATTCTTAGGACACTCACAATTCCCTGTACAAAGCTCATGAATGAATGTTGAATTTACATCTACTTTACAATCCGTACCATATATATATAAGTTTAAAAAAATACCAATTTAAAATAAATCGTATGCTTCTTGAGTAACCTCAGAACACATTTTAAAGGAGGAAATTGTATACTATAGACAGTTTTTACAAGACTAAGGCAAACTATATTTAAAAAGAAAATGGCTAAAAACAATATGGGGATAAGCTTGGTAATTATCATGCTTCATTCCATTTCAATGAAATAACCTTATTAGATTAAAAAAAAGAAGAAGAAGAATTAGCAATGTAAGACTTAAACATTTTTTTACTAATTGAAGGAATGAGTACTTGGAAATTTATTCTATCCCTGCAGCATGTGTTTAACTCCCATAATTTTAAAGATAATTATATGTAACCTTACAATTATAGTCAAGCAGATGCATTAATGAAGAGTAATCACAATTACTTCATCTAAGCATATTAATTGATATGTTCTGTGACTGATGAATTTTAAGACATGCAATTGTAAGAGTCTGCAATGTTACAAATGTAGAACAGAGGTTAGCAAACTTTTTTGGCAAAGGGCCAGATAGTAAATATTTTAGGCTTTGCAGATTATATAGTCTCTAATACAATTTCTCAACTCTGTTACAGTGCAAAAGCAATCATAGGCAATAAGGAAATAAGTGGCTGTGCTCCAATAAAACTTTATTTACACAAATAGGCAATGGGATAGATATGGCCCTCAGGTGGTGGTATGCCAACACCTGAAGTTTGAAGTAGGGCATCTCCATCTCTACTAACCACTTACTTAATGGTAATACCTAAAGCATACCAGTGATAAGACCTAGTCCCATTCTCCAAAAAGCAACAAAAAACTATACAATAATACAAAGCAGCACATATTGAGCATTAATAAGTTGAAATAAAATTAAGGTTTAGATCACTGGAAAGGGAGTTGAGGCAATGGGGGGCCTTCCAGGTTGAGGAAATAATGTGAACAAAATTAAAGAGTCACGAACATACCCAATCTGCTTGAGAACAAGAAGTTGGTATCCAAATAAGCAAGAAAAGGAGAACGATGGAGAAGTTTTAGGGTTATATTTACAGAGTATAGGTTTCATGATGAAGGTATTTGAGCAAAGAGTGACATATACTAAACAAAGCTCTGTTTTACTGGAAACTGCATACTCTTATTGAATGTACTATGCAGGAGTTCATATATATGTATGTGTGTGGTATATACATAATTATATTATATATACATATACATATATATTACACTTAGCTCATAAAAGTAGAAATCACAATGCAAGTATAGTTAATAAATTAGTGCTAAAGAAGGAGTGACAGCTCAGGCTATAGGGAAAAAGAAAGTACAGTAGAGATTGAACATGCAAGACAAGGAATGATGGAGCTGAAAAGGGAGTAAAAGGACAGAATAAAGGACACGAGGTGAAGGAGTCAGCCTTAGAAAGAATGAGACATTCGCTTTTTCTGAGAAAGAAGGAAGGAGCCAAATGAGGAATGCAGAAAAGTTTAAAAGTAATCATGAAAGTATGACAAAAGGTTTGAGAGGAATGCCATATTGATAAGCATTTGGTTAGATGGCCAGATGCATGTGGAATAGGGGGCAAGGTCGGTTTTCAAAACCCTAGAGATCTGCAGATGATTAGGTAGTCAATAAAAGATAAATTAAAAGATGGCTGTTAGACTTGGCATAACTCTGTGCAGAGTAGCACTGTCCAGTAGAATTTTCTGTACCTATGGAAAGGTTACACATCTGTACTGTCCAGGATTCAATCAGCAGAGTTTGGTGAACTTCTTAGCCGAATAAAGGTTTTCATACATGCCTACTTATATTAAACCATATCTCAAATAATGCTTACTATGTCATTTTTAAATGCTTTACTATGATTGTCTTACGCTATTTTATTGAATATGCTAATGAAATTTTTCAAAGCATTTTGAAGTATTAAAGTTATATAAGTGCAAGCATTCAGGTGTAAGCAAGCATACTTGCTCCTCTGTAGAATAAACTAGGGCTTCTCACCTGAACCCAACAGGATTAAGGTGAAATAGGCAACCAAAGAAGAAAGTCTTTAATGCCCATCTATGACACTGTGGTTGAAGAAATGGTTTAAAAAAAAAAAAAAGTAACAGATCATTCCACTGTCATTAATTTCCTTTGTGCTCCTATCAGCGCACTGACAGCACTGCAATGATACAGCTGGCTATCAGAATCCTAAGGCAGTGCTCTTAAGATAGGTGTGTGGGTTAATGGCTGTTAATTGCATAAGATATTTGAAAGCAATTTCTGTGCATAAGGTTGGGTGAGGACTGATCATATTAACTAGTAAGACTGCAGTGAATGAGGTGCATAATTAAAGAGATTTTTATCAAGCAAGATACCATAGCTAAGTTAATTTATATGCTGAGTCTCTCTTTAGTGAGAGAAAAATTCTGAATCATGGCTAGAAATCCCCCCTAACTTATTTAAGATGGAATATGTTTCATATTTTATATACCTTCAGTGACTGAAATTCTATACTGCCTTATGATGTACTGTTCTAAAATCATTAAGAAAGCATTCTTTACATGAATGAGCCTTGAAAACATGTTGAGTGAAATAAATCAGACACAAAGGGACAGATATTACATGATTCCACTTATATGAAATAACTAGAAATTCATAGAGATAGAAAATAGAGTACAGGTTATGGCAGGTGTTGGGAAACAGGACATTAATGTCTAATGGATGTAGGGTTTCTGTTTGGAGTGATAGGAAAGTTCTCGTGATAGATGGTGATGAGGGTACAGCACTGTGAATGTGATTAACCCCGCTGAATTGTATGCTTGGGAGGGACTGCAATGGGAAATTTCATGTTGTATATATATTTCCACAATGAGAGAGAGAGAGAGAGAGAGAGAAAGGGAGAGAGACTAAAGAGACAATGACAATTAAATGTTATACATGATCCTAAAATGGAGGAGAAAATGCCCAAAAGAACATTATGGTACATATGAAGAAACTAGAATACAGTCTGTGAGCTTCTATCAACATTAAATTTCTTGAACTTGATAACTGTTCTTAAGGTGGTTACACAAGTGAATATCTTTGTTCTTAGGAAATCTATATGGAAGTATCAAGTGTTCAGGGAGCATGATTTATTCACCCTTTCTCAAATGCTTAGAAAATAGATAGGTGGACAGATGGATAGTTGGGTAAATAGATGGAACAATATGTCAAATGAGGCAAAATATTAAAAGATGGTGGATCTGGGCATCTGGGAGGCAAGTATGTTGGAGTTCTCTGTATGAGTTTTGTAGCATTTTTGCAACTGTCCTGTAAAATTGAAATTATTCCAAAATAACTTTTTTTTTAAAAAAAAAAAAAAGGGAAAAAAAAAAAGAAAGCATTCCTTATGTCTCATCAAATTCTCCCTATATTATCTAACCTATTATCTCTTAATTAATTTCTTTAATTTTGACAAATGAAGATATTAGACTATATTCTTCGTGTTGCAATCCTTTATGTGCTGTTTTTCCAAGACAGCATTCTCATTTTTAATGCAGTTTTATTAATAAATATTCACATACCATACAGTCTACCCAAAGTTTACAATCAGTGCCTTTTAGTATAATCACAGAGTTGTGCACTCATCACCACCAATTTTAGAACATTTTCATTACTCCAAAAAGAAAAATCCCATACCCCTTAGAGCTACCTTTAATCTCTCTATCCATCCCCAGCCCTATATAACCACTAATCTATTTCTGTCTCTATAGATTTCTTATATAACTGCTACCTATAGTCTATAGCTTACATTTGGTGTATTTCTCCCACAAACCACTCTATTATTAATGCCATGTATTAGTACTGTTCATTTGTTACAGTTCATGGGAGAATGTTCTCGTATTTTTATTGTTAACTACAGTCCATCATCCACCACAGGATTCTCTGTGTTATATACAGACCCATGCCTTGTACAATCCATCCAAAGTATACACTCAGTGCCCCTCAGTTTCATCACACACAAAGTTGTGCCCAAGAAACCATTCTCATTTGAACATAGTACCACTGGTTTAAAAACAGCTTTTCAGAGCATGGGTATCAGCGGGTCGGCTAAAAATGCCTGCTACAAGCATCTGGAGTAGTGCCCCAAACAGAGTAAATGCTCACCAAACAATGTTCTCTCTAACTCATCTGGAACATGGTTCGTGTGAGAGTCTGAGAAGGCACACATGCCATAGCACTACCTTCCAGCTCTTGTGCACATACCTATCCTGATAATGCAGCCTTCACTGGATGTCAAACCATTTGTCTTTTCCAGTAGGCAGTAATTCTGCTGTTGGGCTCTTTCTAAATTTCAAAACAATGGATCCTGTGCAAAAAAGTAGTCATAAGCCACACATTTGGAGTGCCAATCCCCCAAAAGAGAAACAAGTTATTTCTTTTAAATGTGTGTCAGCTTTAACTTGGATAGCAAAGCTGACATCCACTACAAAGGAAGTAAATATGCCAAGAAGGACAAAACATTAGAGGCAATGGAAAATAAGCCAAAAATGGTTTCTCCCAAGGACAGTGCAAAGGCTAATCCCAGCTGCAATATCACACCAATCACAGGCAACAACTCTGACAAATCAGAAGATATAAGGGAAGTTAAAGCCATCAGCACCAGTCAACCAGCAAGCTCAGAAAGTAGCTAATTTCTCCTCAAATCTGGCACAACACCTCTGCCACCTAAAGCAGCCACTTCTCCCTCCAAGAGTGTAAATGAAGCTCCTGGTACTGTTTGTGAATCAGAAGATGAACAAGCCAAAAAATTACTTTATTGCTCACTATTCAAAGTGGCTGTGAACTCTCTCACAGCTAGAGGCACACAACACAGGATCTAAACACAAGATCGTGGCTGAAGTCTGTAATGGGATCCAACTAAGTCCTATCCTAGACCTGGATCAAGATTAAAGATGCAGAATGGCAATAAGGGATCAGGACTACAGAACAAGACATTTCACTGTGAAATCTGTGATGTTCATAGTAATTCAGAAATTCAACTCAGCACATTTCTAGCCAAAGGCATAAGGATCAAGTTGCAGGGAAATCACTGAGGCTGAAATACAGCTCTTATAATAAACTTCAGTGGAGCCCAAGTATTTTAGCAACAAAACTTGCATTCCAGAAAAATATGATGAAGTCTTTGGCCCCAGCCTTCCTGTCTTACCCCTGGTGGCAACCACAGTAGTGTCCTCTGCGCACTTCTGCCCCAGTTATCTGTCTCACTCTTTCAGGCTCCTGCCATACTTCCAGCTATCCTGAGGCCCAGGCATGGGCCCACCCAGGCCACTCCTGCCTCCATGCTCTTCACTCCATACTAAAGTCTGCAAGCTCCAAGACAGTGTAAGGTCAGTAGGAAAATTGAGATGGAAAGCCAAAAAGATTCAGCAATTTAGGCATTTTGCATTGCAAAAAGCCTATAATTCAAGAATTATAGAACCGTGCCTGTAATTTAGGAATCTGTGAACAGATAAACTTTGATCCTCCTACTCTCTCCCCTCCTTCTACCCCCATTCAATTTGTATATCTGGGATACTTGTTTTCTTGAAAATGTATTAGTCAGAAAAAAAAGTCATTCTCTATCACGTTACCAACAAATCACATCTTCTTTTTGGTGTGCTAGTGTTGACAGTGATTGTGTACTGTTCTAGATCTAAGTACTGTGGTATCTTGTGTGGTACTAGATCTGTATCTCTCATCTGAATTAAACCTTTTTAGTTGCTGTGTAAATGTTAGGAAGCAAAGAAGCAAAGCAGCTTTGAATTTTCTCTTTAAGGGAATAAAAGATATTTTCTTTATTTCACATTTTATTTGGAGCTATTTAAAAGAAATAGAAAGCCATAGAATATAGCTATAATTACTACCTTTTTTGCTAATTTTGTTAAATTTATTTCGTTTCCTCACCAGTTTGAGTTGCTAAGCAAATATATACAAACAGAAAAAGAGCTTCCTAAATTGCATATTTTTGCACCTCGTGTGCATTCTGCAAGAAGACAATGAATCCATATATTTCCATGTAATTATCATCTTCATTTTTAAAGTTTTCATTTGTAATGATGCTACATAATTTTGTGGCTCCCTAATGCAATAATGTACAGAAGATTTTAAAAATGTATAATTGAACAATTTATCTTTCTGTTCACTGACTATGGAGGCTGTGCCCCCATGCCTCTCTTTCTAAGCTGATATCAACAACACTGGAATATTTGTGAGATCAGGGGCAAGAGGTATCATAAAACAACAAAGCAGAATGAACACTATTAGAGTATCTGTATCTGCAATCTGTAAATGGTAAAATGTCTGCGTATTTTTTAAATGTACCTTTTCAATAAAAGCACACGAAAAATTTAAATATCTTTTCAGATGGGAAGGAAAAAACCTTACACATTCTTAATATATACCAGTAAGACACATACTACCTAAAAATATTAAAATGTGAAAAGTATTTTTCAGAATCTAGAAAACATTATAATTAAGTAATTATTCCATAACCTGCCCTCTCCCTGACTAAACAGACTCAACTCCTGTGATTTAGCAGGAACCTTATTTATCACTTCTTTCATTTTAGCCACGTTTCCATGAATATTTTTTAATTTTTTTTAAAGATACTTAATTATACAAATGTCACATAAAAAAATATAGGGGATTCCAATATGCCCTGCTCCCCAACATTTTCCCACATTGACAACATCCTTCATTAGTAAGGTACATTTATTGCAATTGATGAACACATTTTGGAGCACTGCCACTAAGCATAGATTAAAGTTTATGTTGTAGTTTACACTCTCTCCCACCCAATTCTGTAGGTTATAGCAAGATGTACAAGAGCCTGTTGTTGCAATGTCATTCAGGACAATTCCCAAGTCCCAAAAATGCCCCCATATTATACCTGTTTTTCTGTCTCCCTGCCCTCAGAACCTCCAGTGGCCACTGCCTTCACATCAGTGACATAATTTCTTCCATTGCTAGAATCACAATAAGTCTATAATAGAATACTAGTAAGTCTACTTTAATCTATAGTTAATTCTCCAAGCCTGAGGATTCTGGGATGGTGATGTCCATTCCACCTCTAATTGAGAGGGGGCTGTGATCCCATAGGGCCAATGGATGGGACACTCTTGCTTGCAGTTGTAGATTCTCTTGGTTCCTTGGTAAGTTAGTTTCCCTGGGTGAGACCAATGAACTGGAGAATGGGTGTTACAACTCCATCGAGATTCAGGGCCCAGCTGGCACATGGACAGCCCAAAGATTTAAGTCTCTTGGATGTACACCTACCAACTCTAGCACTAATTATAGGTTCATACAGAAGGACAGAAGAACCATGTGTAGGGAAACCACAACTGAGTCCAACTCTGTCACTCTGGGAAGCATAAATTCCAAAGTAGGGCCCAATGGCAAGGCATCAAACTCCTGAACTACCTGCCCTGACTATAATGTCTGGATGTCTCCAGAGCCCACAGGAGCCCTGCTATTTGGGGTAGTATCTACTTTGGCAGTCAATGAAATCCTGCTGAGACGTGCATAAGCATAACCTCTGGAATGACCTCCCGACTCACTTTGAAGTCTCTCAGCCATCTCAACTCATTTGTCTTTACCTTTCCCCGCCTTTTGGTCAAGGTCTATTTCCATTTGCATTGCTAGTTGGTGCTTGATAGTAATCCCTCAGTGTCACGGAGTCATGTCCTATGCTGAGGGGAAAGTAATGTATTTTTATGCTGAGTTTGGCTTAGAGAGAGGCCACATTTGAGCAACAAGGAGGCTCCCAGGAGGCAACCCTTAGGTACCCTATAATACTATGCTAAGTTTCAATTTCAAGATAAAGGTTCATATGCACAGTCATCAATATCAAGGGCCCATCAATGAACCATCCTCCTTCACTAGTCATTGCCCCTGTACTCAGGGGATTCTTGTTGGTCCATTAGAGAATGTGGCAGAGCTCCCCAGGATGGGAATTTGATATTCCTTTGGTTATTGTGTGACTCTCCACCCACCGTGACAATGTCCCATGAATATTTTAACATATTTATATGCCTTATATGTATTCCCAGGTGAGCTTCCTCCCATGTATTCCCCATCTCTGACACCCCACATCAATTATCCTTCCCTGCCACAGTTGTAACCCTTCTGTGATCCAAAACTTCTTCAAAAATGAAGCAAATAAAATAGCCAAATACAATAAGAAAATGAAATAATAATAGTTTTAAAAAATATGAAAGAAAAATTTTTTTTTAAATTTTAAATAAAACAATAAAAATTTGGGATAATAAAAATAAAAAGTATTTTTTTTAAAAAATTTTTTGACATTTTGCCTTTCATCACTGTCAGATCTGTTGTCCTATATGTACAGTGACATTTTTTCCCATTTATTCCCTTAGTGTCTTACTTTTTTGTTTTCATTTTATCCTCAAAGAAGTTTTAGTTTACACAAAAGTCATGTACCAAATACAGGGGACTGACTCCCATAACCCAACTGCCTCTCCCTTTTCTCCCTTCCCCTATTAATAACATTTTATATGTTGATGGTACGTTTGTTACAGCTGATGTACAAATATTGAAACATAGCTACCAACCATGGTAAATGGTTTACATTATGGTTTACATCTTGGACCACACACTTTTATAAACTTTGATGCTTTACAGCTTTCCTAAAATATGAAAAACAGAAGGCATCCATAATGGTATAATGGAAAGACTACTTCCCCACCTTGTAGGTCAGCTCTATTGAAACTGAGAGGCAGTGCAGGGTGGGTTAAGGCAGTGAAATGTGGTGTCCGAGTCTTCATTCAAGCTCTACCACCTACTGGCTGTGGCAAGTTGTTTAAAATCTTGTGCCGCAAGTTTCTCCTCTTTGAAATGAAAATGATAATGGTGCCTAATTCCTATGGTTGTTATGAAGGTTAAATAACTTAATATATGATATTTCCCAGCACTGCCTGACACACGGGGGTGTTAACTAAATGTTTGACATTATTATCAACAACACTACGTGCACTGACAACTATTCACTTCAATGACTTCTCTAATGCCAACTCCATGCATCAGACACTCTAAAGGCACTGCTCCTAACCATGTGCCGATTTGACAGATCTTCTACTATAGAAGACAGAGATTAATCAGAGGCAGTTTACAATAAAGCTAGTGAAATTTAAATTTCAGGGCCCCTCACTGGGCTGGGCCCCTTCCAAGGCCCTGGAAGGTCCTAGGGATGTCTTCACAAAGTCATATGATTTTGTAGAATTTGCAAAAGCAAGATATTTTAACTTTATTCAAAGTCTACTCTTTCTTTTCACTCCAATGTCATACCTTACCATAAGTAAGGTGCCTTTGGTGTGGCCCTGGGCCTTTAGAGGATCTGGATAAAAGGAATTTGAGTGGAGGACATATTTAGTTTGGATTTAATAGGATATTTTGGTGTGGTTTGCAGTCACTTATGTATTGCTAGTCATCTTGGTATAGAAATAGCTTCCAAGAATATCCCCATGTGCCAACTCACCCAATATCAGGACACACATGTACAGAGCTGGAAAGCCTAGCAATGTAGTATGCAGGTAGTAGAGAATACACAAGGTCTGAGATGTATGAAGTCAGAGTCAGAATCTAATACAGGCAAAATTCTTCCAACAATAAAATGTATAAAATTGTAAGCTAAGGATTTGGTTCTCCTCAACAAGTAATCAAAAGGAAAGTTTTCCCTGTCCAGTAACGCCACAAAGTACGAATATTAAAGAATATTACAGAAAACTCATAAGCCCCTAAAAGGACATGAACAAACTGGTTACTGAGTGTTGTCAATTCAAAGATTAATTCCTATACAAGAAAATTTGAAAGTTCTGAAATCTTACACCTCATATATGAACCAAATTTGAGAAAGGTTTTCCTAAATTTGACACCAGAAAGTCGGCTCACAAGGTGAATACAGGAGATCAATCTAAGGCTGACTGGGCTATAGAGTTGGATGGGAAGATGGTCCTGGAAAAAATCAGAATTAAGGAGATATTGCTGCCAGCAGATCTAAGGCTGAAGGATGTATGGTGAGGATTAATAAATAGTATGGGAGACGGGCATCTCTTCTCGAGTAAAATAGCTAGAGGACAAGCTGAAACACCCCCGAAAAAGATCTTCTAGGGTTTAGGTCAGCAGGCGAAGGCTGCACACCACCCAGAGGAGAGAGGGACAGAAGAGGGAAATCGCGACAACAGAACTGTGAGTTGCAAGTAGCAGCTTCTGCTGCTGCCGGCATCCTCCCCCACACTCTTCAGAATTCTCGGGCCCCTGGGCCTACGACCACAGACAAAGGGGGCTTCAAGGACCTACCACTCCCAGAAAGGGGAGAGAGAGGGACACAGCCTTAGGCTGACTCAGGTTCGAACCTGAAATTTGGGCTGCAGAGCCCCACAGACCCTTCCACACGGCGGTTGCCCTAGGAGCCCGGAAAGGACTGGAGAAATCCTATCCTCGCAACCTCCCTCTCTTCTAGCCTGGACTAATTGTTGAGGACACTACGGGAGAGGGGAGAGAGAGCCTGAGGCTGACCCTGCTTTGGACTCCCAGGTTTGGTCTGCCCTGTCCCGAGAGCCCTTCCAGGCTGGGTGGGGCTGCGCCATAGTTTGCCTTGGAGCCTGCAAGGGGCTAAAGATATACAAACCTCCCAATCTCATCCTCTACTAACAGGGACTGATTGTTGAGGATTCAGAAGGGAGTGGAAATATTTCCTAGCTGGGAAAAGGGGGACGCTACGAGAAGAGTCTGGAGAACTGTCTCAGAAAGTTTGAATCACAGGGCTCCTAGCCCCCAGACAGGAAGCTCTACCACATAGATCTGGTCTGTGTCACAACAAATACCCTCCCACCAGGCATTGAATTGAGAGCAGCCAACAAGCGCCATCTCCTGGCAGACCAAGGAAGTACACATAAGAAAATTAATAAGTAAGAGAGTCTTTTCCTGGCCTCTATAGCCTCCCTGCCCAAGGCCCTAGGAAACGACTCTACAACCAATTACTGGGACCAGTGCCCAGTTTTGAGCAACCAGCAGAACAATCCTAACAATCAAGGTTGAGCCAAAAATCAAAGAGCGGTGGTAACTCACAACCTCCTGCCACTAAAAGCCCATAAAAGAGAAAGAGATAGAACATCTAAGTAAAATACAAACTAACCAGATGCCTAAGCACCAACAAAAAATTACGGGCCATACTAAGAAAATAGAAGACATGGCCCAAGAAAAGGAATACAGCAAAGTCCCAGAAGAGATGCAGAATTTGAGAGAACTAATCAGTGAGATGAGCACACATTTCCTATATCAAATTAATGAGATGAAAGAGAATATAGTTAAAGCGATCAATGACATCAAGAAGTCATGGCGCGAACGTAAAGAAGAATTTGAAATCATGAACAGAAAGTAACGGAGTTCATGGGATAGAAAGACACATTAGGTAAAGTAAAAAATACATTTGAAGCATACAACAGCAGACTCGAAATGATAGAAGAAAGAATAAGTGATACTGAAGACAGAGCAGCTAAAATTGAAGAGAGAAAAGAACAGAGAGAGAAAAGAATGGAAAAAATGGAGCAGGGGCTCAGAGAGTTGAATGACAACACTAAACGCAAGAACATACGTGTCACTGGAGTTCCAGGAGGAGAAGAGAAAGGAAAAGGGGCAGAAAGAGTATTTGAGGAAATAATAGCTGAAAATTTCCCAACTCTCACGAAAGAAATGAACTTTCATGTCCAAGAAGCACACCGTACCCCAATAAGAATAAATCCAAATAGACCTACGCCAAGACACATATTATTCAGAATGTCAAATGTAAAAGATAAAGAGAAAATGCTCAGAGCAGCAAGAGAGAAGCAAAAGATGACGTACAAAGGACGTCCAGTAAGACTTTGTGCAGATTTCTCTTCAGAAACCATGGACGCGAGAAGACAGTGGTATGATACAATTAGGAATCTGAGATAAAAACTGCCAGCCGAGAATTCTTTACCCAGCAAAACTGTCCTTCAAATATGAAGGTGAATATAAAGTATTCACAAACAAACAGAAACTAAGAGAGTTTGCAAAAAAGAATCCACCTTTGCAGGAAATATTAAAGGAAGCCTTAGAACCTGAAAGAAAAAGACAGGAGAGAGAGGCTTGGAGGAGAGTATAGAAGAAAGAAAAGCAGAAAGGATAACCAAAAGAGTAAAAAGAAAGACAAAAATAAGATGACATATGAAAACCAAAGAATAAAATGGAGGAAATAAATAGTGCATTTTCAGTAATATCATTGAATGTGACTGGATTAAATTCCCTCATCAAAAGATACAGGCTGACAGAATGGATAAAAAAACATGAGCCATCCATATGCTGCTTACAAGAAACTCATCTCAGACACAAGGATACAAGCCGGCTGAAAGTAAAAGGTTGGAAAAAGATACTCCATGCGAATAGTAAACAGAAAAGAGCAGGGGTAGCTATACTAATATCAGACAAAACAGACTTCAAATGCAAAAAAGTGAAATGAGATCTGGAAGGCCATTATATATTAATAACAGGGACGATCCTCCAGGAAGATATAACAGTCATAAATATCTACGCACCTAACCAGGGTGCCCCAAAATATATGAGACAAACTCTGGCAAAACTGAAGGGAGAAATAGACATTTCTACAATAATCGTCGGAGACTTCAGCACCCCTACTCACATCATTAGATAAAACAACTACACAGAAGATCAACAAGGAAACAGAGAACTTGAACAATATGATAAACAAGTTAGACCTAATAGACATATACAGAACACTGCATCCAAACACAGCGGATTATACATTCTTCTCAAGTGCCCATGGATCTTTCTCCAGGATAGACCACATGTTAGGTCATAATACAGCTCTCAATAAATATAAAAAGATTGAAATTATACAAAGCACCTTCTCAGATCATAATGGAATGAAACTAGAAATCAATAACAGACAGGAAAAAAGGAAATTTGCAAATGTGTGGAGACTGAACAACACACTCCTAAATATTCAGTGGGCCAAAGAAGAAATTGCAAGTGAAATCAGTAAATATATTGAGACAAATGAAAATGAGAACACAACATATCAAAACTTATGGGATACAGCAAAGGCAGTCTTGAGAGGGAAATTTATAGCCCTAAATGCCTATATTAAGAAACAAGAAAGAGCTAAACTCAAAGATTTAACTGAACAACTTGAGAAACTAGAGAAAGAACAGCAAACCAATCCCAAAGCAAAAAGAAGGAAAGAAATAATAAAGATTAGAGCGGAAATAAATGAAAATGAGAACAAAAAAGCAGTAGAGAAAATCAACAAATCCAAAAGCTGGTTCTTTGAGAAGATCAATAAAATTGACAAACCCCTCGCTAGACTAACAAAGAAAAAAAGAGAGAAGATGCAAATAAATACAATCAGAAATGAAAGGGGGGAAATTACAAATGACCTCACAGAAATAAAAAGGATCATAAGAGGATATTATGAGAAACTATATGCCAACAAACTAGACAACCTGGATGAAATGGACAAATTTCTAGAAACTCATAACCAACCTACACTGACACAACAAGAAATACAAGAACTTAACAAACCAATCACAATTAAGGAGATTGAATCCGTCACCAAAAATCTCCCAGCAAAGAAAAGCCCAGGACCAGATGGCTTCACAGGTGAGTTCTACCAAGAGTTTCTAAAAGAATTAACACCAATCCTGTTTAAACTCTTCCAAAAAATTGAAGAGGAGGGAAAATTACCCAACACATTTTATGAAGCCAACATCACCCTAATACCAAAGCCAGATAAAGATTCCACAAGAGGGAAGCGGCTGTGTCTCAATCAGTAGGGCTCCCGTTTACCATATGGGAGGCCCCGGGTTCGGTTCCCAGGGCCTCCTGGTGAAGGCAAGCCCGCCCACACGGCGTGGTTAGCTGACCCAGCGAGCACAAGCAGCAAGGGGGGGGATAAATGAATGAATAAATAAATAAAATCTTTAAAAAAAAAAAAGATTCCACAAGAAAAGAAAATTACAGACCAATCTCTCTCATGAACATAGATGCAAAAATTCTCAACAAAATACTTGCAAATCGAATCCAACAGCATATCAAAAGACTTATACATCACGACCAAGTGGGATTTATTCCTGGTATGCAAGGCTGGTTCAACAGAAGAAAATCAATCAATGTAATACACCACATTAACAAGTTGAAGGAAAAAAACCACATGATCATCTCAATAGATGCAGAAAAGGCATTCGACAAAATCCGACATCCTTTTTTGATAAAAATACTTCAAAAGATAGGAATAAAAGGAAAATTCCTCAATATGATAAAAGGCATATATGAAAAACCCACAGCCAACATCATATTCAATGGGGAAAGGTTGAAAGCTTTCCCCCTAAGATCAGGAACAAGACAAGGATGCCCACTGTCACCATTGTTATTCAACATTGTACTAGAAGTTTTAGCTAGGGCAATTAGACAAGGCAAAAAAATTAAAGGCGTCCAAATAGGAAAAGAGGAAGTAAAACTCTCACCGTTTGCGGATGACATGATCCTGTATTTAGAAAACCCTGAAGTATCCACAACAAAGCTACCTGAACTAATAAATGAGTTCAGCAAAGTGGCAGGATATAAGATCAACACGCAAAAATCAGTAATGTTTTTGTACATTAGTACTGAACAATCTGAGGAGGAAATCAGGAAGAAAATTCCATTTTCAATAGCAACAAAAAGACTCAAATACCTAGGAGTTAATTTACCCAAGGAAGTATAGGACCTATATGCAGAAAACTACAAAACAATGCTAAAAGAAATTTAAAAAGACCTAAACAAATGGAAAGACATTCGGTGTTCATGGATTGGAAGAATAAATATCGTGAAGATGTCAATCTTGCCCAAACTGATTTATAGATTTATAGATTCAATGCAATACCAATCAAAATCCCAACAGCTTACTTTACAGAATTAGTGAAGGCAATTACCAAATTCATCTAGGGTAAGTGCACCCGAATAGCCAAAAGTATTCTAAAAAAGAAGAGCAATGTGGGAGGAATTTCACTGCCTGATCTTGAAACATATTACAAAGCTACAGTGGCCAAAACAGCATGGTACTGGCATAAAGATAGACATATCAATCAGTGGAATAGAATTGAGAATCCAGAAATAAACCCTCACCTATACAGTCAACTGGTTTTTGACAAACCTACCAAGCCCACGCTGATGGGAAAAAACAGTCTCTTCAACAAAAGGTGTGGGGAGAACTGGATATCTACAACCAAAAGAATGAAAGAGGACCCCTATCTCACCCCCCTATACAAGAATCAACTCAAAATGGATCAAAGATCTAAATATAAAAGCCAGGACCATAAAACTACTAGAAGAAAATGTAGGGAAACATCTTCAAGACCTTGTAGTAGGTGGTGGTTTCTTGGACTTCACACCCAAAGCACGTGCAACAAAAGAAAAAGTAGATAAATGGGACCTCCTCAAAATTCAACACTTTTGCACCTCACAGGACTTTGTCAGAAGGGTGAAAAGGCAGCTGACTCAATGGGAAAAAATATTTGGAAATCACATATCTGATAAGGGTTTAATATCCAGGATATATAAAGAGATGTTACAGCTCAACAATAAAAAGACAAATGACCCAATTAAGAAATGGGCCAAAGACTTGAATAGACATTTCTCCGAAGAAGAAATACAAATGGCAAAAAAACACATGAAGAAACGCTCAACATCACTCATGATTAGGGAAATGCAAATCAAAACTACAATGAGATATCATTTCACACCTATCAGAATGGCCACTATTAAAAAGACAGAGAACTACACATGTTGGAGAGGATGTGGAGAGATAGGAACACTTCTTCACTGTTGGTGGGAATGCAGGATGGTACAACTACTATGGAGGACTGTTTGGCAGTTCCTAAAGGAGTTGAATATAGACTTGCCACGTGACCCTGCAATACCACTACTGGGTGTATACCCAGAAGAACTGAGAGCAGTGACATGAACAGACATCTGCACACCAATGTTCACAGCCACATTATTCATCATTGCCAAAAGTTGGAAACAACCCAGGTGTCCATCAACAGATGAATAGATAAACAAACTGTGGTCTATTCACACAATGGAATATTATGCAGCTGTAAGAAGAAATGAAGTCGTAAAGCATATGGCAACATGGATGAATCTGGAGGACATTATGTTGAGTGAAGCAAGCCAGACACAAAAGGACAAATAGTATGAATGCATTACTATGAACCAAAATATTGTGTAATATATTGTTTGATCCACACATACAGAAAAACAAAAAAAACAAACAAAAAACAAAAACAAAAAAATTTACATGTA
Source organism: Tolypeutes matacus (assembly GCA_026826555.1). NCBI lineage: Eukaryota > Metazoa > Chordata > Mammalia > Cingulata > Chlamyphoridae > Tolypeutes > Tolypeutes matacus. The sequence continues at coordinate 7,863,830 of JAKSZT010054393.1, forward strand.
TCCAGTACATTTAATTGAGAAATGTATATATTTGTTTATCTGTGTTTACTTTTTAGTTTTTTATTGCTTATGTTTTCAATTATTAAATGTACAAAATAAAGTTAAAAAAAAAAAATAGTATGGGAGTTTGAAACTGAATGATAGGGAACAGTAAAACAATCTGGGTATGCTCCAAAATTCAACCTATCGGGAAGAGAGGAGGAAATAGGGTTATCTGTGCCAGGGGATAGGCAGGCATGTGAGGAGTAAGCCACACTGACTGTTACATGAAACTTGAAATTGGTGCCTGAAGGGGCTAGACCAACCTTGCCAGAGAGACTAGACCAACCTTGCCAGCAGTCACAGAGAAACTATACTGGGAGGTGCTCCCAGGTCTTTATTTACTTTTTTTTTTTTTAACCGGGAGGTCCTGGGGATCGAACCCGGGTCCCTCCATATGGGAGACGGACGCCCAACCAGTTGAGCCACATCCGACCCCCTCCCAGGTCTTTAATGCAATGGCCCTGGGCTCTAAAACAGGTCCACATGAGTCTTCAAAGGGCACCTGCCCATACAGACAAGAATCAACATAGAATCCAATGAAGCAGAATTTGTTCCTTTTCTTCCCTAATGTGGTTTTAAGTAATGGTAATCACTGTGGAATACTACTTAAATTGTTCCTAATCTAGAAAAGCCTTTGGCCAGGTGGTATCCATCCAATAATAATGGCTCAAGAAAGTGTTTTAACTCAAGGAGACTGTGACATGGAACGGAATGAAAAGTCTTACAAATTCCCACAATGATAACATTCAATGATACCTACTTAGAGAAAAACTTATCTTGGTGAGACTTTATAAAACATGAGATTAGAGAATGGGGTGCCAGGCTTCTTTCAGTTATGCTCAGCATCTAAAGTTTATATGTTTCATCACTGTAGCACCTGAGCCTTTGTTATTCTTTGACACCTTCTGTGCTTCCCACACCCATTTTATTCCCTCCCAGGTCTTTATGTTTACTGTTGGGTGCTGAGGCACAGATATGTTAACCTCAGCCACCCAGGAAGTAGAAAGTCATACTTCCTGATTTCATAGTTTGAATGGTGATTTCAAGCAAATCACTCACACCTCATAGCTATAGGCAATCTTTCAAATGACAGATTTGGAACCAATCTCTGGGCCAAAGGAAATAAAAACACTTTGAGGACTGGTGCAGTGCCAGGCTTGAGAGCTATCTAAGTAAGAGTCTAGTTCTCAAGGCTGTTAAATTTACAAATATCACAAAGATTCATCAGATTTAATTTTTTAAATCATAAAACTAAAGCAAGTATTCTCTACCACCATTCCAAAATTAGAATCTGTTTCAGCAAGCAACCTAAATTTGCACACAAAATGAAAAAAAAAAGTCATTACTTTGACTAATTACTCTTTACTACCCTTTTCAAAGATAGATCAAAACATCCTTTAACAAATGTCAATTTAATTTTACTGCTAAGGCAGGTGATAAATGGAAGACACAGTGTCCCTAAATACACAACGAAACAGATCAGTTTAATCTCTAAGAGGGAAATTAATTCAGAACAAATAGAAGCATAAGGCATTAAACTACTAGGGAACAAAATCAAAAGTATATGCTAACAGACTGATGAAATAGAAGTATGCTCTGTTATAAGTGGCATAACTGTTGCTTAAAAATATCCACTCCATCTTTTCCTCATAAATGCTGTAAATTAATTGTCCTCTTGGAACATACCAAGGGGTCCAGTAAATACACCAGCATCTTGATTAGAAGATTAGGAAATTGTCCTACAGCAACATGGTCAGTCTCAAAAACAATAGAAAAAGATTGACAAATATCTTCCAATCATTTTACAAATCACCTTTCACCATCTTTCTCAGTCCCTCTATGACTTCCTAATGTCTTAGGTAAGCAGAACCATGTTCCAAACTTGACATAAAGACCTGATTCCTGGACAGCATCTTAACACCCAGCCACCTAAGAAAGTAAAGCATTACACTAATACTGTCTTGAGTCCACCTGTGACAAAGAACCACTTCAGTAATCCTTAAGGACAGTTTATTAACTAAATACTAATTTCAACTTGAATTTAAAAATCAGGTCTTAGACATAAAGAGACATCCTACAAAAGAGCATGAATAAAATGTTCAAAATTTGTGGTCCATAACTCTTTTCTCAAAGACTTTGAGCAAAATATTCCCTTTTCCTTTTACATGATACAGCCTATAAATACTTTCTTGCTAAACATCAAATGCTGTGGGAATAGTCACAGTGGATCCAAAATTAAGATTATCATGTCAAATATGAACTATTGAAGGAAAAGTAGCACATTATAATTTAATAGATACTGAGCACTGATTGTTGGTAAACCATGATTTCATGATTTTTAAACATCCCCTTTTCTTCTGCCCAGATCCTATATTCTAATTGCATACACTATCCACTTCCCTCCTTAGAAAAATTAGAAGTTACAACTTTTGATATGTGCTTTTCTTTCAAAATGACTACCAATGAAAGTTATGGTACTCACAATGAGTAAATTATCTATAGTTAAATCATAATCCATTATCCCTCTTCACTTAAAGAAATGCAGCTTTCAAAAACTGAAATTTTTTAATTTGTAGGATCATATATTACAGTTATTTTGGTCAGCACATAACCATCCAATTAAGGAACTTATTAAAACTTTTTTTTTTTTTTTTTTTTAAGATTTTATTTATTTATTCATTTATCCCCCCCCTTGCTGCTTGTGCTCGCTGGGTCAGCTAACCACGCCGTGCGGGCAGGCTTGCCTTCACCAGGAGGCCCCGGGAACAGAACCTGGGGCCTCCCATATGGTAAACGGGAGCCCTACTGATTGAGCCACAGCCGCTTCCCTTATTAAAACCTTTTAATTCATTTATTTTCCATTAGAAACTGTACTGGATATCTTCATTAAATTCCTTAAAGCAAACACTGTTAGAACAAACCCAAGAATTTCATTTTAAATTCTTTTATTTCATCTATTTTTTTTTTTCCTTACTAAAGAGCTTTGTCTTTGGAAGTCATGTAGTAACCAGAATGCAAGATCCCATTGGTTAGAAAGATCCCATTCTCATGGCTGGAAGTTCAGCTAATTTGCAACAGAGAAAACAGCTCATCATAGTAAGAAAATAATCCCTGACGGGAGAGAAACAGAAATCAAAGAAAGAATGAAGCATCCAGAGACTTCACACTCACTTAGATAAGCTTGATTCTGAGACTACATTGATCTCCACGGAATAAATCACAAGTAGAATTATTATCCAGAATCCTACATAGTTTGAACACATTCCCAGCATGTAAAAATTAGAAAATGTCTAAAGTCTTATGAGGTCAAGATGCAAACTGCAAAGAATAGCATCAGTGGGATGGGATGTGGCTCAAGCAGTAGAGCACCTGCTTCCCACATGGGAGGTTCTGGGTTCGGTTTCCAAGTGCCTCCGGGAAAAAAAAAAAAACAAGCAAACAAATGAAAAAAACCAACTCAGTGGTTCAATGTGGTTCAGTGGTTGAGCATCAGCTTCCCGCTTTTGAGGTCCCGGGTTCAATCCCTGGTCCTGATACCTCAAAAAAAAAAAAAAAAGAAAGAAAAGAAAAAATAGCATCAGATGTTACAAACATGCTACATGTACTGACACAAATGAGAAGTCTAAAGAATAAAAACAAGTTCAGAGAGCATCTGGTCCTTTTTAAATACACACTATTTAATAATGTACCCAATTTGGCAAGTTCATAATGACTATTTCCAAGTCAATAAAATAGTTTGAAGTCTCCTTCCCACCAATGAATACACATGCTGAAAAGTCATACAATGAACTTGTCAGTTACGTGTGTATACACAGAAGACAATGCCAGGAAGACAATAGCATTTCCCAGGATGCAACTTTATAAGCACTGACATTACAAGGATCACATTTTTGGAAGATTACGTCCATGAAATTTAAACTATAACAGGAACAATATGCAAAGCTCTCCCTCCCTGGACGGCAGTGAAAGAAAATGATAAATGGTCTCCTTAGGATAGAGTTATTTTTAAATTGCAGGTCTTGACACATTAGTTGTTAATCAAATCAATGCAGTGGCTATCAGCATTTTCAAATGAAATAAACATTAGACAATGTCAAAGTACGCTGCATGCAGTAAAAAAAATAAATGTTTTTATTTTCGCAAAAAGCGAAAAATCGAGAAAAGAATCTCCACAACTAAATCATGTAGAGTCACAACACTACATCTTTTAGAGTTAAAGCATCTAAGAAAAGAGAAGTCTTTGTTTTGGGGAAATCAAATGGCTCTGCCTCAAAAATAACCTCAAATAGCCAAACCTGCTCAGACATTTATGAGAGATGATTTCTCATCACAAAACAGATCAAATACAATAATAAATGTACACATCTGTCAAATGTGCATAGCCAATATACTTTTTATACAAATAACTTTAAACATATTCCCTCACAATGTGAGAAAAGGTCCTATAAGTATTTGAAAAAGAAAATTAAGTAAAGAAGCCTTATTCAAAATGTTATCTGAATTTAGGGAAAAAAGAAAACACAAAAGTCAGTTAATAATTATATAGCAATAATGATTTCTACTTACAGCAAAGGTCTGGATCACAAGTTATTAAAATGAGATAAGCCAGCTTAGATTCCACCTATCAAACATATTTAAAATTAAAGAGCAGCATCAATAGACAAGAGACTGATAGAGGGCACAAGCCCATAGTGGTAAAAGAATGTTTTGAGTAAAGGAATTGTCTCTGCTATAGAAATCCCTCTTTTCTTATTGCTGAAGGTCAATCAATTACTTAGAAAAGATATCTAATGAAATTAAGATAACATGATTTAAAAAATCTTTAGGAGCTGGATTCTAAGCAATTCTTTCAGGAATCCAAAGAACAGAAAAGAATTTACAAGAAAAAAAAATTTATGAGGCATTACCTATCACAGTTTTTATTTTTTATTTTTTTTTTATATTGATCTATATCAAAATAACCTTGGACAGCCATTCCGAGAAACACAAACATCAGCTGATTCCCTTTACTGTGACCTCTTTGCGGATTCTCTCAACAACATATGAACCCACCTCAGTAAAGAGAATAAGTGGTAAATGATGAATATGTTTAACTCTTTGCCTTGTGAAATCAATACGCTATAGAAACAATATGAGCATAATATATTTACTTAGTATCCTGGTTACATGGTCTTTCAGAAAGGAAGTAACTTAGTAAAAAGAACATTGGCTCTAGAATTAGGCAGATGGGGTTTCAAACTCCAGCTCTACCTGATTGAGTAACCTTGAGCAGATTACTTACCTGAAACAGTAAAGGAAAAGACTGATAAATTTAAAACCTGTATTGTATAAAAGACATCGTAACTAAGGTTAAAAAAAAAAAAAAAACAAGCCACAAACTGGGAGGTGATATTTGGAAACATGTAACCAATAAAGAATTAACATCTAGACTATATGAAGAACTACAGATCTAAACTACTTGCTGGACATTTATACCTAACATCTTAGCTGCACCTTATGAATCAACATGCCATATTGTTCAAATATTTTAAATTGAGTATGCATTAATTATATAATCAGAATAAAAGAAAACATTATAGTTTTTAAAACTCTAGATGTCAAACTCCAAACAACATTTTCTGCCAAACTAAGTGTCAGGAATATACCTATTTCTTTTAACGGTATTATCACTCTCCCAGTCAATAAAGCCCAAGAACCTCACAGCAGTCTTTCACTCTTCCCTCTTCTTGACTTCCACACAAAGTATCCCTGAATTTACTATTTGGTCAACAGAATTTAGTCAAATTTTAACAATCAATTGTAATTCACAAATTTTGCCAAAGTATGAAATGCTACCATTTCAGGAGATATATGGCCTGTGGTTAGAAATCAATATCAATTGTTATTTATGGACTAACATGTACAAGTGAAAAAAATATGCTAAAGACAAAGTCCCTTACAGAGGTAAACTCTAAAGAAGAAGAAAAAAAATCAACCAAAAAGCAAACCAGCCAAACAAAACACCTCACTGTCACATTATCAAATTGTAAAATGTAGTGGAAAAAATATAAACTAGGAATCAGGAGCTCTGGATTCTAGTTTAAACTCTTCCAGAAACTAGCTGTGAATTAATAAATTACATAATATCCCTAATCATCAGCTTTCTCATCCTTAAAATTTCATCCTTAAAAATAGGATGAAATGATTACAAGTCCTTACAGCTCTAAATTCTATGATTTTATAGACCTCCTTTCACACATAGAGAAAATGGGGTACAGCGAACTAGAAATGTTGAAAATGGACTGAATGGGTAATTTACAGGTAATGTCAATTAGCATCTATTTTCTTTTAACCACCTTGAAAAACCATTAAGGCACTTATTAACTCTTGTCAAAATCAAGTCTTACCAAATATTTCAACAAAACAAATTCCTTTTAGTTTTCCTCTTAACAATCAACCTTTCAGTTCCTTTCAATTTTTCCCCTCCCTGTTTTGAAGTGCAAATACAATGGATAAATTATTGGCTGGTAGGACAGCTCGTCCTCAACCCTCTGTGTTACCAAGGTGGACTTCAGTCATACCTACGAAACTGGGGAACAGAATGCACACATAAAATCTATTTGAAAAGTCTTTGTGAACTGCAGGAATCTCAGCTTTTAGACTCTCCACTGAGATCATTTGAACCATATAAACCTCCTGGCTCCTCCAATGAGCCTCTGGCTCTAATCATTCCTAATCCATCATTCCACAGTTCTACAAAATATTAGTTCTACAAGACGCTCTAAGAAAAAAGGATTCCACAAATGTTTCAAAAATGCTAAATGTTATAGCCCCCTTCTTGAGCAACTCATAACGAACATTCAAATATTTAAGGCTCTGAGAAGCCCTAAACAAATCTGATTTATATTGTTTAATCCAGAGTTCCTAGACCCAAGTGACTACAAAACTTTCTTCAGAAAATATCTATTAATACCCCTATAAAATTTGTGTCCCAAGGAATCCGCTTTGGAAGGTGCCTGTTTAAACATACTTTCTTATAATTGAACATGTTGAGATTTAATTAACATTGTTAACCTGAAACTCTGATTGTTGTTTCATTTTGTTTTTTGTTTCTGAGATTCTGTATCACTCAAAGAATCATTTACCAATTTCTAAATACAAAGTAATTTTTCTAACACCAAACTGTTCAAGGTTAAACAAACACTAAGGCTCTCCCTTCCCTGCACTCACCCCTGTAAAAAGCAACTGAAATCTACCAACCAAATAAGAAGTAATATGGTAAAGTGTGATAAAAATCATACCGGCTCCCAGGCTCAAGTAGGTAAATGTAAACTATATTCCCCTCTCACAGGGTAACTTAATCCTTTCTTTAATCCATTCTTCTCAAGTTGTTTTAGTTTTAGTTTTGGCAACTTTGGTCACAGCTTACATTAAAAAAAAAAAAAAAAAAAAAAAACTTTAAGCAAAAGGTAATTAAAACAGAGGGAAAGTGAGAACAATTTAAATCACCAGCAGAAGAAGGAGGTTTAAAGCTGAATATGGACAAGTCTTAAGATATATTCCATGAAAAAAGAAAACTTATTTTTTAAAAAACAATATAAGACTTATGGGATAACAGGCTTATATTCAGTATTCATAACGAAAATGGAAGTCATCACTTGAATTAAGATTTACTTAGATTCACACATGATGGGACAGTGCTTGCAAAAGTAGAACACTTTGTTAGCATCTATACATTTCCATTTTTCAGCATGTACTTTCTTGGCAGTAAGTGTTCTTTCTCCCAGACATGTTGAAGAAAATAAAGGGACTGCCTGCTCTAAATTAGGATCATCAAAAACACCTGGTCCAAGGAGATTAGATAACAAAATGGTGTTTAATCCACTCCAGGAATTTTGTGACACAAATCATTATGGCATTCGAAGACTTACTGGCATATCTTGGTCAAAATCACAAGAAAAATACTGAACCTGTCCTCATTAAATAAATTCACAGTTACTACTTCCTGATATGGCTATTTCTAAATACAGAGAAGATAAAAAGCATTGAATGTTAGCTCCCAATATCAAATTCTATATTTGTGTAATTATAAGATCCCATTTTTCTTTATTAATAATATTGTATGCTTCTTGCTGTCAATTCCCATTTACTGTTCCCCCTTTCCCCCTTCAAGTCCCCACATAAAACTAAACCCTTTCAAAAAATCTTCTGTTATTGACTTAATTAGACTTATCTACTCACTTCCTGTGGTTCCAAGTTTTTAAATGAAGTTGAGCTTGGTGAAATGCTGCTTTGGAAAACATTCTTTATCTTCAAGTATGGATTCTTCTAAACTAGATTATCTTGAGGATTTCTTTTATAATTCAGAGTTCCTCAAAACTTTCCATCAAAGTACTGCTTTTGTTAGAAGATTTACAACAAAAATCAAAATTCAGAAGTCTTCTGTTTTACTTTAAAAATTCCTTCAAAATGTAACATTCAACACCATAATGTTTGACATAAAAATATTTAAATCACTTCATTTATCTCAAATCTTCAAGTAAAACTGATGTTTTACCATATTTACCCAACACACAACAGGTACCTCCTGGGTGAAATTGCCTAAAAGCCCAATGCAGCTCTGAATGTGGCTCACAAAACAAAGGCTTCTACTTCTCTCAGATCCCCTACTCAATTCAACAAACATTTAGCAAGCAAACAAGCAACCACACTGTGATAACTGAATGGGGAATTTAAAAATTAATTAGGCCATGATCCCTGCTTTGAGCAGATCAGAGAAACCCATAGCACCTAGCTCAGGGCTAGGAACCTATTGTGAATGCAGTGAGTTGAGCAGTTCTCCTCGATTGCCTGTGAAATTGTGGGAGGAAAAGGGAATTTCTCTGGACTAAAGTTTATCAGGACAAAGTTTCCACAACAGTAAATAAAAGGAACATATGTGGTACTTTGGGACAGAAGTCAATATAAATAAAAAACATAGCATAACCAAAAGTTCTTTTGAAAAAGAGAAAACTTGAAATAAAAAGGATAGACATTTCCTTCCATGAAAGCCCACATATAAAGAATCCTTAAGGTACATATTAGCCTGACACAGCAGAGGCAGAATCTCCATAGCAACAAGAGTGAGCAAAAGCTGCCCAAACCACTAAATATGCAACTCAATGAAACTGAAAATTCATGGCTGAGATAACGCTAAAGAAATTTATTCTTACAAATTCCAACAATTTAGCCATCAGATCAGTTGAATTCTGTTCTGAGCAATATCTTTGTAATCATAGCACATGTTCCCTGAACAGTAATAATAATTTACTTTTTGGTGGGTCTTTTTATATACTGCAGTGTCAATTTTGTCATAAATCCTAGTATTTTGTCTCTGGGCACAACCACAAGGGACACTTAGTTTTGTAAGAACAAGCTTACTTTCCTTAATAATGGTATATTGGCTGGTTATGTTACCACAGAAACAGCTTCACCTCCAAGGGAATCTGATAAAATGGGCATTATGGGAAAAGCCGCTTTTCTCTATCCTCTATGTCTCTTCTTAGGCCTTCATCATTTCTGGATTATTGCAAAAGCCTCCTAACCTGGTCAGTGCCTCTTCCTCCAGTCTTGCATGCCTCAAACCCATCCTAGTTTACGCTCAGAGCTAATCTTTCTAAATTCCAAAATTTATCATGGTATTACCCTGCTTAAAATCTTTAGCAGTTCACAATGCCTTCACAATAAAACACAAACTCTCTGGCATGGCATAGGAGGTACTTTATGATTTAGTCTCTGCATATTGTTTTTGTTTTTTATTTTTAAATAATTTCAAACTTACAAAAATGTTGCAAGAATAGTAAAAAGAACTTCCAATCCTCTTCATCCAAATTCACCTTTCACTAACCCATGGATATAACCTCATTGAGATCAGGAACTGTGCAATATGTTCATTGTGCCTGGCACATAGCTGATACTAATTAAATTAATGGAAGAAATTAATCTGTAAGTGAATGAAGGAAGAGTTCATGAATGGCCCAATGTCTTTTTAAACAGAGAGGAATGAATACAAATATTACCTCTATCCTGGAATTTCATTTAAGTAACAAAGAAAATTTTTAAACATTCTTAGTCCATAGGACAAAAAGAACCAGAGAAGAGACAACAGCAGCCAAACTTCGGAAGGTAATTGACCTGGCAGCCCTAGCACTGCAACCCAAAGCCATGGCAGCCCAGAAGAAAGGCTTAGAAATAGGAGGCACCAGGTACCTCTAAATGTGTGTGGGTGCAGATAGGACTGAAAAGAGAAAGACTGACAGAAAAATCTTAGCATGAGTAATTACATCTCCTAGATCCGCTGCCCAGCCCAACACAATCAAGGCAATCATCCCTCCCCCAACACAGCAGAATGACCTTCCCTTGAGAAATCTATTCAACTAATAGCAAGCACCTACATTGTGCCAGGCTGTCCTAGATGTTCAAAAATCTCAGAGGGAGCAAAGCAAAGTCCTCCCCTCATGGAGCTTACATTCAGTGGGGAGAAACAAGCATGTAAATCTGAGAGAGAGCAGACACGAAGACCTAGGTAGAGGAAAGGAAAGCAGGTAAGGGTATAGGGAGTGTGGTGCATTTCTTGCTACAGGGCAGAAACCTGAAAGAAGTGAGCTACACAGATGGTGCATTCCGGACAGAGGGGTGGCAAGTCTACAGACCTCAAGGCGGAGGCATACTTGGTGGGTGAACAGCCAGGTAGCTGAGGCAACTGGGTTGGGGGAAAGCAAAGGGAACAGAAGAAAGTTCTGAGATGTAATGAGGGGCCAGATCCTAGAAGGACTTGAAGGCTGATATAAATTCAATCTGAGCAAAGATTCCTCAACTTGGCTGCACATTGGAATCACCTGGAGACCTTTAAAAACCCTGAGTCTGCATCCCACCCCAGAGTTTCTCATTTGAATTTTGATTAGTATGGGGTGTAGCTGGCTTTCTTGTTTCAAAATCTCCCTAGGTGCTTCTAAAGTATAGCCATGGTTAGAGCCTCTGATTAAAGAGACTCAGGACCCAGGGAACCCTAGGAATAGCTGGGGAGGTGGGAGGTGGGACGTGGAGGGGCGCCACTGAAAACAGGAAGAAAGTAAACGGTAACAAACTCAAAGTTAGACTTCCAGCCCTCCAGCCTCCTTTCCCACCTCACTCCCCTGGAAACGCCTCACAGAAAATACTGGCCAGATTGTCATATGCCTCAGGTAGGAGACTGTAAGGCACTTGGGTGGAAAACAAGAAATGGCTGCTCCCCGCATGACAAACAGTCCTAGAGCTCCTAAGAGCTAATAAAAATGGAAAAGTAAAAAAGTGCCAGGAGAGGTAGAAAGAAAAAGCTAAGGAAAATACATGTATCTGTAATATGCAGGCACAATTGAGGACTAGGTAATTATATCAACAATCTGACCAAGGAATATCATCATTCAGACTCCCTTGGAAACAATCGTTTGGCACAAAAATGTTAGCTATGCTTTGTCTGTGATGCTCAGAAAATATTGCAGCAATGAGTTTCTACTAGGTAGAAAAGACAAGAACAATTCCAATGTTTTAAAGATTTTGCATTTTCAAGAATGACATGAAAGAAATCTTTTGAAACTCTAAGTGTAAAGCATATTTACACTTAGATATTACTTCAAGAGACCGCATGCTATCTCTAAATACCTCAATATCAGAGAATATCAAATGTCTCCTAATTGCCCATACCCACTGCCCTCGTTGCTGCACAAACTATGAAGAATCAAACATCAATAATTTATTTTGCACATTTTAAAGTAAAATTTAAACACCTAAATGTCTGAAGAGCATCAATAGTTTAAAGATGTCACTGATGCAAGGAGGCATTAGAATAAAGAAACATTTTTAACAAAGACACTACAAATGTGAGGGAAAAGGCCACTCCTATGCTCACAGACTCTACACCAGGAGTTTGAGACACCAAGGATGCATCAAAAGCAAAGTATGATTTCTGGAGGTTGTTTCAATATAACCATGCAATTCAACTCATTTCAACCAACAAGTATTGCTATCCAACTAATGGCCAAGTTTCCTACCAGATGCCAGGACCTCAAGGATGAAAGGCACTCCCCCCACCACCCTCCAGGAGCTCAAGAGTTGTGGGTGAGTCTGGCACTTAAACAAGCAATTACAATCAGTATAATAACACGGGTCAAGTTAGAGAGATGGCATAGAGAAACGAAGGACTGATTACACTGGGGTATGAGGGACGTTTCAGGGAATGTCTGAGGACTGATGAGTGTTTTGAAGGAAAAGGGGGAAGCTGACTAGGGGAAAAGCAGATAAAACCATCAGCAAAGGAGTGCAAAGCCATGAAAGAACACTGTGTGTTCAGGAAACTATAAGTAATTTGCTACCATTAAAACAAGGGTGACCCTGTTAGAGAGGAGGCAGCAGACTTCAACCGAGGCTAGGTCTTAAAGAGCCTGTACTATGTACAGTACCAAAACCTTTATAAAAGCCTCCATGTGGGAGGGAGATAAATATTTTTAGTCTCCCAGGCTCCTCTTTCTTTAAAACATTCTTTACCATGTTTTCTAAAATAACTTCTTCACAACTAATCTTTAATATTGTCAATTTAATATTTAGAGCCATTATTCCCTAAAACAAAACTAAGGTCTAAAAAAAAACCTTCAAATCCCTTCATTAATTCCCCTTGCATTCCCTGCATGCACTCAAATCTCATTATACCTGAGCCCACACTCTTCCATTCTTAACCAATCCTGTCTCCTTAAGGTCTTTCCCTTCAACCATTGATACTCTGCCCATGTAGTTCCACAAATATAATAAATAAAATTCCTTCTCGATATACCTTCTAGACACAAATTCTCAAATAGCAGCTCTGCATCCATCTCCTTCAGCATATTTTCTCCTCAAAATCCCAATAATTCTATAACCTCCATGCACAGTTTCTAAGTCATTCTCTTGCTTAATTCACCTTTCTTATAATATATGTAATATTGGATCCCTGCCAGGAATTATGCTACTGATTTTATGTCTCCTGTACTTCTGGTTTGGTGGAGAGCATAACACTGTTATTTAAGGTTCCCACAGAATAAAGAGTAAAGATTCAAATAAAACAAAATGACCTAAGGCATTAATTACATGTATTACGCATCTTCTCCTACTTCCTTCCAGACTTTGATCTATAGATTCCTTTTTCTTTATCTTCTTTCTCACCCTCTATGGCTTCTTTCCCTCATCCCACTGTAGCAGTTTGATATTATTTATGAATTCCAAAAAAGATATTTTATTACATTTGTAAACTTGTCTGTTCCTCTGGAATTGATACCCTTTGATTGTATTAGATTCAGCTGCAATGCCTTGATTAAATTATGTTAAAATTCGGGCTTTAATTCGACCACATCATTAGGGCGACTCAATTTGAGTCCCCGCCACCTTTGTGGGCTATACAAAGGGACACTCAATCAAGGAGACACACAGAAGTAGATACACAGAAGTAGATACACAGAGAAGATATGCAGAGGAAGAGAGACAGCTCTGTAGACATGGCAGAGGCCCGGGGAAGAGAGACGAGCCATTCACCTGATAGTTTACCTTGTGAGGAGAACAGAGCAGCTGATCCCAGAAAGAAACGAGCCCCGGGAAGAGACACAAGCCCTATGCCAGCCTACAGCTGAAATCGGAAGAAGCTGAATCCACGGGACCTTAAGAGAAAAGAGGAAGGCTGAACCCTCGCAGATATGCCCGCCATCCTGCTTCAACATGTGGCAACAGAGTTTGGTAAGGAAGTAACCTTGAGTTGGATTCTTTAGGGCCTTGTACCTATAAGCTTTCACCCAAATAAATACCCTTTATAAAAGCCAACAGATTTCTGGTACTTTGAATCAGCACCCCTTTGGCTGAGTAACACACCCACCAACAAGTATTAAAATGTTTCAAACATATTACACATCCTTGCACACCTTTCATTCGAATTGGTCTCTCCCTCAAACTCTGTCTCTTCTCCAACAAACTTTAAAACAAGGTACACATAACTTCTGCCCATTTTCTTCTCATTCAGTCTTAAAACCCCTATACTCTGGCTTCTGCATTTATTGCTCCATTGGCATTGTCCTCACTAAGGTGACTCATTTGCAAAAACTAATAGCATTTTAAACTCCTCATCCTACTTGACTTCTCTTTGGCATTTAAAATTGTTCAACACTTTCTCCTTGAAACTTTTGCCTCTCCCCTTTCCACCACAGTATTCTCTAGTTTCTCTCTCTCTGGCTTCTCTTCCCCTACACAATACTTAAATATGGATGCTCCCCAGGAATGCCTCTCTGTACAGATTTCCCCAAGCAGAACAGTCATTTCTTCTCATACACATTCTATATACTTCTATTAGGTGTGGGTCACATAGTCATATATGTATCCACCCCCACTTAACTGAAAGCTCCTGCAAAGACTGGAACCATGGGTTGTTCCTCTTTGTACTCCCACAAATCTCCCCCCAAAGACCAAGCACAGTGCCCAAACAGTGCTCAATAAATGTTTCTAGAATGAAAGATAAATTAGTAACAAGAAGTTAATATAAATTATTTGTGTAATAAATAAGTGCAATATTAAGATACACAAGTGTAATATTTAGATAATTCTGTTTATATTTCCTATAAATGTAATTTATTTTAACTATCTAACCAGACACTAAAAGTTTATCACATCTCTTCAATATCACTATCTCCATGGCATCCAATTCATCCAGTCTCAAAGGCTATAAAAAGTTTTAAGGTAACTCCTTTAGCCAAATTAGCCAGGGTGACCTCAAAATCTAAGTTTGCTTCATGCTATATAGTAAGCATTTCTTCTCTTTTCCATAGTAGGAAAAATGAAAATTTTATTATTACTTCCAGCTAGGAAGGAAAAGATACCTACCAAACTAGATCAAGCCAAGAAAACAAATAAGGTAGAAAAAAAGTAGAGATAAAGGCTACCCCCTAAGTTATAGGACCATGTGTATTAGTACAATATCATACATATAATCATATAATAAATGTAAAATAATTGTAAGAACAAAATGTTTAGGAAAGCCCATGAGAGCACAGGAAGAAAGTGTGATAGACTTCAAAGTAAAAATGTATCTTAACTGAGAAGAATGCTTCCATTCCTCAGAGAAATCACTCTCAACTTCATCCAGAAAGCTAGATAAGACCAATGCCAAACATTAATTTTCTAAAATACCTACCACACACAATTCACTAACTCTATCCAAGTAAAAACACAGCTCTAGAGCTCGAAAATCCATTCAATTCAATAGCAAGATCTCTAGATCACCCAGGGTTTATGTGGCTACAATAACAAAAGACCTATTTTAGAACCAAATTCTGTCTGGTGTAGCTTTAGAAATAAGAGCCTGTATTAAGATGGCTATATAGATAACAGCAGCTCACAAAGAGAGGAAAGGGATTAATATCTTCAATTAGCAAAATAAGTCAATTCTGTTTTCCACATTAAAAAAAAAAAAATTCACTCCACGTTTCATGGGTATAGGTGGAGGGATTTGAAAGAGGCAAGCACTGAAGAAGACAGAAACCTATTCTATGAACCATTGGAATAAGACTCCTAAATTTATCCTACTTTGCCTATTTAGATACTATCAAATGCTAAGCCATAATTGATAACACCTGTAGTATTTATTGGTTAGAGCAGGGGTTCTTAACAAGAGGTGTGAGCTTTGAATTGAAATTCAAAAAAAACATTATTCTTGTGATGATGTGTTGGTGCGGGTGTGATATATTTATTAAATAATACATAGTATAGTGTGGACTTAGTAAGGGGTCCATGGTTTTCACCTGACTGGCAGAGGGGTCCATGGAACAAAAAAAGCTAAGAACCCCTGGGTTAGAGGGAAATGAAAAATTAAGTCTCATTCACTGCAATTTCAGTATTTTTTGTTTCTGAGTCAGACACCAAACACTTAATGACTAAAAATTACAATGAATCCCTGAAAAGATGTAAAATTGCATAAATGATGCAACAATATTAAACTTAACTCTTAAAAATGGCTCCCAAAGCAGCATAAATGGGAAATAGGCAGAGTTTAAACATGCATTAGGTTTTTGATAAACAATTCAATTTTACCTAATTTTTCTGAGATGACTGAACTAGATGTGGAAAAGAAACTGTCCAACAGAGGAAAACAATGTAGACATGAATTTGTCAATCAACCAATAACTATTTTAGGGCCTAATAGAGCACCATAGATACACATGTACATATACACAAGAGCAGCAAGTATGACATGACCCTGGGCCACAGGGAGCTTAAAAAAAAAAAAAAAAAAATCAATTCAAAGACACATAGAACCCCAAGTATCCCAGTGTTAATATGAGAAAGCAAAATTTTCCCATCTGCTTCTAGCCCCACAGACTTAACTCTTAATTGAAATGAATGATACCTGAGTTATCAGTATCAACATTTTCTCAATCATTAGATTTTCCACCTCAAAAAGTCCCCAAAAGGGCCAGTGAAAGTGTCACAGGACATCTTGGACAGTGACTGCCTGTCCATGAATTCAATAAAAACAAACTTGATTTTCAGATTCAATAGAGGATACTAATTAGTCAATATCATAATACTGTCTCTTTTTTTTTTTTTTTTTTTTTTAAACAGCATCCATGACGTTACCTACGAGAAAATCCAATCAATCTATGCTGGCCAGCATTCAAGGTACTCTATTAGGGTTACCTTGTTGTTCCGTAGTGACTCGAAGGAACTATTGAAATGTGCTTGGGCATGGTATTAATTTTTTTTTTTTAATCTAGATATCAACCAGATTGTAAGTGAGAAGGAAAATGTAAACCAAGTAAACTTTTCAGTTTGAGCAAGTTATTACATTCTTTATTAGGAATACAAGTAGACAAAAATCCCCTTATTATTTCATGCCCTATTTGCTCCTAATAATAAAATCTAAAAGCATATTCCACAATGTACATTGTTTTTTTTTTTTTTTTTTACCGGGAGGTACCGGGGATCGAACCCTGGTCTCTCCATATGGTAGACGGACGCCGAACCTTTGAGCCACGTCCGTTTCCCATTGTTTAAAACTATAGTGCTCTGCAGAGAATAACATTCTAAACCAGAAAGGTATCTTAAGCAGTTATCTGATCTAACCCTTTGCCTCCAACATCATGTAAAATGATATATAGTAGCTTCTTTTATAAAACGCTTCATAACTTTTTGAATTCTGACAGTAAAATAAGCAATGAGATAGAAGGAATAAAATGAAATAGAAAGAATAAAATATGAAAAAAAAAAAAGGAGTAGGAATGAAATATAAAAGTACCATTCTGCCAAATAACACACTTTCTTTTTCAAAATCAAACACTAGTAGTTCACCTCTCTCCCAATCAGCCTGTTACCTAATCCTTTGCAACCAAAGTGAGACCGAGGGGTGACTGGCCACAATAGTCCTAAACATTCCGTGGTATAACATAACTCACCACCAAAAAAAAAAAAAGCTAAGAATGGCAATAAGTAACAAATCAATAGAAATTTATCTCATTTATTCAGCATCACCAAATAATAGAACATATTCTCCAAAAATTAAATTTGAGATAACTGAAGAGTATGTCTTCAAATTATAATTTATTAACTGTATTTGATTTCATTTAAAATTCTACTTTAATTCTTTCTTAAATAGAAAATGCTGAGCATAATGTAACTTTTGGTGGTAACCCCCTGATCACTCATTATCAAGTAACCCCCTTGGGCTACTGTTCTCTGTAGGACTGTTCGTCTCCACAGTAACCAGCATTTTCAGTCATTGCTTTTGGTTTCTGTCTTCTCTCTTGACACTAGAGTGCCAGATGTCACTCTTTGCTATTGTCAAGGTGCTTTGTCTCTACTTGACCTGCCCCGGTCCAGTTTGCTGGTTTTCCTTTTCAGCCTCCATCTCTCTGCTCTGACTAATCCCTCAGCCTGAAATGCCCTTCTCCTACCCTATGCAGCCTCACTCTTGCCAACATATGTCTCATCAAATTTTCTGATCTCTGTCAGTCTGATAGCTGAAAATATGTATTCCAGTTTAATTTTAATTTGCATTTTTCTTATCATGAGTGGGTTGAGCATCTTTTCATTTGCATTTCATTTTCTGTGAACAATTTGTTCATAGCCTTTGCCCATTTTTAATAAGGTTGCTAAAACTCACTATATATATTGAAAATTAGCTCTGTAATGAGTTCTACCTCCAGCCACCCCACCAAACACGCGCGCGCACACACACACACATACACTCATTTGTTTTTTGTCTTTGGTTATGGTAGTTATGTCATGCATAAATTCTTAATTTTTATATAATCAAATTTAACAGTCTCTTCTTTCATGGTTTCTGGATTTTGTAGCATATATAGAAAGGCCTGCCCCATTCTGAGATTAGAAAAGAATTTGTCCACGATTGATCTAACACTAATACAGGTTTTTTTATTTGTCATTGTACATTTGAATCTTTGACCTGAATCACTTAGACTTTAACCTGGGAGTATGAGTTTTTTTTGTTTTTGTTTTTTGTTTGTTTTTTGTTTTTTTTACCGGGAGGTCCCGGGGATCGAACCCGGGTCCCTCCATATGGGAGACGGACGCCCAACCAGTTGAGCTACATCCGATCCCGGGAGTATGAGTTTTGAATCAAGCTTTTTCCCTGGATAATGATTACACTTGAACCAATACCATTTATTGACAAATCCATCATTTTCCCATTGAAATTCTCTGGAGATTTTTGGTTTTTGGTTTTTTTGCTTATGTCCTGATTCCCTGACACTTGGGAATTTCTGGGGAAAATGGCATTCAGATAAACTAGGTTTGAAAGTAGTTTAGACTTAAGGCATTGCCTTAAACCTTCTTAAAGTGCTACAAGAATTTACTTGATCTGTGAGCACCCAAGGGGCAGGGACCCATGTACCCTTAATCTGCCTAGAACACAGCAAGTGCTTAATATATGTTCTTTGAATGGGTAGTGAACTGCATTTTTTAAGCCCAAGCATAAACTTAAAATTCTCTTAGGGCTTGGGAAAAAGTTGCACCACTGTTGATTATGTGTATGTCCAAAAGGGTATTTTTGCCAACTTCCTCTGTCCACCATTGAAATTTTTTCTTTGACAGTGAAAGTTCTTAGTCTAGTCTGTATCTAGCAGCCTCACTACAGTCAGTGAAAATGTAATCACAATTTAAGGAGTTCTATTACAATCACTTTGGAAAACAGATTGGCAACTTCTTATAAAATTAAACATATAGCTACCTTATGACTCAGCAGTTCTACTCCCAGGTATTTACTCAAAAGAAATGAAAACATATGACCACAAAAAGACTTGTACATAAATGTTGATAGCAGTTTTTCTCATAATAGCCAAAAATCAGAATGAACACAAATGTCCCACAAGTAAATAAATTGTGCTGTATTCATACGATGAAATACTAGTCAGCAATAAAAAGGAATAAACTACATATAACAACATGGGTAAATCTCAAAATCATGTCATGTGAAAGAATACATTCCGTATAATTCCATTTATATTGCAGTCCTAGAATAGACAAACTAATCATAGCGATAGAAAGCAGAACCGTGGTGGCCTAAGGAAGGGGGGAAGAGGGAGAAGGATCTTTCTGGAGTGATGGTAATGCTTAATATGAGTGATTTTTAAAGCGTGGTCCCAGAACCAGCAGCGCCAACAGTATCTGGGAACCTGTTAGAAATGGAAATTCTCAGTCTCCTCCCTGGATGTAGTGAATCTGAAACTCTGGGGGGTGGACGCAGCAATCTCTGTTTTAACAAGCCTTCCAGGTGTTTGGATGCATGCTAAAGGTTGAGAACCACTATTACATATCTTATTTGTGATAGTTGTCACACAGGTGTACACAATTGTCAAAATGCATCAAATTGTTGCTTAAGTGCTTAGCATTTTATATGTAAATTATACCTCAATTTTTAAAATTTGGGTAAAAATTTTTAAAATATTATCTTTAACCCAAATGTCTCCTCCTGTTCTCCTTACCTTGATAAATGGCAAAAAATATCAGCCTAGAAGCTTGAATAAGAAAGTGACCTCTTCCCCCCCTCCCCTCCTTTGCTCTAGACAGTCAATCGCCAGATCTAGCAAATTTACCTCTGAAATGTCTCTCCTCTTCAATCTCTCCCCTCCATTTCTAATCTTTCTAATCAGATTAGATACTTTCATGGTTTACTTGGTTCTACTAGAAGAGCATCCATCTCTCCTCCTTCTTCCTCAATCTTCCTCTTGAATGCCAGGCTATCTCACTATGACACAAGTCCACTCAATGTCTTTCTGCTGTTCTTTGAAAGCCATACTCCCTTCTATCTGTCTAGAACAGAGGTTCTTAACCTTTTTTGTTCCACGGACCCCTCTGCCAGTCAGGTGAAAACCACGGACCCCTTATTAAGTCCACACTATACTATTATTTAATAAATATATCACACCTGCACTAACACATCCCTACAAGAATGTTTTTTTGAATTTCAATTCAAGCTCACGGACCCCTTGTTAAGAGCCCCTGATCTATAGTATACATTTTACACTCCTTAGTGGGACACTAAAAAACCCATGGCAACCTGGTCTTGGACCACATATCCCATCTCCAAGCTGGTGGTCCCTCAGACATTATACTCCACAAACACAGGCACAATGTTCCCCTGATAGGCCACATGTGTTCTTCCCTCCAATCCTTAGTTCAAGCTGTTTCTCATGCTTAAAATGTGTCTCCCCCATATCTACTCCCTCATGCAATCCTCGCTACCCTTATTTTTTTTTTTATTTTTTTTTTATTATGGGTAAAAATCAAAATTCTCACAATACATACAAACATTTGCAAAATGATATATAAATATATATGCATATATGTGTATTTGCTTACAAAAATGTTGTTTATATATATATACATATATTTTAAGAGGTGCTTAGATTACCCAAAATATTACACGGAACCCACTGGGATTCCCATGTTGCCCACCTCCCACACCTCCCATCACATCACACACAAACATCTCCCACAGTGTGGCCCACCACCCTCAATGAACTTACACATCCTGGAGCCTTGCCACCAACCATAGACCACAGTTCACACTGTAGACCACACTCTCTCCCACTCAGTTCTGAGTGGTGTGTGCTGATTTAAAATGGCCTACATCCGTTGCCACAACAGTACTCAGGACAACCTCCAACTCCCAAAGAAGCCACTGTATTTCAACTGCTCGTCCCCTCCCTACCCCAAAAGTGTCAAGTGGCCACTGGCTCCACCTCATTGTTATAATTTCTTGCATTGCAAGAATCACCATATGTGAACAAGAGAATACCATCAAGTCCACTCTAGTCCATAGTTCTTCCCCCAATCCTGAGGGGACTGGGATGGTGATGTCCACTCCAACTCCAAGTGAGAGAGGGCTTATATCCCATGGATATGGTGGGTGGGATGATCCTGCCTGCAGATGCAGGCCCTCTCCATTCCCTGGGATGGCCATTTCCCCCTCGCTACCCTTTAAAACCCAACTGTCACCTTCCTATCACCATACCTTAGGCAGAAGTAATTGATCCCTTCTCTGTGCTTATATTTTCTTCTGAGAATTTATATCTACGTATGCCTCATTCTTTCCCAGAAAATTTCATTGTTCAAGAACCTGAAGATCTAGGAGTTTTAGGTAATCTCTTCATATCACTCTCCTGCTTATGACTTTTCAATAGCTCCCAATTACCTAGTAGATAAAGTTCAAATTTCTTGGCAGGAAGTCCAATACAAATCCATCTTCTGGCCCGGAAATAACTCTTTAACATCATCTCTTACTATGCTCTATACTCTAGCCTTAGCCACAGTCCTCAAAGCACCATGCTGTCTTATGCCCCCATACTTTTCCATGAGCTTCTCCCTTTGCCTAGAATTCCCACCTTTCCCCTCCCTACTCCACCTTTCCTCTCCCCTTCTCCACTGCTCTAATTTGAAGGTAGAGTGCTAAGAGTCAAACTAGAACAACCCAGTAGCAACCCAAGAGTGAGGAAGGCAACAAACAAGATCAGAAGCCAGGTAAATGGGAGTCAGAGTAAGAAGGAAGAAGAGGCTGAGCTGATCGTTCTCAGCAAATGATGGGAGAAATCATAATGAGTAAAGCATGGGTTCTCTCTTGAGAAGCTCAATTTAGTGGAGATTGGACATATAAACAAATTTCTATAATGCAATATGTAAAAACACTGCTATTATAGGAGGACATAAGACACACACCAAATATACAAAAAGATACAGATTCAAATAAATAAAGGCATATCATTGTGAGATTTAACCAAAGATCGAAGAGATCACTAAGCAGAAGATGCTGCTGAACTCCATCATCCTCTTGCATTATTTGCCCTTGGGCAAGTCATTTAGTCCTCCAGAGCTTCAATTTCCTCATTATAAAATAAAGGAACTTGATCAGATATTGTGGTTTCATTTAGCAATAAAATATTCACAAATTAAGAAAAGCAGAATCCTAGACAGTAGATAATAGGGATATTTTTCAACATGAGAGATGAAGACTGACTTCTCAACATTTAACTATAAAGGAAAATCAAATCAATAGATAGATGGAATTATATATGTCATGCCCATGAATGTAACACTGAATTTTAAAACCCTGAAAATTGCAGCTTATAATGGAACTGCTGACACAACCTCAACCATAGTAGCAAATGCACTACCATAATCAGGTTGTTATGGCAACGAAAATACTTGGGTTTAAAAGGAGAAAGAAAGAGAGAGAGCTTGTGTGCATGTGTGTGTGTAAATGTGTGTTTGTGTGTCACAGATTTTATTGTCACTCTGATCAAAAATATTTAAAAGTTTTATATATAATTCAGAACTACACTGATCATTTAGAACACAAGCCTCTTGTTAACCCCTTGGGATAAACAAGAAAAGTAAAATGGGATGGACTTCTTAAAGCTGACTCCAGGGGGACAGATGTGGCTCAAATGGTTGGGCGTCCGTCTCCCACATGGAGGGACCCAGGTTCGATCCCCGGGACCTCCCGGTAAAAAAAAAAAAAAAAACTGACTCCTTCAGAAGGGTTCAGAGAGTACCTAATCAATGTGTACCGCCAACTTAGCTTAATGTCACCTCCTCTAGAAAACCTCCCTGACCTCTCCAGGTTAAACGATTTTCTCCTTAGTATGGGTCCCATTTTATCTTCTAAAGTATCACTCTTCCCAAATTATAAATATGAAATATCTCTACAGGAAATAATATAACTCTTTCAACTTATCAAGCATATTTCTTTTTAAACATATTGTATTTCATTTGTTTTATTACTTATAAGGATTTCTCTTCTGAGAGAAATTGGGAAGTAAAGGGTATGTAACATGGAAGGAAAAACTGTTTGAGATTCCAATTCTTAGGTTTCCAGTCAAATATCTACTGTTATCCAGTTGCAAGAGCTACATCCTTGAGTAAAGGCCAACTTCTCAGATGCTCTAGATCCTCAACTAGAAAATTAGGTGTCTGGATCATCTGAGAAGATTCCCTCCTGCCTATGAGCCAGTATAACCAAGGAATTTGAGAAAACAGTAAAAAAAAAAAAAAAAAATGAAAAAAAAAAAAAAAAAATATATATATATATATATGACACACACACGTAGAAAATTTTAACAAGTGATTCTCAACCAGGTGTGGGGGAAAGAGTAGAATGGCTTTTTCCAGGCCACAGCCCATACAGGAAGACTGATTTATCAATTCCTTTCCTACCTCCCTGGAATATCTACAAAGAGAAAAGTTATGATGGATTTGTGTTGCATGTAAATGAGAGAGACAAGAAAAAACAAAGTGAAGTTAAAAAACCATCATTTAAAACATAGGAATGGGGGAAAAAAAGACCTTTGATTACAAAGATGACATATAAGAGTATACTAATTCTCGCATATAAAAGATAGCAAAAAATTTCTTTTGCATCCTGAAGTATTTGAGAAGGTGAGAATTAGCAGAACACACAGCTTATCTTGTTCAATATTTCTGTCTCTTTATCTTCCCCTTCCCAAACCTGCTCCTCATCCTGCTTCCCCAATTTCAGCAAATGGAATCTCTACCCACATAAATAAGCCAGATTTCTGGGAGCCATTCTCAACACCACTCTTCACTCTTGATCATACCCAAACATCCAGTTTACCAGCAAGTCAAGTTCTATCATTTCTACCACCAAAATATTCCCCAACTCTGTCCATTTCTTTCCCTTTCCACTGTTATTACATAAACCTAAAGAACCATCAGATTTTGCCTGGGTCATTACAATAAACTCCTTACTGGTCTACCAATTTCTTTTCTTACCATGCCACACAGAACTCAAACCAATCTTTTAAAAACATATCAGTTCATATTACTACCCTGCATAAAACCTTACTATAGATACTCCCTCATCCTACTGCATCTCATCACATAATTATAATCTATTATTTTCACTTGTTCATGTCCACACTGCCATTTGTGCCTACACTACCATCTATCAATTCTCAAAGAGCTCAACCGAAGATTTTTATCCTTAATGGTTTTATATATTAGTATATAATCTTGGGATTTTCTCTTATCTGTTTTTCAAATCATTTACTTAAAAACTGCCCCAACATTAACTCCTATCCCCAGAGCATTTCCATTCTAAGAACTGATACCTATTCCTCCAGTTCTCTTGCTGTTCCAGACAAATTAGTTATTTACCAAAAGGCATCCAAGGCTATCGTGACTCTGTTCTTCAAATAGACTTTAAGATAGGAACTTTGTCAAAATATTTTTTAATCTAAAATATGACCCACTGATTTCTATTTATCTATATAGTTATTCCTTTCCCAAGCAACTTAGAAAATTAGTAAAGACGATTTTACCCTTCAGAAACCAAGCTACTTTTTCCTCAATAATTGTTCACCCAAGTCAAGGATTCTACACTTTTTAAAACACTTTTTAAAACAGACCCTGCCCCCACACACACACCAGAAAGTCACTAATGTATAATTTTCAGAATTTCCTGTGGAACTTTTGTTACAGTTGAGTCTAACGAATTGCCAGGCTTCCTACCTCAGTCTCTGTCTGTGTTGAAAGTTTACATATTGTGTCTAATGCTTTCCCAATATTACTCTTAAATCCTTTTAAAACTGTCAATTACCATTTAGTTTCAAATATTTATCAACATAAAAATTCCTATGAAATAATGTAATCATTAAGCTGATAATAACTAAATCAAAATTTTGGTCTTACTAATATTGAACAGCAGCATTAAATATCTTTTAAATATTTATTTATTTATTTTTTTTTTTTTTTTTTTTTTAAGATTTTATTTATTTATTCATTTATCCCCCCCTTGCTGCCTGCGCTCGTGGGGTCAGCCAACCATGCCGCTTGGGCGGGCCCGCCCCCACCAGGAGGCCCCGGGAACCGAACCCGGGGCCTCCCATATGGTAAACGGGAGCCCCACTGATTGAGCCACAGCCGCTTCCCATCTTTTAAATATTTAAAACTCCAAACAGTTATAGAGTAAGAAAAGAGTACTAAGATTCATTATGAAAAAGAGTGGTTGCACTAAATTATTTCTGAAGTCCCTTCCAGCACTAAAATTAGATTAAGTTCTCCAACAATAACTGCTGACATTTATTGAGCACTTAGCCTCCATGTGCCAGGCCCTGTGCTAGGTACTTTGCAACCTATTACTCTAAATATGTTTATAAGCACATTACTAGGAAACACTTCTCCTTTTAAACACCCCCACCATAAAAAAAAAAAGATGGAAGATCAAGAAACCTTTTCTAAAATGTTCTTTAGTATAAAACAAAATGGATTTGGAAGGTGCAAACTCTGTGGGGCCTGCTTTGGGATTAAGATTCTGGCTTTTGTATGAAGTGCTTTCCTATAGATTAGATGCCTAGAGCACCTTCTGATGAGGGTATTAGAAAACAAAACCCAGAACCCATACAAATAATCCTATCTGCCCCCAGAGAGTAACTATTCTCCATACTGATGAAGATGCAATATCAGTGATCACCAAGAAAACAGAAGTGATCGCACTATAGGAGAAAAGCTACAGAAAACTTCAAGAGTATTAGCAGAGTTCTAACAATCCTGGAAATCTGAAGGACCCCAGTAACTGAAATCTCAAAGTATAGGATGTGGATGTGATGTATACATGCTAACATGTCGTCTTGTGACCATATGTTAACATGTTAGTGTCCCCCACTAGACTGAGGGCCCTTAGGGACAGAGACCTTACCTTTTTTTTTTTTTTTTTTTTTTTTTTTAATATCTATTCCCCAGAACATAGCATGGTACTAGGGTCTGGAACATAAGTGCACTTAATAAATATTTAATGAGAGGAAATATAAGTAAGCAATCTCCTTGGGAACATATCTATTTCATCTATGAAATATAACTGTGACCCCAGACCTTCCTAAAGTATGTTCTGGAGACCTCTAGTGGTTGTCTGCAGTTTACTAAGAGAATTCTTAAAATCGGAAGGATGACAAGTAGAAAGGGCCAAACCCCAGGACACAGCCTGAGATGAGTGAGACAAGTGGATGGTATGATAGAGGAGTAAATTAAAAAAGCTTAAAAATGAAAGATAAAAAAGGTCCAGATAAGAAGATTAAAAATGCTATAGTCCCTGCCTCAAAGCTATTAAGAACAAGTGTGTCATACCTGCAAAGAACAGCATCCTATACTTAAAAAGGTGTCAATAAATATTTGTTAGCTATTACAATTAATGTACCAAAAATAGTCTAGCATTACCCAAGTAAGCAAAGATTTGATGTTTTCACCAAGAATAAGAAAGTGCATTTATCCTATAAAGAGTTTAAATGATTCCACAACAATATGCCCTTAAAATCCAACTTTTTCTCTTGTTTAATAACTGAAAAATAATCACACTCAATTGAGACTATGAATATTTGAAATGCCCTAAAAATAAGTAGTTGCCACAGAAAAAAATCTCAACAACAAACCCTACTGATCAAAGAACTGGAGAACATAAAGAGGGGGTTATTTTTTTCTTTATAAAGGCAGTTACAATTTTACCAAGACTTAGAAACACCTTGAAGCACACCTCTAGGTCTGGACCTAACATGAATCTTCTGAAATTTTTAAAAAATCGTTTCTCTTATTATGCATAGAGCTCTCCAAAAACCTATGAAGGCTATGAAGCTTGTGAAGGTGTTTAAGCAACTTTATAGTGGAAATGAGAGAGTTCATATTAATTATGAGAATAAAGGGAGTTGCAAAATATGAGAGATGGAAGTTGAGACATCTGAACAAAAGAAAACTGTGCTTTATTATAAACACCAAAGAGAACATAAAATCCCATGTCCCTGAGACTTTCTCTCCTCCTCATATGGGTGGGGAGGGGTGAAATGCCATCTACCCAACTAGCCACTTAATCAATTAATCTCTGAGCAATATTATTCACACAGTCAACTCCTTGCTTCAAAGTGGAAAGACCATCCTATCAAAAGTAAAAATAAATGTAGCTTTCTAAAAACAAGATCAAAGTCAGAGATATCAAGAACAAGTCTTGGCAAAAAGTAATTCTCACAAAGAGCTGAGGTACATCTACTTTTGGTTTTAACTCTACAGGTCACTGGTTAGGCACTGTTTTTCTATTAATTTTGGGTTATAGCTACCACACTAGGAGATAATAATTTGGACCAGAGTAGGGTCTTACACACAAAATTCCTCACAGTCTGTCATTCAAGTTCCCTATGTAACTACTCTATCACCATTCATACAAAGTTCTCGACATTGACATCACGTTAGGAATAATAGAGGAGAAAAATTAGAGACAACTTGAAAAGGAAAATGAAGTCTTTTGGTTCGCCTTTTACCATTCATCTTATCTATAAATAATAATCATAGTCAATAATTACTTACTGAGCTTTTATAAGTGACTAGCACATACAAGTAATAACACAAATACTCCCTGTTTGGCAAGATGAAAGAAATAAGGTAGACATAATTAGAAACATAAAAAGCGCTGCATAGAGCTATCAAGCATTCATGCCATAACATGATATATGACAGGAGACACAGCCAAAGATTATGTACCATCTGTGAGCACCTAGCGACGGCCCTCCATAGAAATGGAAACCACAGTAGTGGTCCTGAGCCTAGGTGGGCACAGAATAGTATAATTTCCATCTATCCCCTTCAAATGGCTTCCCATATTTTCACCTTCACCATTCTCATTCATCTAGCCATTTTGGAAGAAGACAGGAGAGGAAAGACAAAGAGCGAGAAAGAGAAAGAGACACATAAGAAGGAATTTCAGCAAGGGAGGATGCAGCTATTTTGAGCTATTTCAGGACATCCTGTTATTGCATCCCTGAGAAGGTTAAGTGGACAACCAAATGCTCTGATTTCTCAAAAAGGAGCTGGGAGTACATAACTTATAGGAATACAAAAATCCACAGGATTAAAAAAAAACGACATTAATGATATATATATATATTATCACAGTCATTGATCCTCATGAACACAATAGCCCCAAGTGATAGATTTATAATTCTCTCTCTTCAGATCTTTACAGGACTCTACATCACATTCAAATGTTGAAAAGTGGCTTATTAATCTATGGGTTCAAAGGGAGAATTTATTACAAAAGTGATCTATTTTATTTGATAAGCTAAACAAGTAAGGTGGTCTTTTTCAGCAATAAAGTAAGAGAACAGACCCTTAAATGTATTTGAGTTTTTCCAGACCAAAAGTTGGCCTCAGTACCGTGGGACAGCATCTGAACTACATACTCCAGAACACGTCAAGGAAAACCTATAGAAAGCAATGAATCAAACCAATGGTCAATCACCATTACATAAAATTACATTTCTTTTTATTATCATACATAATGTTAAGTGGGAAAAAAAACATTTGTCTAAGCAAAATATCCGAGAGAAATGTTTTCTTATAAAATTGTCATATTACAAATGTTTTAAAAGATTATTGTAAAATAAAATTTTAATTCTTTCCCATATGTCATTAAGTCAGTGTTTAAAATTCTAATGTCTAACAACTAAATGTAAGGTATAGTCTTTGTCTGGATCCTAATTCAAAAAAGCCTATAAAGAAACAGTTTCTGGGGAGCGGGTGTAGATCAATGGTTGAGCTCCTGCTTCACATGTACTCAAGGTCCTGGGTTCAATCCCCAGTATCTCCTAAAAAAAAAAGAGAGAAAAAGAAATAAACAGTTTCTGAGACATGAGAAATTCAAAATGTACTGGATATTATATAACACCAAAGAATTAATGTTAATTTTATTAGGTGTGATAATAGCACAGTAGTCATACCTTCAAAATATGCATAATGAAGTATGAAGAGGTGAAATGACATTTGCTTTAAAATACTTCTGCAAAGAAAAAAGTTAGATGAAGCTAATGTAGCAAAAATCTTGATAGTTACTGAATCTGGGTAATGAGTTCATAGAAGTGCATGTATTATTTTCCATAGTTTGTGATGTTTGAAAATTTTCATAATAATCTTATTAAAACATTCTATTGCCCAGATATACTTTTTTGTTCTTGTTGTTGTTGTTACCAGGGATTGAACCCGGAACCTTGTACATGGGAAGCAGGTGATCAATCACTGAGCTACACCTGCTCCCCCAGATACACTCTTGTTGAAGGAGTCTATGACAGTAGGGGAAAAAATCCTTGTGGTACTTAAAAATTAAGTTACAAAGATTATGAAATTGACTTTATTAGATGCATTCTTTTATATACCCACTCAGAATTCCATCTAATTTAAGAAAAATTTTAAACATTAAAATGTTATACCAAATGATGAGTCATAATGCTTTATGCCTAACCAACAAAATGCATGTGCCCAAAAGATGTGTGATATGAAAAGATGTATGCCGTTCATTAAAAAAAGCAACTTTCCTTGAGGATAAATTTTTAAAACCCACGATATACTCTATCTCAAAGACTTTTTAAAAATTATTTTCCCTTTTTAGGGAAAACTACATGATAAGAAAACCACTCAGCAAAATTTCTGCAAATAATGCATAGCATAGCTTAAGT
This sequence comes from Tolypeutes matacus, assembly GCA_026826555.1. Lineage (NCBI taxonomy): Eukaryota > Metazoa > Chordata > Mammalia > Cingulata > Chlamyphoridae > Tolypeutes > Tolypeutes matacus. The sequence goes on from JAKSZT010054393.1 coordinate 7,893,895, forward strand.
ACACTGCATTTTCTTCCAGCCAAAAGGACTAATAGGGAAAAATGAACATTTTCAAAAGCATTTTTTGGAAACTTATTCCAGCTACCTCTGTGCTAAGCTCTCTTTTTCCTCCCAAAATACGTCACTTAACTGTCTGCCAAAACAACTCTTGCCCATTCTACCTGATCACACTCCCAAGCTGCAGCTTTTCCTGGATTCACTTCTCAGTGACAAGCTGCTCAAACAAAGAGCACCTATCAAACCGAAAATGATCATCTGCTCCTTTCTTTCCTCCTTTCAGGGCATACTGCTGTCCATCAAGAGAAGTAATTAACGGGTTTATTATGTATGGAAGCGTCATCCCATCAGTTTGCTGTCTGGTTTGAATAGCTCATATCAGCTCTTCATTCATACCAAGTGTGCTCATTGTCCGGAGATATGATAAAGCCGTACCTCCTTTCGGATTTTTCTCTCACTTTTCAAAAACTGTGTGCCAGAACTATGTGTTACAGGAGCACAAGGACAGAAGAAATCACTTCATCCTCTATAGAAAGGAAGCTAATGGACTGAGAAGTTGGTAAAGAGAAAAACTAATACAGAAAGCAAGAGAGTACAAGGGAACATCTATGCTTCCAGTCCAGGTGATTTTTTTTTTACAGCAACTTAATTTGGAAACTTATTTATTTCTGAAATATGAATAGCAGGACTTTTCCAGAGGGTAAAACATCCATAGATACAACCAGGATTTCTCACTGCTGAAACATTCAGTGAATTTTAATAGGTCCTGAACACTCGAATTGCCTGTGGTCAGTTCAACTGCTGTTATCAAATAGAGAAAGGCAAAATTCCCCCTTCTATTTCTATAATCCTTTCAAAATGGAATCTTCATCAATTGTATGCTATCCTAACTAATACCACAGATTACCAGGAATACAGATATAAAGACACTGCAAGAAATACAACACAGTGGTAAAAGGATACATAAAAGGAAAGTATAGAAGGCATTTCAGGTATCGAAGCTTATTGTTTCCAGCCAGTGTGCAAATTACTGAGCTTCAAACAAACCACTGCCAGGTAAGATTTAATTTTATAACATTAATTTATAACTTAACTACTGAAAGTGAGCCTGCTGATGTGAATAAGCCAGGAGATTTGAATCTCATGTGATCTTGCCTTATGCCTTATCAGATTTAAGCCTTCCGAGGTAAACACTTGTTTTTACTTATGCTGTATAAACTAATCATTCATTATTGGATCATAAAACATTCCCCCCAAAAATCATTCAATTTTCATTGGATTTGTCCCATCTTTCATAATAAAAATCCCCCCTTTTTTTAAAATTTAATAGCCTGAAAAAATACGTGAAGAGAGCCCAGAATGGTACATAAGAGCCACTCACAGATGCTATTTGCAAAAGATATTCAAATGAACTTTGTTTCCTCAGGCACTTGGTAAAACAAAGAAAAATTGATAGTAATAGTTTTTAAAATTTCTATTAATGCAAAAGAACAAAACTCAATGACTGATTTTTATCTCTAGCAACAACAACAAAGTTGTGATGTCACTCTCATTCATACTAAAGAAAAACAATCTCTAGTAGAAGTTATATTACTCAAGTAGAATGGAGCTAATTTATCCTAATGACATAGGCCTATTGTTATAACAGACTAAATGAAGACATTTTTCTGATTTAACAACAAAACAAAAGGATGGTATCTTAATACCTCAAAAGCTTTAACTCTGATCATCTAAACTATAAAATGCAAAGACCTACTGAAGCTATCAAAGGATACAGTGCCTTTTAGAAATTCCCTAGAAACCATTCCATGAGACTTCTAAATGATCTTTTGTAAAAACAGAAAAAAAGGAATTGTCAGACCTCCTTCACATGACAAAATTGTAATTCTCTACACTGATTTTTATCAAAAATTCAGTTTTCATGTAACTTCAGTTGGAAAGTTAAGTTCAAAGCTTAATGTTTTCATAAAGAATCTTTTCATACAATATAATCACATTTCCAATATCTTAGAAGATAAGGCATAAGGGAAACAGTAAAAGCAAATCACACCTAACTACAGAGATTTTTTGCTAATACTCACAAAGCTATCAGAAATAATTACTCAGTACTTGTCTAAAAACCAGGCAAATTTGAAATTCTTCTCTTCCATTGCACTGAATTCTTTTATTTCAAACTTTGAGAGTGAATCATATGATCTCTTCACTCTTTTGAAAGGAAAGTGAACAAATACCCTAAATGTCATAAATCTATAGCATCTGAATTCATTACAGAAATTCTCCATCATTTTCTAGTACCAAAGGAGAAAAGCAATTTAAATACAAGCAGTAATTGTATAATGTATCAATTTGTTTAGACACTTTTTCAATGTTTTAGAAATTTTAAAACACCTCTTTCTTATACCAGCCCTAACTAAAAGTACAGTATTGCTTTTTGTCTATTTTGAGACTTACCAGAACCCTTATAAGTTCTTTTCATTTGCTTCTTCCTTATTAAAATAATATTATAGTTTGTAAAATGACATGCTTTGAAACATGTACATACAACTGTAAGTGAAAAATACTAATATTCCAAATCTTAAAGAGTTATTCTAATCAACTTAGGCAAAATATGAAGTTAACAATATTACGCTCAAACAATTTGCTTCCAATAAGACAGACTGAAGGAGGCATACAATTACATTTCTCAAGTTTTCTGGATTTTATTTACTCAGTTATGTAAACACACACTCAAATCCCACCAGTTTGGGAACTTTGCCTCTATGACTTATCTTCTAATGACTATGGATGGATATAAAGATATCATCTAACCCCTCTTTAGTCCTCATCAACATCAGTCCCAGTGAATCTTCATTTTCTTTCCTATGCAAATCATACTTTTCTCTACAAAAATTCATTCTAAATAATGATCATTGAGGTTTTAATAACAGTTAAAAAAAAAAAAAAAAAACCTGCAGTAAGTTGGCATATTGTACGTTTTTCCTCTTCATTTAGGTGGAAAAGTGTAAGAATAAAAAATATTAATTTTTAAATGCATCATTTATCAATGATTGCTTCAACTTTAGCATCTCATGGATAACAATAGGTAAGGGATTTTATGTTAGTACCTGAAAAATTGGTTTCTTTATGGGATGTTTTTCCTGGTAAATAGATTTAACAATTAAAGTGGTTTTGAATATTCTCTGGAAGTACTCAATGGCTACCTAATTGTCTCTATAATTTAGAATGTGTTTTAAGCACTTGTGTTCACACATATTCATCTCAGATTATTAAAATAATATGATCATGTATTACTGGTTTCTTTCATATAAACAGAGTGAACAGTTTGGCTAATATATCCTTACAATGAAATCTAAGCTATAGCTTTAGATTCTGCTCACTCTAAATCATCCAAAGCTATAAACTTTTCATTTAAACCAGAAGAAAATAAAAGTCGGTAGATAGATCAAAATAAAGTACATACACTTAGAGTTTTGTCTAGATGCCAGTTTAAAAAAAATAAAATAAAAACAGTTTTTGTCTAAAATAGCTGGCAATATAATTTTGATATATAGAATTAGAAATATACCTCCAATTAATTTTAAGTGTTAACAAATTAAAGAGACTGACACAATATAATAAATTTAAATACAGCAAATGTGTATTTACTTTTATCTGCATTATAACTTCCAAAATTTTATTTAAATTTTTGAAAGAATTTTTTTCATTCGAGTTCAAAAAAGTTTTTAAAGCTTAATTCAACAGGGCATTCAATTAGCCAGTTTATTTGTTCCTTATAAAGGTTAATTTTCTGTATTGAGTGACCTAAATTTGAATAAGGATGACAGTTCATCATGAAGATCCATCTCCTCTCCAGCTTTTCCTGCTGTGAGAGAATAATCTTTGGTTTGTGACATCACAATCTGTGGCTGAAGAAGTGGCTGAGATAGCAAATAGATGATTACAACCTTTCAATGTGAACTAGCAGCAAAAGAGATATAAGCACTATCATTTCAAGTCATATCACAGAGACACTAAAAAGATGCATGACAGGAACCGAATCAGAGAAAGATGCTTTCATAGCATTTGTCACATTTTCGGCATTAATGATTAAGGATAAAAGTACAATTTCACAGTTTATTTCATTAATAATTTGAAAGGCACAGTAAATATCATGTTCATTAAATTCATAGATGAAAAAATGAGGAAAATACCAGTAAACAAGCAGAAAATAATGGACGATAAACCTAGAGAACTGAGGAATCAGTGCAAAATTTCACCTTGATTCAAATAAAAATACTGATGTTATTCTGGAAATTGAGAAAAAGTATCAATACACCTAGAATGGGAAAGACAATTTCTCTGAGTGAGAAGGAGATTCCTAAATATAAATCTAAGATGCTTCCATAACATAGATTAATATATGGTATACCAAATAGTATTGTAACATGAGGGGGCAAGTGACCATCTTTTTAAGAAAACATGAATTCATAAGAGAGGAAGCTCTTTAATAAGTAAAACTACTATGTTCTATGAAAGTCTTCAATAAGAAGTCTGCAAAAATAATAAAATTAAGTTGGAAGATTGCTCAACGAAGGAGGCAAAATGAGAGTTCCTCTTACAAGCACATACACATATATGTCACCTCTTTGTTAATGTTGTAATGCAGCTATAGCTGCAAAGGAGAAAGCAGAATAATCAATCCATCCCACACTGAACACAATGCAGTTTATCCTTTGATTGGTGACAGTAGCTCTAATCCAAACTATCAACCATTTGTGATTCAGCTTCCTAGACTCAGAGCCTGTATAAAGCTGTATGGAACAATAATTCCATGCATAACTACAAGCCAAACTGAAGTCTTATTAACTGTAATTACACTGTTTGCTTGAGATGACAGTATGTTAGAATTCTTAAAGCATTTATCTAGTCCTATTTAGTAGCTAATTATTACCACTTTATTACTCAACATTGTTTGAAGATCCTGCCATCCTCCATTTGTCACATGGTACTGGAGGTATTAGTGAAGTGACTCAAGAATTCAGACCAATCAGAAAACATTACCACTTTCATGGACACATACTTTGATATCACTAGGTTGGCATCATCAGAATATGTTGGCCTTCTTATTTACTGATTTTCACTATATAAATGCAGCATTAACTAACGTGCTCATTGAGTAATAAAAGTCAGAGACAGTTTCCAGTTTGGTTATCAAAATAAAAATCTTTGTTTATAGAACTTTCTTGGTGTGTGCTGGCTGGTGCATAATCTAAATCTGTAGATTTATCTAGATAAAGATTTAAAATATACCTATATATCTAGTTATAGATATATCAGTACATACATGATGCTACTCTAAATACTTAGTACTTTATCAACTGCATATCTTTCTTTATATGTTTTAAAAGGACATGGTCCTCTGCATGCAGCAATTTCTGGGTTTTATTTTTGTGGTAATACTTGCAGAAGAATTTTCCATACCTAGGAACTTCCATAGCACTTTCATAATACCTCTTTATAACATCTCGTTAGATTGCTTTGAAAATCTATTTATATAACTGTCTTGCCTACTAAACTCTGCATTCATAAATAAATAAATAAATATAAAATGTAGCTACGTAAACTCTATGCTGCAGCTCATCTTCTATGTTAGAAATTAAGGTAAGAAGAGTATTGAAGTATGTCAGGCATCACTCTAGAATTCATTTCCACATAGGATCAGGTGGAGTTAATTATAGTCTCTAGAAATGCTCAAGGTAGTTAGATGAGTGCATTCATCAAGTTTGGTGTTGGTGTGCACAACTCTGAACCTTTTGTTTTGATATCCCATCATTTTTTAGCAGTGGAATATTCTTTCAAACAAGATCTTAGATAAAATGTTAAGGTAAAAAGCATATAAAAGCATATGTGGGGAAATGGATGTGGCTCAAGCAATCGGGTTCCCATCTACCATATAGGAGGTCCAGGGTTCAATTCCCAGGGCCTCCTGGTGAAAGGCAAGCTGGCCCGCACAGCAAGCTGGCCTGAGCAGAGAGCTAGCCCATACAGAGTGCTGGCCCACACAGGAGAGCTGGCCCGCATAGCGGTGCTGGCGCAGCAAGATGACACAACAGAAAGAGACACAGAGGAGAGACAATAAGAGACACAGTAGACCACGGAGCTGAAGTGGCACAAGAGATTGAGCACCTTTCTCCCACTCTGGAAGGTCCCAGGATCAGTTCCCAGTGCCGCCTAAAGAGAAGACAAGCAGACCCAGAAGAACACACCGAGAGTAGACAGTGAGTGCAAAACACCGGGGGTGGGGGGTGGGGTAAATAAAATAAATCATTAAAAATTTTTTAAAAAGCAGATGTGCCCTGGTTGTATTGGGATAGGAAACCTAAAGCCCTACAAACTAGAACGCCTCCTTCTTACTCCATCTCTCCCAGACTCTCCCCTCCCCACACATCTTGGAACATCTGTTTTAGTTTCCTAGCTGCTAAAACAAATACCATACAATGGGTTGGCTTAACAATAGGAATTTATTGGCTCATGGGCTCAGAGGCTAGAAGGCTTGCTTCCTCCCAGGTCGGTATCTTCTGGCTGACCGGCAATCTCCAGGGTTCCATGGCTTTTCCATCACATGGCAATGCTCCTTTCTCTTCCAAGTTCTGTTGACTTCCAGCTTCTGGCTGCTCTCAACAGCTTTGCTCTCTGTGTCTGACTTTCACTCTCTTTCATAAATGATCCCAGTTATCTGGGTTAAAGCCCATGTGCACTGCCATATGACAGAAAAGCCAAGGAACCCCAGAGATTGCTGGCCAGCCAGAAGATACTGACCCTAGGAGGAAGCAAGCCACCTACCCTCTGAAACCGTGAGCTACTAAATTCCCATTGTTAAGCCAACCCACTGTATGGTATTTGTTTTATCAGCCATGAAACTAAAACAGTTTTTGGTACCAAGGGTGAGAAACACAATTCAATCCACCATAATCCCCTAAAGTATATTTGTTATAATTGTTCTAGCATCTAGAGGACCCACAATGGTATTCTTTTCCATTTTAATATATGCTTTTGATTCAGTACAAACACTGCCAAATACCTTAATCTAAAAGTCCTGGTATGACTTATGTCAAACAATAGTTTTCTTTAGCCCAACTGGGCACAGGTTGCAATCAGTGCTGCTCAGACATGCAGAGTGCTACTCAATTATTCGTTTGCCTCAACAATGATCAGGCAACCAAGACCTAGAATTCAAATAAAATTACAAGTTGACAAACAAGGCTTAAATATAATTTAGGCTGGAACATCCCAAAAGTAACAGAAATTAATAAAATCTCAAAAAAATAATATCGTTTGCAATAAGAAACAAACATAGAAAAGAAACAGTAAGAACCTGTCATAAGAAGACTCAAAATTAAGTGTGAGAAACCAATAAAATTTAATTGTCGGAAATAATAAGAGGCCTCCTTTATAATATTCTTTCACTTAAAACATTTGCCAAAGCACATACTTTATTGGCAACATTTTAGTTGATTCCAGGTTTGTGGGCTTTGCAATGTACTTGACTTTGAGAGGGAGATAAGAGTTCAAGCATTTAAACTAGACTCCATATATTACTAAATATTTTCTCTAGCAGGATATATTAGATAAAATCAACTCTTTTTTATAAAAAGAAGAAATATTCTCTTTCATCCAAAAATCATGCTTGAATTATGGTGACATACTGGTTATATAATAATTTCTTCATTTCTATTCAGTAATCACCTCTAGGACTGTTACCTGTTTACTAAGGAATTCTTACAACTATTATTCCAAAATTTCAAATGATTCCTGATTTGAAGTCAATCTCCCAAGTGAAAAATGTCTTTTCTCCCCTAAAATAAAATGTTTTAAAAATTTTTGAACTGTATTCTTGAGATGCTATTTATTAGAAAATATTTTATCATGAATTAGTTCAAACACAGCCAACACCTATACACTTACCACCTGAGTTTAACAAATATGAATTTTGCCATTTCTTCATTAGAATTTTTATGGCCCCTCCATAAATAGGTCTGAGAAGAAAGACTCCAGTAGGCAACATATCTTTATTCTATGACATAAGCATAGGAGCATCATTTACATATGTTTGTTAAGGTTTTTAAGTATCATGAGAAGGACCTTTTATAGCCAGAATTATACAACTGTCTTCATTACAAATACTTGAAATAAATGTAAATAAGACAGAGACAAAGAATTTTTTAAAATAAATAACACTTTAAAGTCTCAAGCTACTTTCCTTTTCAGCACCCTCTTCTCTATTCTCTCTTCTCCCTACTCTGAGTCAGCCTCCTATGGTGGAACAACACCTTAGATAGAGGTAAAGTAATCAATATCACAGTGTCCCCCTGGAAAGGAGGAAACAGATACTGATCCTCATAGTTGCAAAGGCATGAACTAATTATAGCAAGGTGAGTATCTTGCAAAAAAAAAAAAAAAAAAAAAAAGGTATTTTTGGCTGTTATCAGCACCAAGGAGCAAGGAAATGTTGAGTGTCCATCTCATCACTCTAACAACAAACAACAGTGAGAAAACCCACCTACTACCCTGTTTCAAAACAAAATAAACAAAAAACACAGTAACTACATTTAAGGAGAACACAGAAGGCTGGGCTTCTTACAGTCAAACAAGGAGGCTTGGCTTTCAGAAAATAGTTGAGAATGAGCTTGGAGAATGAGCTCCAACACTCTCACCTGAAAAGATTCTGAAGTTCATATATTGCTACCATACAAAGATCATCAGATTAACATTTCAGCAATATTGAAGATGAGACATATTTAGACAAATCCCCCTTTCCTCCCTTCCCTTACCTTTATTCACAAGCATTTAAAAAAACGTACATCATAAAAAATTCTGACTGTGTATATTTACATTATCACTTGTCAAGAAGCTATGACAATGTACTAGATCCCAGCCCACAGTTCATATGTTCTCCTTCAAGAATATTTTTGAAAGAAAGGATGACCTTTGCATGTTTTCCTACTCATTACATCCTGTATCTATATCTGCGAAATTCTGAAACTTGGAATGCTTTGACTCTTTCTGCAAATGGAGAATCACATGTTCTATTATAGTCTAAGTATAATTATACTCTAGTCTTATGGTAAACTAAGTCCTCCCTGTTAAAACAGCCAATCTTAAATGAGAAAGAACTATTTCAAAATTCTCTATTCTTATTTAAAACTACAAATGAATTGGCCCAGCAAAACTTATGGGTCGGAGTAGATGAAAAGAGGAAAAGAAAAACCCTCTCTAGGCAGGGACCCCCTGAAGATTGGCCAACCTGAACAAAGTGGCACTTCTGTATTTTTAGTATTTCTTGATTACCCTCTGAATATCTTGTGGTACTAGATTGGCAAAACATTATAGACGCAGGAGATCTCTCAAGGGTTAAGGGAGGAGGGGGGAGAAGAGCATGTTAAAAAATTGTAACAGGGAGGCGGCTGTGGCTCACTCAGTAGGGCTCCCGTTTACCATGTGGGGGGCCCCCGGTTCGGTTCCCGGGGCCTCCTGGTGAAGGCAAGCCCGCCCGCACGGCGTGGTTGGCTGACCCGGCGAGCGCGAGCAGCGGGGGGGGGGGGGGGGAAAAATAAAAAAATAAATAAAATCTTTATTTAAAAAAAAAAAAATTTGTAACAATAATACTAAAAGAAAATTAATCATAAAAATTGTCCCCTAAAAGGTCTGAGAAAAACAGAAATCAGTTTTCCCTTTCCTATGGTTTCTAAACATGAAATCATTAAAAGGATACAAATTCCAAGTAGGGAAACCACAGAGTTAAACTCATTTTTATACTTAAGTCCCAAGTCTAACAAGACAAAACATGAAAAATGGATAGGAAAAAGAGGTATATGTCCATGCCAAGAAAGAGTAGAGAGTAGGGGTGGTGGAACAAAACAGCCAATAGATGGAACCTAGAAGCTTATATAATACTCCAGATTTCTTTTTCAGATCCTGTATGGACCTGTTTAGGAAGGTATATATACTTGAGAATATTCAGAATTTTAACTCTGAAAAACATCATCTCTCTCTTTTTAAAAAAAATAATTCTCTCTCTTTACATACCAATCTGATTATAGCTTACCCCAAAGAGCACAATCCCAAAGGGATCAACCCTTAAACCCCTCTCCAAAATAAAACTTAGATTTCAAATGTGTGTCTAGACTGCACTGTTGATAAACCAACAGAAAATATTCTGATCTGAGCAATTCACTTCAACAAATATCTACATGGCCTTAGGTTAAACCCCAACCTACCTGATCCTCAGTTTCCTCATCTGAAAAGTGAAAGATCTGGACCAAACTAATATTTTTTTCAGGTGAACATCCTATGATGCCCAAGAAGAATGAGGAAAAATATACCAATGGTTCAGAACACATTAACTTCACTCAACTAAGGGTATTATGGAACCCTCAAGAATCTTAAAGGGCACACACAAAGAAACAATAGGGATGAAATTAAGTGGTCAAGAAAAAAGCAATTTAAATGTGGTTGTATATTTTTCTTCCATCAACTGCTCTATAAATTTATTACATAATGATAGTTCTTAATTCTTTATTCTCTAGTTTTCAAAACAAGAATCAACTCACTTCTTCACTGTGGTTTGAATTTTAAAGAAAAAAAAAAGGACAAGAAAAACAAAGGATAAGATTTAAGATATTCTGGTTGAATCAGCACTATTTTTTTTTTTTTTTAACTATCCCATAGTAAACCACTGTGGTTCACAGCAATCAGGCAGAGTGGAAATGAGGTACAAGAAAATCAAACATGTAAAGCTGAGAATACATTATTTTAAAGTTACCTCAGAAGCAGCAAAATTTTTATTTGGAAATTATACTGTATAGCTGACAGACATATACACTCCTACACAGACTGAGTTTAATAATATCTTTTTGGGAAGCGGCTGTGGCTCAATCAGTAGGGCTCCCGTTTACCATATGGGAGGCCCCGGGTTCGGTTCCCGGGGCCTCCTGGTGAAGGCAAGCCCGCCCACACGGCGTGGTTAGCTGACCCAGCGAGCACAAGCAGCAAGGGGGGCGATAAATGAATAAATAAATAAAAATCTTTAAAAAAAAAAAAAATAATAATAATAATATCTTTTTGTTAGCAGCATACCTTTCACTTATGAGGGCACTGGGAATGTCTTAACATGACAAGACTGCACTGGATGGCCTGCTCTAAAATGATTTCCTTTTACCTGTTATTTTACTTACATAAAAGTATTGTAATACTCATAAATACTCCAAATGTACTGCAAATACTCCAAATGTCCCTAACAATAGTCTTTTGGATTTCTCTAGTTGTGTGCTGATGACCATATATGACATGAGCACAAACTATAAATATTAAAATACAAGTACAGGTTTCCTGAAAGAGGTACCCTGGGAGCAGCATAGCATAAATGAGTATGTAATGAGTACTACAATAGGTAGTCAGATGCCCAAGGAGAGGAAAGGAAAGGGAATGTCACAGAGAAGGAACCTAGAGATTTAAAAATAAACTTGTGCCACAATTTGGCCCATTTCTCATTATCTGTACACAGAAAGTGACCAAAATTACTTCTTGTTCTAAGTGGAGATTTAAGCAAGTAACTTAACTGGTTCCCAAGTCCCACTTACACCATATGCAAATAAATTAATCAAGAATAGTATGAAAATTACTAACTTGGGGGGAAAATATATAGCTCTCATATAGCTAAATCTAACCTACCCTAAAAATGATATCACTTCTGTGCATCAAAAGACTTCACAATGAAAGTAAAAAGACCCCAGAAACATACCCTCACCTATACAGTCAACTGGTTTTTGATAACTACCAAGCCCATGCTAATGGGAAAAAAACAGTCTCTTCAACAAATGGTGTTGGGAGAACTGGAAATCTATAACCAAAAGAATGAAAGAAGACCCCTATCTCACCCCCTATACAAGAATCAATTCAAAATGGATCAAAGGTCTAAATATAAAAGCCAGGACAATAAAACATCTAGAAGAAAATATAGGGAAACATATTCAAGACCTTGTAGTAGGTGATGGTTTCTTGGTTTCTTACAGCCAAAGCACGTGCAACTAAAGAAAAAGTAGATAAATGGGACCTCCTCAAAATTAAACACTTTTGCACCTCACAGGACTTTGTCAGAAGGGTGAAAAGGCAGCCAACTCAATGGGAAAAAATATTTGGAAATCACATATCTGATAAGGGTTAAACATCCAGGATATATAAAGAGATGTTACAACTCAAAAATAAAAAGACAAATGACCCAATTAAAAAATGGGCAAAAGACTTGAATAGACATTTCTCCAAAGAAGAAATACAAATGGCAAAAAAACACATGAAGAAACGCTCAACATCACTCATGATTAGGGAAATGCAAATTAAAATTACAATGAGATATCATTTCACACCTATCAGAATGGCCACTATTAAAAAGACAGAGAACTACAAATGTTGGAGAGGATGTGGAGAGATAGGAACACTTCTTCACTGTTGGTGGGAATACAGAATGGTACAGCCACTATGGAGGACTGTTTGGCAGTTCCTAAAGAAGTTGAATATAGACTTGCCACGTGACCGTGCAATACCACTACTGGGTATATACCCAGAAGAAATGAGAACAGTGACACGAACATAGCAACATTATTCACCATTGCCAAAAGTTGGAAACAACCTAGGTGTCCATCAACAGACAAATGGATAAACAAACTGTGGTCTATTCACATGATGGAATATTATGCGGCTGTAAGAAGAAATGAAGTCGTAAAGCATATGACAACATGGATGAACCTGGAGGACATTATGTTGAGTGAAACAAGCCAGACACAGAAGGACAAATACTGTATGAATGGGTTACTATGAACCAAATATATTGTGTAACATATTGTTTGATTCAAAAAAAAATTTATATGTATCCATTATATTTAATTGAGAAATGTATATAGTCATTCATCTGTGTTTACTTTTTAGTTTTTAATTGTTTATATTTTCAATTATTAAAAGTACAAAATAAAGCAAAAAAAAAAAAAAAAAAAAGTAAAAAGACAACCTAAACAATGAGAGAAAATATTTGGAAACCATATATCTGAGAAGGGTTTGATACCCAGAATATATAAAGAAATCCTACAACTCAACAACAAAAAGACCCAATCAAAAACTGGGCAAAAGACTTGAACAGATATTTCTCCAAAGAAGATATACAAATGGCCAAAAGTACATGAAAAAATGCTCAACATCATTAGCCATTAGTGAAATGCAAATCAAAACCACAATGAGATAAAATTTCACCCCCACTAGAATGGCTACTATTTAAAAAAAGAGAGAGAGAGAGAGAAAATAAGTGTTGGAGAGGATGTGGAGAAATAGGAGAACTCATTCATTGTTGGTAGGAATATAAAATTGTACAGCCTCCATGAATGACAGTTTGGAAGTTCCTCAGCAAATTAAACATAGAATTACCATGTAACCTGGTGTTTTAGTTTCCTTGGCTGCCCAAGCAAATACCAAACAATAGGTTGGCTTAAACAATAGGAATTCATTAGCTCCCGGTTTTGAGGCTAGGAGCATCACCAAGGTGATGTTTTCTTCACAAAGACTGGCATCCTGGGGCTGGCTGCTGGTGATCCTTGGTCCTGGGCTCCTCTTTCACATGGCAATGCACATGGCGGCCTCTCCGGGCCTCTCCCTTTTCCTCTGTGTTCTGCTGACCTTCAACTTCTTGCTTCCCATAATTTTTTCTCTAGATGTCTGAATTTCATTCCACTTACAAAGGATTCCAAGTAACAGGATTAAGACCCATCTTGACTGAGTTGAACCACATGTTAACTGAAGTAACCTCATCAAAAGGTCCTACTTACAATGGGTTCACACCCTAAGGAAAAGATTAAGAACATGTTTTTCTAGGGTACATATCTCTAAACCACCATACCCAGCAAGCTCACTTCTAATTATGTACCCAAAAGAGCTAAAAGCAGGGACTTAAAGAGATTTTCATACTGATGTTCATAGTGGCATTATTCCAATTGCCAAAAGATGGAAGCAACCCAAGCACCCATCAACCAATGAATGGATAAACAAATTGTGGTATATACATACAATGGAATATTATTCAGGCATAAAAAGGAATGAAGCTCTGATACATGAGACAACATAGATGAACCTTGAAGACACATATTAATGAAATAAGCCAGACACAAAAGGATAAATACTGTATGATCTCACTGATATAAAGATCTATGAAGAGCAAATTCATAGAATCACAAACTAGAATACAGGTTACCAGGGCCCAGGGTGGGGATAGAGAATGGGGAGTGTCGTGGTTTGGAGCTGTATGTACCAAACGTTTAATTTAAAAGTACTGGCCACTAAAGTAATATGCTTGCTTTGCTGATGTGGCTCAGTGGTTGAGCACTGGCTTCCCACATATAAGGTCCCAGGTTCTATCCCCAGACCCCGTACCTCAAAAAGAAAAAAGTCAGAATTAAGTTACAGAAATGTAACATTAAAGTACAGTAAGAAGGATATGTAATAACCTTAAATGAAAATATGCATAATTATAGTAGCCAACCCATTGTCTAATCATTTCATTTGTATTTCACTCAAAATGAACAGAGTTTATAAACATGCACATAAAAAAAATTTCCCCATGTTTATCTTCAATATTGCTCCAGTGCATTCTATTCACACTGCAAACATTTTTCTAACTGGTTATCTGTGACATCTCGACAGGAATAGATATTGCGTATGGCATCAGTCCAATGACTCACCATTTGAAAAAAGTGGGAGTAGAAAATTTGCTTAAAGACCCTAACTTTTTAGGCCTGAAGGTTAGTGAGAGTTGGCATCATTTTCAAAGCTCATGCAACGTAACTCAGAACTTCCGAAATACTGTTCAGAAAGAGAAGCTGAAGGCATGATTATCTGTCTTACAAGAAGAGTCCTAAAAAGATATCTGATTGTTTTAATAGAGAAAATGTGGGAGGGGGAGGCAGTGGGTTATATGGGAATTCCCTATGCTTTCGATTTAACTTTTCTGTAATCCAAAACTTCTCTAAAAATAAAGTGTATTAAAAACAAACAAATAAATAAAAAGACATCTGAAGACTACCAGTCCTACCAGAAAAGGTATGATTTCACACAAATCATTTCCCTTCCCATATCCTCCACTTCTAAAAATCAAGGATGCCACTACGCATGGCCAGAAACCCAAACAGAATGGTAGCAACTGTGTGGCACAAGTTGAGTGATTCCCAAAAGGACTACAGCTCCAAAAATATCACCCACAGTCTACTGTGATAACTGAAACTCCACCACTCCAAATCCTTTTTTACAAGCCTTTTTCCTTTAATAGAAATATGTCAAGTAAAAGAATGGATAATGCATATGTTCAATTTAAATAATCATTAGACAAACATAAGTAGCAATCATCCAAGTCAAGATACAGAATACACAAAATCACAGAGGTCCCGCCCCCACCATCCGCTGTGTGCCACTCCCAATAGCAACCCCTAAGGATTACCACACAAGAGGTGACCACAATCCTGATTTTTGTAATAACCATTTCCTTGACTTAGATTTTACCGTCTACATGTGTATCTCTTAATAACACAGCTTATTTTTTAGTTTGAACTTTATATAAATTGAGTCATACTGAGGTATTGAGGTATTGTGTGTGCGTGTTTTGTTTCTTTTGCTCCACATCATGTCTGAGAAATTCACCCACTTATTTATGTATTCATTCCTCTATTAATGGACATTTCAGTTGCTTCTATTGGAGTCTCTTCTGAACAATACTACCATTAAGATTCCTGCTCATGTCTCCCAATGCACATATGCTAGCATTTCTCTACAGAATTTTCCAAGGGTGAAATGTTGAATCTTCAACTTCACTGAAAAATAACAAATTGTCTTCCAAAGTGAATATATCAACATACACATATACCAACTGCATGTGAGAGTAGAAATTTGTTCTTTGAATTGATTATTGGTGTTCAAAAATTCACTGTTATGACGGAAATTCTACTAGAAGAATAACAACACATTAAGCTAGGTATGCTCTTAGCCAAAAGAACTGGACCAGAGGTGCATAAGCAGCAGAGCTAATTTTGGAAGAAAAAAAAAAAACAATGCATAAACAATGGTCCAAAGCACAGATCCCTACCTGGGAAACCAAGTCTAGATTACATAACACAGTGGCAACACTGGCCATTGTTGAGGGCCCAAGACAGACACTGAGATGACTGGATCTCATTTCCCAGCTTTCCAACTCACACTCCCTCCAAGGACTTCAACAATTCTTTTTTTTTTTTTTTTTTTTTACCGGGAGGTCCCAGGTATCGAACCCGGGTCCCTCCATATGGGAGACGGACGCCCAACCATTTGAGCCACATCCGTCCCCCTCAACAATTCTTCAACCCTAAAGGAATCTATGGTCCTACCACCTTTCCACTGTCCCTCACCACTCTCATGCCTTTACTTCCCTCCTTACCCAGCTTAAATTCTAGGTCAGTCATAATCACTGCCTTTTCTGTCTCTCACTTTATTGCATTTGCTTGGCTAAACCATAATCTTGATTAAAACCAACTCTCCATCCCTCTGTGCCTGTATCCCTCTTTGCCAGCAGAAGGCAAATGGGAGGAAAACACACCTGTTCTCACCTTAAGTTCATGAACACTAACCTCAAATGGGCCCCTCATTACTACCCAGCAACCATACCATATTTTTCTATTTCATTCACTCTCCCACTCCCTAGACAACTAGGTCTTATCTTCTACTATCTCCTCATACTTTTAACACCTCCTCCCTGCAACCTCACTCACAGCTTTCTTATTTCACTAAGAAAATAGAAACAATTAGAAAAGCATTTCTTGAAGCCTCCAGCATCACATCTATCTACCCACCTATATTTATGCCCATAAATTCTGCCATCCCTGGTATTACAGTTGAGAAACGTCCAAGCCCCTCACCATGAACAATCTCTCTACCTGCAAACTAGATTCCATCACCTCATGTCTACCAAAGAACATAGATCCAAAAATTCTCACTCCTTTCGACATTATTTTTGCCCTCTTTGCTGGATCTTTCTATCAATAAATAAAAGTAGTTATTTCCCCCATCTTAAAAAAATTTTCTTGACCCACTTTCCCCATAAGCCCATTATTTTCCTTCCCATTATAAGTCTTTAAAATTAAAAGCTGTTTGGGGGGGGATATGGCTCAAATGGTTGGGCGTCCGTCTGCCATATGGAGGGACCTGGGTTCGATCCCCGGGACCTCCCAGTAAAATAAAAAATAAAAATAAATAAAAAAAAATTTTAAAAAAATCTGTTTATACTTGCTGTCTCAAATGTCTCCCTCCCAAATTCTTTCTTAAATCCAAAAATAATAATAATAGTTTATTCCACCACTCCCAAAAAAACTGTTCTTGTCAAGGTCACCAGTAACTTCATGTTGTTCAATTCAATGGTCAATTCTTGATTGTCAGCCACATTTAACATGGTAAATCACTTCTTCCTGGAAATGCTGAAGACTCCACACTCTCCTGGTTCTTTCTTCTACCACTCATGCTCACTCTCCTTGGCTGGTTTCTTCTTATGTCCCTAACCTCTAAACTCAGGGCTCAATACTCTTCTATTTCAGTTCCTTGGTCATCAAATAGTCTCATGGATTATTAAATATCATCTACAGGCTGACATCACCCAATTGTACATCTCCAGCCCAGATCTGTCTCCTGAACTCCAGATGCCTTTATCAACAGCCTACACAACATCTCCATTTAGATATTGTGCTGGGTCTCTTCTGTTTGCTACTCAAAATTTATTCTCCACCCTATTCTGCCCTAGGAGGCTGTCCTGCCTGGATTGCAGCAACAGGCTTCCCTTGCCTTCAGGCTTACAGTAGGTTAGGCTTATGGAAAGACCTAACAGGAGACTAGAGGGGAGGAAAAAGGGTAAGACCAGAGTATGTATTCCCTTGTCTCTTTCCTTCACTGACTGTACCCCTTAACCAAATGTGATTCATCCTCTTAAGGTTGCCTTCTCTACATGAATCTCTCATTCAGGGTTCTAGTAACTAGGTGTGATAACATCCCTGCTGTTCCCTGCCCTCCTAATACTGTACTATTTCTGTGCTTTCCCTCTACCCATAAGTTTGTAAATGGTTCCTTTTAAAGCTTCCTGCAAAGCTTCCTTCCAATTATACTGATTGTGCAATCAATCTAGTTCCTACAATAACCTTGAGTGATACAAATGTCTAACTGGCATTTCGATTTTAACATGTTCAAAACTGAGCTCCTCCTGTATCCATCTGTTAACAGCAACTCCCTTCTCTAGCTGTTCAGTCCAAATATGTGGGATCACCCACATAAATCATTTTTATCTGATACCCCACAAAACAGATCCAGAACCTCACCATGTTTCACCACCTGCACTGCTACTACCCTGGCCCCAACCACCATCATCGCTTGCCTGGATTATTGCAATAGCCTCCTAACTGCTCCCTCTCCTGCCAGCTTTCAGTTCATTCCAACACAGGAGCCAGAGTGAGCCTGTTAAAACATTAGTTAGCTACTATCACTCCTCTCTTCAAGGCTTCTCGTCTCATTCAGGGTAAAGGCCAACATCTTTACACTGGTCTATAAGGACCCACAAACTCTGGTCACCTGTGCCTCTGGCCTCCTTTTCTTGCTCACTTTGCTCCAACCACAGCAGTCTCCTTGCTATATCTGGAACACACCACTTACACTCTATCTCAAAGCCTTTGAACTTGACAGTCCCTTTGCCTGGAACACTCTTCCTGCAGATATCCTCAATGCTTGCCCCTCACCTTCCTCAGATCTTTATTCTAATGTTACCTCCTCGGTAAGATCTCCTCTGGCCAACCTTTCTAAAACTGTAACAGCTCCTCCCCGCTTTATTTTTATTTTATTTATTTATTTACTTTTTGTAAAATGATATATAAATATATATGCATATATGTGCATTTGCTTACATAAATGTTATTTATTTATATATATACATATATATATATATATATTTTTTTTTTAAGGTGCTTAGATTACCTAGATATTACACAGAAATTACAGGGATTCCCATGTTCCCTACCTCCCACACCTCCCACAACATCCCACACAAACATCCTTCATCAATGTGGTCCCCACTTTATTTTTATCCTAAGCAGATATCACCACTTAACATTTTATATGCTTTCCTTTGTTTTCTTTATTGTTTGTCTCCACCCCTTAGAATGTCAACTCCATGAGGCAATAGTTTTATCTGTTCTGTTCACTGCCCAGCCCCTGAAATAGTACCTGGCAGTTGATACCACTTCACATTCAACAGATTGACCACTACATACTGGCAAAGATTGGAAAACTAGGAACTATAGCTCATCTCTACTTTGGAGAACAATTTGGCAACATCTAGAAAAGTTTAAGACACATATCTAACAGACAAGCCATAATTTTCCTGGATTTATTTATACAAAAAAGGACAGCACACCAAAAATCTGAATCATTTCAAGGAGTATGGTCAGACTATATATAAGGTACTCAAGATTTGTTTTTCTCTTACGATTATGATCACAGAATCAATACCATTTCTCAAAAGTAAACTAATATTGCTCTACTCCAACCTTTATGAAGAAAACATAGCCACTCTTCTCAAGCATCTAGTATAGTAAGAAGAAAAGCATCAGTCATCAGCAGGGTGGGGAAGAAAGGTAAACATGATTTCAGAAAGATGTGAGAGTCTCATTTTCCCAAGAAACCAATCACAGACAAACTAGCCACTTAAGAAGTCAGCAATAATGAGCTTTTTAAGCAAAGGCAAACTACAAGAAAAATACATGAGAGACCCAAACCATGATAGATTTTAAAAATAGAAATAATTATCAAAATTATAAGCCAGTAGATATGACTGCTAGGTTATGCTAGAAGTTTGAATCATTTTCAAATATTTATACAGTATCTGTTACTTACCAAATACTGTACTCATAACTTTATATACATGTACTCCATGCATTAATTTTATTGTACTACTTGAATTTTCTGACCTAAAGTCATAGCAGAATAGTTGATAAGAACTGACACTGATCAGCCAATATTATTTCTTTATTCCCTTCCTCCCATTGAAGGGAGCTTAAACTTATAAATTGAAGAAAAGAGCTTATAAACCCATAAGTGGCCAAAATGCAGGTAACAAGAGGGAAAATAGTCAGTGGGCCAGCAAAATCATTTTGCATTATCAGTCCTGAACAGTCACTGAGCTGAATACTATCAGCAAAGCTAAATTACACCATGTGCCTCATGGGTTCTAATGACCACAGACTAGATTTTGGTCTTCTGACTCATAATCTCATACTATCTCCACTTCCCTCCTTCTTTGCTACTCAGAGAGATTTATTTTATTAATTTGGAAGAAAAATCATCACTTTAGATTCTTAGTCTGCAACAGATAATCAAGAATACAGGCAGGTGAGAGAGAAGAAAGGTAGAACTCAATAGCAGCAGAAAAGTGGGAGGCAGGAGGGAGTTCAAAACAAACAATCCAAAAAAAATTAAGTTGGTTTCATTTCCCTGCTCCTCACATCTTCAGCCTTTAAATTTTTTATTGAGATAATTGTACATTCACATGCAGTTGTAAGAAATAATACAGAAAGATCCCACTTGCAGACCCATTCTTATTCCATTATTTCCTATTACTACTTTTCAGAGTCACACAGCTGCACATCACTCAAGGCAGAGTCTATCTTAGGTAACAGCTGGTCATAAGGAATGGGTTTTTCACCTTATTGATAAAACTGTGTCCCAAAGCAAAAAAAAAAAAAACCAAAGTTTAGTGTTCAAGTGTATACAGCTTTAATATGGGCATATCCATTAATATGCATATTCCTGGCTATAACAGAAGGGAAAAAAGAGCATATATTCTGGAAACTTTGTAAAGATTTCTATCAACCTAAGTACTGATTCCTCTGAAATCACAGAAACCATCTACTTCTGTTTCTCAGGCTACCTAATTTCAAGTGGCATGGTTCAGCACTTTCCACACATATAGAGCGTTTTATCCATCTCAGCAGAAGACTCTAGTCATTCTACATCACTACTTGGAAACCCTGTTTTCCACTCAAAGAAACGATATTTTTTTTTACCTTATAAACCTTTAGAATCCTTGTCCTTTACTTGGATTTAAAATCCAAAGACCAAACGGATGAACTGTTATAAAAATGCAAATTAAAAGTAATATCAATAAAATGTCTATGCAACTTCAGAGCAAAAGCAATATGCATGCAGCTGGAACTCATACCTGCAGAGCTAAGGAGGACACTGAAATCTGTTCCCCTCTGTGATTCTCCACTTTCATTATCAACCTCTTTTTCAGTATCTTGATATCGATCCCAGTTAGAGACAATCTTCCTTTTAGAATAATTTCCCTGCTCATCATTCTCTCCTCCATAGTTCTCTGCATCACTGTCGTCTTCAACCTGTAATCATTAGAGATAAATTAGTAAGCAGGCAGTGGAAATTTTGACCTCGGTGACATTAGCAGTAAAACAAAACAAAACAGTATATATAGGTATAACAATAAAGAATAAATTTATAAACCAAGTTGCCTGAGGATATTAAATAATATTTTAAGAGAAATCCATTTACCACAGTGTTCTTTCAGGGTAAACTTTTCGCTTTGTGAAAAGGAAAAGGAAATTTGGTGTATTAGTCAGCCAAAGGGGTGCTAATGTAAAATACCAAAAATGGGTTGGTTTTTATAAAGGGTATTTATTTGGGGCAGAAGTCCACAGATACTAGGCCATAAAGCATTAAGTTTCTTCTCTCACCACAGTCCATTGTCACGTGTTAGAGCAGGACAGCTGCTGGCATTTGCCAGGGTTCAGACTTCTGGAGTTCCTCTCTTCCCGGGCCTGCACTTCTCTCTGGGCTTAGCTCCTGTTTCCTCCACAAGGTCAGCTGGCTCCTGTTTCCTCCACAAGGTCAGCTGTAGACGATCAGGCAAAGGGCTTGCTTCTCTTCTCCTGGTGCCTTCTTTCCAATATTAAAACTGCTTCTCAAAAGACCGGTTCAACTGTCCTTTGCCTTGCCTTTTATATTCAATTCCCCACCCACCAAGGAGTGGGGCTCAACGCCCTAATCCTAACCTAATCATGCCCAGATTAACAAATCAGTTTACAAGCATGATTCAATTATATTTTTGGAATTCATAATTACATCAAATTCCCCAACAGTTACATTTGGCAAGTCAATGCCTATAACTTTATGTAACTGATATCTCTAAAATCTATCCCAAAACAGTCTATTTTAATAGTTGTTTCATCTAGTTGAAATAATCAAGGCTCTAAGAGTCTTAAACTCAAAAGACTTTAGGATGGAAATAAACCCTCCCTTTCAGTTTTCAGATTTACAAATATACTTCATAAAGATGCTTTATAAACTCAAAGGGACCCCTGCTCAGATGTATTCCAGAAGACAGTTCCCCATCCTTGACTCTATAAAGGTTAAAGAAGCATGCACAAAAAATGCAGACTGTAAGATATTCTAAAGGGCAAATCAGTTTCTTCAACAAATAAATTGCAAGGGGAAAAAATGGTGAGGTGGGCAGGGGGAGAAGCCTATAGATTAAAACAGCATAAGGGATATATAACCAATTGTTATGTAGGAAAACATTTGTCTCCTAATTCAAGCAATCTAATGAGAAAATAATCACTGATGAGACAATTGGGGAAATATGAACAAAGACTAGATATGTGATTATTAAAGAAATCCTGTTATTTTTATTTATTTATTTATTCTTTTATCTTATTATTCTTTGGTTGTAATGTTTTTTAAACATCCTTATTTTTTACAAATAAATACTGAACTAATTATCAGTGAAAAGATGACTTTGGGGATTTGCTTCAAAATAATGCTGGAGGAGCAGTAGTGGGTAGAGATGAAAAAAGACTGGGCATAAGTGATAATTGCTGAAGCTAGACGATGGATACATGGAATCCATTACATTATTTTCTCTACTTTTGTATCTATTTGAAATTTTCCAGAATAAAAAGTTAAATTTTTTAAAAAGTAGGAGTGTATTAGTCAGCCAAAGGGGTGCTAATGCAAAGTACCAGAACTCTGTTGGCTTTTATAAAGGGTATTTATTTGGTATAGAAGCTTACAGTCACAAGGCCCTAAAGAGTACAACTCAAGGTACCATAAGAGGTCCTTCTCACCCAAAGTCATTGGTCACATGTTGGAGCAAAATGGCAGGCAATGTCTGCGAGGGTCAGCCTTCCTTCTTCCTCTGAAGGCTCCGTGGTCCCAGCTTCTTCCATCTCAGCTGTGGACTAGCATAAGGCTTGTCACCTGCCCTGGGTCTTGTTTCTTTCCGTGCTCAGCTGCGCTGGTCTCTCCACAAGATCAGCTATAGACTATCAGGCTCATCTCTCTTCCTGGGTCCTCTGCCATATCTAATGAGCTGTCTCTCTTCCTCTGTGTTCCTCTCCTGTGTATCTACTTCTGTGTTGTCCTTCTCCATGTAAGCATCTGCTTTATCCCCAAGGGGGGGCTGGGACTCAACTCTGAGTCACACTCTAAGGAAGTGGTTGGTTCAGAGCCCTAATCTTAATATAATTTAATCAGATGTCTCAGCTGAATCTAATACTATCAAAGGGTTATCAAGCCAGAGGAACCGACTAGTTTACAAACATAATCTATAACTCTTTTTGGAATTTATAAATAATATCAAACTGCTACAAGGAGGTATGCAGAATCTAAAGTCAGGGTTCAAAGAAGCATCCCAAAGATCCTTATCAAGAAAAAAAACTAGTGAAATGAATTTTAAAACCCACATGCACAGAATGAGTTAGAATGGACTTTATTGTTTATATTTTTATACTTATAATATTTATAATAAAATGTTCATTTTATTAGAAACTGATGTGGCTCAAGCAATTGGGCTCCCATCTACCATATAGGAGGTCCAGGGTTAGATTCCCAGGGCCTCCTGGTGAAAGGCAAGCTGGTCCATGCAGGAGAGCTGACCCGCGCAGAGAACTGGCACAGAAAGATGATGCAACACAAAGAGACACAGAGGAGAGATAACAAGAGATGCAGCAGACCAGGGAGCTGAGGTGGCACAACAGATTGAGCACCTCTCTCCACTCTGGAAGGTCCCAGGATCGGTTCCTGGTACTGCCTAAAGAGAAGACAAGCAGACACAGGAGAAACACAGAGAGCAGACAGTGAGCACAAAACAGCAAGGGGGGAGGGAATAAATAAATAAATTTTTTTTTTTTAATGTTCATTTTAGTAACACTTTTATTAAAATTGGAGGAGGGGGCAGAGAGGAAGGTAAGTAAAAAAAGGAAGAAAGAAAAACTTCATATTCCCATCAGAAGGACAGTATCACTACTAACCTTTTTAATGTATATATTTCATATAGACTTTTTTGGTAACTGGCTTCTTTTCATCAATATTCCTTTCCATTTCAGCAAATTGTCATTTCATCTAATACCCAGACTATTTTCAAATTTCCCTAACTTATCCAAAAAATGTTTCTCACAACTCATTTGTCCAAACTAGTATTCAATTCAGGTCCATGCATTGTATCTGATTGCTTTCTTCTTTAAGTCTCTTTTAATCTAGCACAATCTTTTTTTTTTTTTTTTTTAAAGATTTTTTATTTATTTATTCATTTATCCCCCCCTTGCTGCTTGTGCTCGCTGGGTCAGCTAACCACGCCGTGCGGGCGGGCTTGCCTTCACCAGGAGGCCCCGGAAACCGAACCCGGGGCCTCCCATATGGTAAGCGGGAGCCCTACTGATTGAACCACAGCCGCTTCCCAAGCACAATCCTTTTGATATTGATTTATTGAAGAGACCAGGCCAGGTAT
The DNA here is from genome assembly GCA_026826555.1 of Tolypeutes matacus. Classification (NCBI taxonomy): domain Eukaryota; kingdom Metazoa; phylum Chordata; class Mammalia; order Cingulata; family Chlamyphoridae; genus Tolypeutes; species Tolypeutes matacus. The sequence continues at coordinate 7,918,760 of JAKSZT010054393.1, forward strand.
TGGGCAGAATGGACAATCTTCTGTCTGACTGACTCCTCTTGGTATTGCTTATCATTTGTTTGTTTGTTTTTATTTCTGATACTTTCTATAAACAGATCCAAAAGGTCTAAATGCCTGATGGATTCAAGTTAAATGTCTTGTGGCTAAGATACATCACAGGGAGTGGATGTGGCTCAAATGGATGAGCACCCACCTCCCACAAGGGAGGTCCTGGGTTCATTCCCCGGCCTCAGTACTTAAAAAAAAAAAAGATACATAACAGGTGGTACTCTGAACCTTATGTTGCATCTCATCAAACAACACACAATAAATGGCTGAGCCAATATAAGTAATGATAAGATTGACAAATGGGTATGGGTGATGAAGCCTGGTCTTGTACAGGTGTGTGTTTTTCCCCTTGCATCTAAGAAATTGGTCTGTGTGGTATTACTTTTGTTCACTACAACTTTCTAGTTCCCCATCAACCATTAACCTAATAAATTAAACACAAGTCAATCTTCCTCTCCTGAATCACAACTTCCTAAGAGTTTATGAAATAATGGCATAGCTGACCTTTCAAGATCACTTTAAGCCCTTGAATATCACCATAAGCCTTCTTGACAGGACAAAAAGATGGCAATCTACATTATAATCTAAGGATTGCAAAGATTGCTGGAAATCTAGGTTTCCTGCCATTCCTACAAGTTTCTCCAAACCAAAAGATGCCGACAGATTAAATATATCCAACAAAATGAGATCTGACAAAATGAGATCTGCTATATAAATAACAACAAATATCAGAAACATTCTAAATAAAATAGTTTTGTAAATTATGAGAAGTTGAGAGACAGAACTAGAGCTGAAAATAATAGCAGGGCACAATCTGGGCAAATTCAATATTCTTTTGTTGGCTCACTGGGTTAACAGAGTTCAGAGAAGCTTCTCCAATTAGTACACAATCTCTGAACATAGCTATAACACATAGCAGAAATATAAACCTGGGAAAAATAATTATCTTGATGCAAAAGAGGATTATCGACCTGAAACAGCTGAGGAACTATTAATACAATGAGAAACACTGGAATGGGAGGCAGGAGACCTACAGAGAATTAATGGCCTTGCCATTGCCATCATTTAATACTTACCAAGTATCTATATTGGGCTGGGCCTCACACAGCAGAATGACTCACTAATCCCCAACTTGGAAGAATCACTGAACAAGGATCTCATTACCCTCATCCAACTGCCCAGATAAGAAGAATTGTTATTAGCCTCCATCACAAGAGGGTAGTAAGAAGTAATAAAGTTTAAAAAAAAAAAAAAAAACTTGATATAATTTACAGAAAGGTATATCTTTAAAATTTCTGGAGATTTTAGGTTTTTATTTTGCAAAGATCTGGGACAAAATTTTAAAAATGCAAAGCCCCAAGACAGAGAGAAGCAAGTGAGCAAATAAGAAAATACAGATGAAAGCAATGTGAAAACTGTAAACGTAAATGTATAATTATTTTATAATGTCTGATAATTTTCACTGTAATATTTCATTCTTGGATACTGGTCATTGGTTGCAATGTTCATAAAGTAACAGGAACCCAATTAGTTGAACTAGCTAAAGACTGATATGATCAAACTATTGCTGAGTTATTTCTTGTCCAATGGTACTAAAAAATATATATCCACTTAATACAAATTGAGATTCCCAATAGGAAAGAGCAGCTTAATGTTTTGTAGTTCTTCCAATAGGAAATGGTCAATTTGACTTTGCCTACCTTGCAGAATGAAATGAGAAAAAGGATTCTGTGGATGACTACTCAAAGCTAACAACAATATAACACTCTCCAAGGACAGCTAGGGAAAACAAAAAACAAAAAACACCATGGACTCTGGCATCTATACGATTCAAATGCATATGCGAATGAAATGTGAGACTGTAGTTTTCTTCCCAAATGTAAAACACATCATGTTTATACCCATGTTCCAGATAGTAAAATGGTATTCTAAAATTCTATTAAAGAAAGCATTGTAGTTCACCATAAGGAACTACAGCCGACATTCAATTAACTAAGTAAATGAAATCCTAACCCATTTAAATCCACAGATAAAATGCTACCACATTCAATAATTACAACCTCCTTCCTTATCAAACTGTTTACCAATATAGCTAGCAGAATACAGAATTTTTCTGTCTTACTATTTCTGGATCCACCTTTAGGTGATAGCATTAAATAATTAGATATGAAAGAAAAGAAAATAACAAAAAGTAAGGAGAGTTCATAGAGTTCATAGAGACAGAAAGTAGCTTACATGTTACAGGTTGTTGTTTATCTGGCCAACTTTTAAGATACTCCCAAAGTATCTTAAAGTCACCAGAGGGAGAGAAACTTAATTAATAAGTAAAGAGTTATGAAACTAGAAGGAACCTAGATAATGCTGGTCCAGCTCTCTGCCCATAAGCAAGATCACGTAGAAATCACACACTCTACCCTATTCCCAGGTTCTGTGGTTATGTTTACTCTTTTCCACCAAAATTAATCATATTTCTTCCTTCATAAGCACAAACTTCCAATTTCTTAAATATTACCATTTTTGGTTCTAAATGTCTTAAATTCCCCATACTAGTGACTCTAAGGCCACCGCCTCAGGGCGCCACACGAGGAGCTCTGGCTTTCCCCAAGGCCCCATGGTCGCTTTGGTAGCTCCAGTGACTCTCAGACTCAGGGACCCCGCAAAGGGGAAACTGAGGCATGAGAAGGCTCGTGTGGATATCTTATCACTCTTTCACTTGGAGCTCCCAGAGAACTAGGCGTCGCCTCCAAATAAGTCCCAGAGCTGGGAATCTCTAAGGAAAATAGAGACTAAGCCCGCACCACAGGAAGGAATGCATAAAGCAAAGGGTGTTGGTGGCCAGGAGGGATGTCGGGAGCGGACGGGGGGGGAGTTTGGGAGTTGGAGCACCATTCCGCATCCCCTTCCCTAGCGCCACTCCCCCAAAAGCAGAGAGCGGAGGCAGAGAGCCAAGGAAAAGGGGCACTAGGAGTCTGGGGTCCCGGGGCGGGCTGAGCGGAGGGCGGAATCCGCAAGTCCTGGCTGCGGGAGGCGGGGTCCGAGGCCGCCAGGGTCCCGGGAAACAGATGAAGGACGTGAGCGCTGGGGCTCCGGATCCTAGGTCCCGGGAGGCCTGGGCGGTAAAGCCCGCTCCGGCACCGGCTACCGGGATCCCGCACTCACCTCCAGAGGGTCTCACTACATGATAGCCAGTCCTTGGTGGTTGTTTTTTTTTTATGTTTTAATACTTTATTGATGTTTTAACTGACAGATTTTAAAGTGGCCAAGAACATGGCAAAATTGAGATCTGATAGCGAATGGAAGGTAGAACTTGAGAATGATGAACTTGTATATTTAGCTGAGGAGACTTCCAAGCTAAGTGTAGAAAGTGCAGCCTGGTTTCTCCTTTCACCTTATAGTAAAATGCAAGAGGAAAGGGATGAGCTGAGAACTGAACTTTTGGACACAAAGAAACCAGGAATTGATGGTTTTGAAAATTCTGAGCTTTCAGAAAGTCAGTCCCCAGAGTGCTCCATGTGAGGGTTTAACTGAACATGGATCCAGTCAGCCATTTCAGTGCAAGTCAGGACTGGAGGTGCAGTTATCCAGGAAGGATCTGTGGAAAATCCTACTGTCTGATCATTTGGACCCCTGTGTGGTACATGCAAAACCGACAAGTTCCTTGCATAATTTGTATGAACAGAACCATTGACAGTCTGGATTAAAAGGGACAGAGAAGGAACAAATTGAAGGAAAAATTACTTCAAGGGAAGAATCATGGAAGCTGAAGTCTCTGAAGACATCTTGGGCCAAGAGAGCAGGCCCACCCATTTGTGGAAAGGGTGAGTCTGCCCCAGCGCTTGGAGAGGGCAGGCCTTTGGCCCCACAGTTCAGGAAGAGTTCTTACCAGAAAACATGCCAGTGTTCTCAGAGAATGGAGACTGTGCCCTTGGGATTGTGGAGAGCCTGGGCACCATGTCAACACTTGAAAAGGGTGGAGCCTTCACCCCAGTGTTTGGGGAGATCATGGCCACTACATAAGCACTTGGAAGGGTTGGAGATGCCACTCCATCAGGCCCAAAAGACAAAAAATTGTTCCAATGATGACTCTCAGACCCTGAAATCTAATGGAGTATGCCCTGCAGGTTTTCAGAATTATATGGGACCCATGATCCCTGTTTTCTTTCAATTTCTCCCTATGGGAATGGGAATATTTCTCCTATACCTGTCCCTCCATTGTATATTAGAAACAGATAACTTGTTCTCTAGGTTTCACAGGTCCACAGACAGGGGGATCATGGCCCAGGACAGAACAAACTTATAATGGATTTTGATGAGGCATTGCACTAAGTATTGTTACTGAAATGACTTAAGGCTTTTGGAATATTGTGATGGAACAAATGTATTTTGCATGTAGAAAGAACATGTCTTGGGAGTGGATGGAGAAGAGAAGAGGAAGAGGAAGGGGAGAGAACATGTCTTTTTGGAGTCCACAGGGTAGGACATTTTTATTAAGTTAATTCAATTAAGCTGTGACCCACCTCAATCAGGATGGATCTTAATCCTATCACTGGAGTACTTTATAAAAGAATGAAATTCAGACACAGAGAGAGAGAAAGCCACAAATGGAGCAGCCAGAAGCTGAAATCAACAGAATCCTGAAGAGAAGAGAGAGATCAGGAGATGCTGCCATGTGCCTTGCCATGTGACAAGCTAAGGACCAAGGGTCACCAGCAGCCAGCCCCAGAATGCCACAGTCTTGGGAAGAAAGCATCGCCTTGATGCCTTGATTTGGACATTTTCCTGGCCTCAAATCCATACGCTAATAAATTCCCATTGTTTAAGCCAAACCATTTCATTTTGCTTCAACAGTATAGGAAACTAAAACATGGAGTCTAGGAAAAATTCAGCTCTTGCTATGGACAAGTGGCCTAAGATTAGTCTAGGACTAATCAGCTGCTCTCTCCTAATGAAAGCAGGTCCCAGGCTCAAGAAGAACAAAGAGAATCCTCATTGTCTCCCTACCAGGTATTAGCAAAGAACATACTTCTGACCAAGGCATAGCAGCTGTTCAAAGCAAAACCCAGGGAGGCTAGCAATGGGAACATTTGAAAAATAAGAAACATGTTTGAGAATTCTGAGAAAATGGTAGCAGTACTGGCATGGTTTTTTATCTTCCCACAAAAACATGCCAAGCAAAGTCAAAAATCCATGGAAAACATCTACAAAAACCTAGGTGACCAGGTATCTCCACGAACCCCCAAATACAAAGCAGATAGAAACAACACTGATGGTCACAAAGACCTTCAGAGTACCAGCATCTGTGAGAGGAAGCAGAGTGATACAATGGAGCAGCTGACAGACCAAAGAACCCCAAAATTAATAGCAAGTACTAACTAGAAAAGTTTGGCATGTCAATTTGAAAACAGCAACTAAAAATGTAGCATTTTACACACTCCAACAGCAGGTGAGCACAAGGATTTTGCAGCAAAATCTGAACACGTCGAAAGTTTGGGCCCAATGGATTCTCAAAACAAACTGGCCAAAGCTCCTATGCAGGACAAAACCCCATTCTGAAGAAAAACTGCTGGGGATAGAAATCACATTGAATAGAACATGGACAATAAAAACAAAGGAAGAAGAAAGGTCAGATAAAATGGGTTGGGGGAACAGTATTAGAAGACTTGAGAAGTAAGGTCCATGTTTTTAAACACTTCAAAACAATAAAAGAGGGTGTTCTAGAGGCATAAAGTTAGAAAAGCTATCCTAAACAGTGTCTACCTTCTAAGAGTTTCAGAAAACTAATTTCACATGGAAATGAGCAACAACAAAGGATCAAGGTCAAATCTCATATAAAGTTATAATAAGGAAAAATAGATACATTTTTAGTAATAAATTCCACAAAACATCCAAAAATGTTTTATCATAATACAGTTTCACTGTTTTAAGTAATTAACCAGAAATTCTACCCTCGGTCTTCAGATAAAAAAGAGCAGCTGTCCAGACCCAATCTTGCTCGGAATGATCAATACATGAACAGAAGTGGGGTGGAGAGAATCTGAAAACAGAGAAAAAAAGCAAACCAACCCACGAAGCAGCTGGTCCATGACACATCTCACAGGGATCTTCATGCCATCTCTTTCCTTCTCCAAGTTCTTATATCATTCTCACATGTGTTATTTTGTTTCAGAGAGTTTGATAAAAATGAGAGGCATGAAAAAGTAATTACCATTTGTGAGCAGAATCGAGAATCTGGGACAGTACAGATGTTTTCTACAGTCCCTGCTCCTCACATGCTGTTTAACTTTCCTTCAAACAATACACCCTCAGAGCTGAATAGTGAATATGATGTGGACAAAAACTGGGGAAAGATTTCTATTTCCTAGGTTCTTTATCAAAATGAAGATCGCAATACTATCAGATCAACAAAACACAAGAGCTTTCAAAAGACTTGTTATGCCATAACCTCATTATGATAGTCATTGAGGCAGGTTCTGAGGCGTAAGTATCTGTCTCATATGTTCACTTATCTCCTTTCTGTTCCTTGATAGTCTCTGCATGTGGCATTCTCTTTTCTCTTACATGTTTCTCCCTTTCCTTTCATACCACACTTTAGTCAAAGGTATCTCAGCAATGTTTATATCCTGGGCTGCAACATATACCCTAAATTTTTAATTAAATATTTCTAACAAGAGTTTTTGATCCAGTCAACAAATTTTTCTCCATCAAACCTGTGAACCCAATGTTAGCTAAACCCATCGGGCTTCTGAGTGTTTATATGCTATAGAGGATCTAATAATGAAGAAACAATTTAAATACTTAGAGAACTCCTTCCTCTGGTGAGCTGCTCCGTTTTTTTTTTGTTTTTTTTTTTTAAAGATTTTATTCATTTATTCATCCATCCCCCCCTTGCTGCTCGCGCTCGCCGGTCAGCCAACCACACGGTGCGGGCGGGCCCACCCCCACCAGGAGGCCCCGGGAACCAAACCCAGGGCCTCCCATAGGCAAACGGGAGCCCCACTGATTGAGCCACAGCCGCTTCCCAGCTGCTCCATTTTAAAACAGCATAGGTGTTTAGTCAAAGACAAAAAGGTTTGTCTCTATTTTACATTCAGAACTCTAGGTCTGCCTTCTAAATTATCTCTTGGGTTTATCAAAATAATATGATTTTCTAAGTACCTTTCCACCTACAATGAGCCAGGCTACCTTCCCAAATCCGACTCAGCCCACCTCTATGAACAGCTCACCAGAAAGGCTAGAATTAAGTGCTCAACAATCCCTACAAAATGTGGCAGAACAAAGCAAACACCACCACGTGCCATTTTAAACAGGATGGAGATCTCAACCCTTTTCAAATAAAGTAAAGCAGTGTCCTCAAAGAAGGCCCTTCTCTCCAGTTATTTTGGACAGTCCATCATTTGAGATTTTTTGTGTAGTATCACTGTCACGGTGTATTGCTCCTGGTACCAATTACTTAGAGAAGTAATTTCATTAAGCCTTATTCATAGATTCTAAAAGGATTAAAAAACTGTTACCTGGGGAAGCAGCTGTGGCTCAATCAGTAGGGCTCCCGTTTACCATATGGGAGGCCCCGGGTTCGGTTCCCGGGGCCTCCTGGTGAGGGCAGGCCCGCCCGCACGGCATGGTTGGCTGACCCGGCGAGCACAAGCAGCAAGGGGGGGATAAATGAATAAATAAATAAAATCTTTTTAAAAAAAAAAAAAAAAACTGTTACCTGGCAACTAGTTATTCCGAGAAAAAAATGAATCTCATGGTCTTATACATTTCTTTTGTATACTCATGTACTGTATCCAATACACATAATAGGTTCAATAAGTTCTTGATTTTTTAATGACATCATCAACCCTTTGCCATGCCTCAAAATACAGGGTTTACTATTAAATAATGTTCTTTTCTGCCTTTAGAATAGACCTTCTTAATGATGCCTGTACAGGCTTGTTCCAAAATATAAACCCAAGGAGACAGCTGAAACACTATTTCTCTTAAAGGATCCTTGTAATCTAGTTTAAGCTCCTAGCTGAGATGATATAACTGAGGCCAGAGAAGGACTTGCCCCAAGTCTTACTTAACCATGGAGGCAGGATGAAAGTCTCCTAAAATGCAACCCAGTGCTTTTGAAAATACATGTCTCTTCACTGAGCAAAATAAGAAAATAAGGTCATTGTCACTAAATACATCTCTTAGTTTCTAAAGGATTTGTGAAGGTTTTGCTCAAAACTTCTGGTGACCAATGGGAAAAAATTAGGCTAACTGCTAGAAAAGGTGTAGCAAGCCAGAGACTGATGATTCAAGGATCATTGTTGATTTGTGAAACTACCTTCCCTATCAAGGACACCATCTTATATCCCTTCAAAACTCATTCTCATCCACATACACTCCCCAAAAGTTTACCAACCATGCAACAGGACAAACCTCTGACTCAAAAACTTAGTACAACCTAGCCATAATAATTATTGAAGCTAATCCAAATAACAAGGTTCACTCCATGGGAAAATGGCTTGGAAGTAAGAAACCACTTACACTTAAAAGCAATAAATAAGATCAAAGATGGGGGGAGGGAGACAGGGGGGCGGCACATAACCACTGATAGTGAGGAAATAATATACAATTAACCAAGAGTTGATGAGCATTTGCAAAAATTGTATAACGTACCTCAGAGCCTAACAAAAACAAATGTCTAGATACAGATGATGTCAGCTGGTAACACACTGACAAACGTGAGGAAAAAAGAAAATAGGAAACTATACAGAACAGGTGCAATCTAAACTTTATTCCACTTGTTCCTCTTAGTTAAAGGCTTCATGCCACCAGCCGGTAGAACACCGCTCTTCTCATACATCTTCAGAACTCACTGAAATGGACTGCAGTCTTCACTGTGATTTTACTAATAACTGCTCTAAGTTATAGATATGCAGCTAGAAATGTTTTCTGCCTTCATATTTACAGACAGTGGATACCGTAAAAGGCCTTCACATTATATTCTTTAGGCCCCTTGACTGAATAACAATTTCACTCTCATACTTGCGGTAAAAAGCTATTCGTTTAACTATCTAGGCAAAATTTCATAAGACTTAAAATATAATCCCCACAGACCTTTTTAAATGGTTCTGTCTTTTTAGACAAGGGCCAAACACAAGCACTAACTAGTAAAAGTTGTCTGATTTGCCATTTCAAATAAAAGAATGAATGGACCTTCCAGAATTCTCCTCCTTTTAAGCTCCTACCTATGTAGGACAGGCCTTATACACACTTCACCAAATGAAGAGAAGTAAATCACCGGAACCAAACATCTGGAAAAGTCTTTCTTTGTGCACATATTTTATCTGACACTTACAAAACAATTTAATGTATGCTTCTATCTTCTCTAGCTTTTCGGCATTTGAAGCTCCTTTTTTGAATTTACTCTCCTTTTCAGTTCTTTCATCATGAATAGAGTCTATATAAAATACATAACTTTTCTCTTTTGTGGGCTGGCTAAATTTCTTTTTTACATTAAAACCTTTTCTTTATCTTCAAGAGCACTTACACACAACAAGATTAACATGAAGATAAAAGCTAGTAAATAGTTATAGCACTCTTACAAGCAGGCTCCTTGAAACTCTGTAGAAATAAAATAACAACTACAGCAGAATTCATATTTAGAGATTTCAAATGCAAATGCTTTGTAGGTAAAATAATATGGCATTCTTTGCAATGAAGACAAATGTGTGTGTTATACTTGAAACCTACTTTGACCACACAATACAGGACATCTGAAAGGCCTTCGTCCAGCTGGCACACTCTTCTTTTCCAGCTGAATTGTGTTCTCATCCTCCTCAGCCATCAACTGAATAATATCAAGGCTACATATTAGCAAAAACCTCTCCCTTCAAACAAGTACTGCTTTAACCAAAATTAAGAAATAAGAAAAAGAAAATTCACTTTTCAGAGTCAGAGAGAGATTCAAGAGACAATTTCCCCCACGAAAGGACTTCCCTTCTGCACTTCCCTTCTGCACTTCCCTTCTGCAGCTCTTTTCAAGTGTGACCTTTAGGAAGCTCTTCCAACATTAGGGAGGAAAAACCTTTAATTAAAAGAAAGGGCAGCAAAGACGCCTGAGGAAGGGAGAAAGCTCTTATCTTGCATTAAAAAGTGGATTTTCTCAAAGCTCCCAATCCACAAAAATAGTATGCAAATCCCAGGGCCTGGATCATGTAGAACACACAGGCTAAGGGCCTTAAAGCTGGACCAAGGGATATCTAGGCTTGAACAACTGCGCGTTGGTAAAATTCCCTTGGGGTTAGCAATACTAGCATCCTGTGTGCCTTGCCTTGCATAAGGGTGAGGCATTTAACTACTTATCTCCGCCTCACAGAAATTTAAAGCAACCCTTAATTTCACCTTCTCTAGATCCCTACCAGAAGTCTCCAAGCACTCTTTTGTAGAAGAAACACAAATTAAACTACAACACTGCTTTCCTCTAATAAGGAGGCCTTTGAATTTAAAAGTGTAATCAAAACTCTCCAGAAGAATGAACCTGAAAGAGCTAAAGCCAATCAGGACAGAAGTTCTAACTTGGGTAGAACAAGAATGTAGTATCTTCCTGTGACATATTTAAAACAAAAAGACTCACCAGCCCCCAAACAGCACTCCCACTGGAATTTTCTAGAGAGAGGCAATATTGAGTAGACTGGAGTAACTTGAAATTCAAAACCCTTCCCTAAGAATAACACCCTATCATTATCACAGTGTTGATAAGGAAAGAAAAAGAGAAAATGTCTGAAATATAAAATGTCATAAAGATAGTTCTGAATGGGCTATCTCAGAGGTGGCCCTAGAGTATAAAATGGAAAGGAAAGCCGGTAGACCAAGATAGCTCTGTAACACAAGAAGATGCCATTCCCCAACACAGTCTTTGAACAACTGGCAAAAACTGGCAAAGCCACCTTCCTCAAAAGTCAGGAAAACAGTTAAAGGGTTGCAATAACTGGGAGAGTACCAAATCAAGAAAATGCAGCTTTAAAAACAGTAGCAGAAGCTCCTGGTGCACTTGCTGGACCCTCCCCCAGCCTCTCTCCAGAGTGTTGTGGAGCCATCCTGCGTTCCCATCATGGCTCCCTGGCCCTGACCCAGAAGGAGCAGAGCCACTCCTATGCTCATAATTCAGTGCCTGTGTGTCGGTTCCAATATATCGGGTGGCAGTGGCAGCACGAAAGATTAAACCAGGAAACTCATCTCTGCCCTACCTTCCTGCTGCTTGCAGGCAGATAAAGCAGTGTAAGAAAAAATTAAGTCAAAGAGACCTGGGGCACAGGATTGCCTGCTTTAAGTGATACAATAGAGCAACCAGAGGGGTAGAAAATCTGTTTCTTAGGGAGTAGAGGGCACATTAAAATTCCTGTAAATGAGAGTATTCCTAAGGTCATAAACAAGCACCAACCCAGGATAAAAAAACAGGCTTAGAAAAGGACCCTGGACATGACATTTGCATTTGGCTGATCTTTGATAGGAGAGCTAAACTCTTGAAGGAGAGCTCCATCCAATGGAGAACCAATTTGCAAGGACTGTAAAAGGTGTTTTTTTTTTTTTTTTTGCATTGGTTTGTTTGTTTTTGCTAGCTCCTGGCACTCAAGGAAATGCATGCATACCACTAACTGTATACAAACTTAAGAAACAGTTCCAGGACTAAATCTCAGAGCTGACAACTTCAAATATTAAAATGTACATTGTGCAACAAAAGATTATAAGACAAAGAAAGAGGACATGATGGTCCATCCAAGAAACAAGAAAAAAATTTTTAAATCATCATTAAAGAAAACCAAACTTTAGAATACTGAACACTTTTTAAAAATGATCCTCAATATGCTTAAGGAGATAAAGGAAAACATGGGGAAAAAACTAAAGGAAATGTGGGAACAAATGAATGAACAATATAAGAATCTCAATAAAGTGACAGAAATTTTAAAAAGCAAGCAAGCAATATTACTGGAATTGAAGACGACTGTGGCAGTTTGAGATTATTTTATGAATCCCAAAAAGAGAAAGATTATGTTTGTAAACTAATTTATTCCTCTGACTGTGATATCCTTTGATTGCATTAAATTCAGTTGAGGGATCTTTGATTAGATTACCTGTTAAGATTGATTTAGGGCTTTTGAATCCACTATGTCAGTGGCCGTGATTCAGGTTGAGTCCCCGCCCCCTGATATAAATGGACACTCACAGAGACAGACAGAGGAAGAGAGAGTTCTGTCATTTTTTATTCTGCCATGTGACAGAAAGGAGAAGGCTTAAACAGTTGTGGCCCCAGGGAGACATGAGTCATTTTGTCTGATAGCTTACAGCTGAAATCAGGAAGAGAGAAGAATGGCCAAGACTGATATAGAAAGCTCAGAAAGAAGCAAGCCCTATGCTAGCAGAGAGAGGACTACAGGATCACCTAAGCACCTACCCTCAAGAGGCTCGGCCCACAGATCTCAAGAGGAAAGGGTGAGCCTGGAGGGGAAAGAGAGACAAGCTAGAGACTGGGGCCATCTTGCTTTAACACTGGCAATTGACTTTGGTGAGAAAGCACCATGAGTCAGGCTTTTTACAGCCTTGGAACTGTAAGCTTTTACCTCAAATAAATACCCTTTATAAAAGCCAACAGATTTCTGGTACTTTGCATCAGCAGTGCTTTGGCAGACTAATACAACTACAATAACTGAAATGAAAAATTGTGCTAGAGGGTTTCAACAGTATATTGGAGCTGGCAGAAAAAAAGAATCATTGATCTCAAAGATAAGACAATTGAAATGACTCGAGCTGAAGAGCAGAGAGAAAAAATAATTTTTAAAAAGTGTACAGAGCCTTAGAAACCTGTGTGATACCACCAAGCATACCAATATATACATTATGGGAGTCTCAGAGGAGAAGAGAGAAAAGTGCAGAAGAATATTCAGAGAAATAAGGGCAGAAAATTTCCCAAATTTAACCAAAGACATGAATATGCACATTCAAGAAGCAAACCCCAAACAGGACAAACTAAATGAGAACCATGCCCTGATACATAGTCAAATTGTCAAAAGCCAAGGACAAGGAGAGTTTTAAAAGCTGCAGAAGAAAAGCAACATGTTGTGTACAGGGGAGTCCCAACAAAATTAAATGCAAATTTCTCATCAGAAACCATGGAGACAAGAAGACAATGGGACATAATATTTAAAGTGCTGAAGAAAACAATTGTTGACCAAAAATCTTATGTCCGGCAAAACTGTCTTTCAAAAATGAGGGAGATATTAAGATATTCCCAGATAAAAGCTAAGAAAGTTCGTCACCACTAGACCTGCCCTACGAGCAATGCAAAAGGGAGTTCTTTAAACTTAAAGGAAAGGATATTAGAGAGTGTATCAAGGTGGCATAAATAAAGACCTACAGTAAAGGTAATCATGTGGGCAATTACAAATGCCAAGCACTATTGTACTGTATATTATGGCATGTAACTCCAAGTTTTACTTCCTACAGGTTCTAAGATACAAATGCATAAAAATTAACAATAAACCCATGATTTTGGATACACAATATATAAAGCTATAAAGTGTAACAAGTACCAAAAAAAAGGTGGTAGTGGAAAGGAATAGGAACAATGCATGTGTATGCTGCTGAAATTAAGTTGGTAAAAAATCAAATGTAATTGTTAGAGATTTAGGTTGTTAAATATAAGACCCATGATAATACAAAGAAAATATATGGGGGGAAAAACACAGAAAGAAAGGAGAAGGAACTCAAAATGCTACAATACAAAAATATCAAATAAAAATGAAAGTAGGTATTAACAGAAAAATTGAGGGGCAAAAAAAGTATAAGACTTACAAAAACCAAAGAGCAAAATGGCAAAAGAAAGTCTCGCTATCAGTAGTGGCTTTAAATGTAAATGGTTTGAACTCTCCAGTCAAAAGACAGAGATTGGCAGAATGGATAAAAAAACATGACCGAACTATAAGTTATTTACAAGAGACAACTTAAATTCAAAGACACAAGTAGGGTGAAAGTGAAAGGATGAAAAAAATATGTACCATAACAATAGTAACCAAAAGAGATCCAGGGTAGCTATACTAATATCAGATAACATAGGGGGGCAGTTGTAGCTCAGTGGTTGAGTACCTGCTTCCCACATACGAAGTCTCAGGTTCAATCCTTGGTACTGCCTTAAAAAAAAAAAAAAGATAACATCGATTTTAAGTTGAAAATGTTACAAGACACAAAGAAGGTCACTGTATACTGATAAAGGGGTCAATTCAACAAGAAGACATAACAATTGTAAATATATAAGCACTTAATATATGTGCTTATATATGAAGCAAAGTCGCAAAATATATGAAGCAAATATTGACATATTTGAAGGGAGAAATAGATGGTTCTACGTCAATAGTAAAAGATTTCAATACATCACTTTCAATAATGAATAAAATATCTAGACAGAAGATTAATAAGGAAATAGAAAACTTGAACAGCACTATAAAACATCTAGACCTAAGAGACATATATAGAACACTTCCCCCAAGAGCAGCAGAATAAACTTTTTTCTCTAGCGCACATGGATCATTCTCCAGGAGAGACCATATCTAGGTCATTTAATAAGTCCCAGCAAATTCAAAATACTGAAATCATACAATGAATCTCCTCTGACCACAATGGAGGGAAGCCAGAAATGAATCAATCAATCGTCACAACTCAAAAATTCACAAATATGTGGAAATTAAACAACACATTCTTAAACAACCAATGAGTCAAAGAAGAATCACAAGATCCATTAGGAAATATCTTGAGGCAAACGAAGACAAAAAAACAATATACCAAAATTTATTGGATGCAACAAAGCCAGTGCCGAGAGGGAAACTTGTATCTCTAAATGTTTACCTTAAAAAAAGAAGAAAGGTTTCTGATTTACGATCTAACCTCACAACTGGAGGATCTAAAGAAAGAAGAGAAGCAAAACCCAAAGTGAGCAGAAGGAAGGAAACAGCAAATATTAGAGTGGGCATAAATGACAGAGAGAAAAATAAAATAGAATTAGAGAATTAGCAAAACCAAAAGTTGGTTCTTTGAAAAGATCAGTAAAATTACAAACATTTAGCAGATTAACTAAGAAAAAAAGAGAGAGGATGTAGATAACTAAAATCAGAAATGAAAGGGGGAACATTTCTACCGACCCCACAGAAACAAAAATGATTATAAGAGAATACTATGAAAAAGCATATACCAACAAATTAGATAACCTAAATGAAATGGACAAAGTCCTAGAAAAACTACCTACACTACCTACACAAACTACCTACACTGACTCAAGAAGAAATAAAAAGATCTCAACAAACCAATACTTGTAAAGAGATTGAATCAGTAATCAAAAACCTCCAAACAAAGCAAAATTCAGGACCAGATGACTTCACAGAAGGATTTTCCCAAACATTCCAAGAAGAAATTATACCAATCTTGCTCAAACACTTCCAAAAAATTGAAAAGGAGGGAACTCTCCCTAACTCATTCCATGGGGCTATGGCAGTTTGAAATTTTTTACTGAATCTCAAAAAGAGAAAGATTATGTTTGTGAACTAAATTCATTCCTGTGGGTTTGAGAACCTTTCAAATTGGACTATGAGAGTGAGGCGTGACTCAGGTTGAGTCTCCACCCTCTTGCTGGGTCTGATATAAATGGAGACACACAGGAAAAGGGAGCTCTGCCATATTTGATCCTGCCATGTAAGAGAAAGGAGATGCTCAAAGAACTGAGATCTAGGGAGAGATGAGCCATATGCCTGACAGCTTGCAGTTGAATTCAGGAAGAAAGTGGAATAGCCAAGACTTAGAGAGGAGGCCCAGAAAGAGACAAGCCCTGTGCCTGGTTGCCCACTGCTGAGCTCTGGGAGAGAGTACAGCCCAGAGGGGAAGGCAGAGACCTAGGCAGAGATGCCCACCATCATGCCACAACATGTGGCAGTGGACTTTGGTGAGAAAGCACCTCTTATGGTACCTTAATTTGGACTTTGCTAAAAGAAATCAAAGAAAACCTAAATAAGGGGAAGGACATTGATGTATTGGAAGACTAAATATTGATGTCAATTCTACCCAAAGCAATTTACAGATTCAATACAATCCCAACCTAAATTCCAACAACCTTCTTTTACAGAAATGGAAAAGACAATCATCAATTTATTTGGAAGGATAAATTTTCTTCTTAATAAAGAACCAAGTTATAGGACTCACACTTCCTGATTTTAAAACTAATTACAAAGTCTCAGTAATCAAAACAGCATGGTAATGGCACAAGGAACTACTAATGGAATTGAATTGTGAGAGTTCAGAAATAAACCCTTACATCTATGGCCAACTGATTTTTGACAAAGGTGCCATGTCCCAACAATTGGAAAAGAATAGTCACCTCAACAAATGGTGCTGGGAGAATGGATATCCATGTGCAAAAGAATGAAGGGACCCTTACCTCACACTATATACAAAAATTAACTCATAATGGGTCAATGACCTAAATATAAGAACAAGAATGATTAAACGCCTAGAAAACATGATCTTGTGTGAGGCAATGGTTCTTGGACTTTATACCAAAAGCTCAAGCAACAAAAGAAAATATAGGTAAATGGGACTTCATCAAAATTAAAACTTTTATGCATCAAAAGATTTCATCATGAAAGTAAAAAGACAACCAACAGAATGGGAGAAAATATTTGGAAACTGCATATCTGATAAGGGTTTAATATCCAGAATATATAAAGAAATAAACTAAAAAAAGACAAGCAACCCAATCTAAAAATGTACAAAAGACTCAGACATTTCTCCAAAGAAAATATACAAATTACCAAAAAGCACATGAAAAGATGCTCAATATCATTAGCTATTAGAGAAATTCAAATTAAAACCACTGTGAGATACCATTTCACACCCACTAGAATGGCTACTATTAAAAAAAAAGAAGAAGAAGAAAGAAAAGAAGTGTTGGAGAGGATGTGGAGAAATAGGAACACTTATTCTTTATCGGTGGGAATGTAAAATGATACAGTTGCCATGGAAAATATTTTGGCAGTTCCTCAGAAAGTTATGTATAGAACTATCATGTAACTTGGCAATCCAACTTCTAGGTATATACCCAAAAGAATTGAAAGCAGGGACTCGACCAAGCGTTTGCACACCAATGTTCACAACAGCATTATTCCCAATTGTCAAAAGATGGAAGCAACTCAAGTGTTCATCAACAAATGAATGGATAATGTGGTATATACATACAATGGAATATTATTTGACTGTAAAAAGGAATGAAGTTCTGATGCATGCAACAACATGGATGAACCTTGAAGATATCATGTTATATGAAATAATCTAGACACAAAAGGACTAATACTGTATGATCTCACTGATATGAAACAATAAGAATAAGCAAATTAATGGTCAGAAACTAGAACACAAGTTACCAGGGGTTGGGGTGGGGGTAGAAATGGGGAGTTAATATTTAATTGGCACAGAATTTCTGTTTAAGTGATGGAAAAGGTTGGTAAAGGATGGCTGTTAACAGTAGCACAACACTGTGAATATAATTAACACTACTGAACTATATATTTCAATGTGATTGAAAGGGGAAATTTTAGGTTGTATATATGTTATTAAAATAAAAAAAATATTTAAAACATAATACTGTACATCAGTGAACCCTAAGATAAACTGACTATAGTTAATAGCATAATTATAGTAATATTCTTTCATCAATTGTAACAAAGGTACCACACTAATGCAAAGTATTAATAATAGAGAAAATTGTGTGTGTAAGGCAGGGTATATGGGAACTCTGTATTTTCAGCAGGATTTTTCTGTAAACTTACAACTTTTCTAATTAAACAAAATATTTTAAAAATAATAATAAAGGGACTTCGGGGGAGGGGGAGAGGCACTGGGAAACAGAGTTTCTCTCCCCTAGACACTTGTGGCAATCACTTGCTTTCTTCCACACAATGCCCAAGACCAGTCTTCAGCCACTATACACAGCACCTAGAGCAATTCAGTGTTTTAAAGGTTAGAGAAAAGGGAAGCTCCCCCCATTCTCACACCTATGGTCCCATGGCCACTGGAAGAGTAAGAGTGAGATTCTAGTGAATAGAGTCCTGATCCTGAAGCTGAATCACACAATTCACTTTAAAAAAGAAATTACAAGTCTGCTGAATGGACATGCTCTCCCCTTTTCCTCTGATGAGGGCTGATGATCTACTACTTAAAAGCCAAAGTATTTCATGTCCTTTCTGTCTGGAATGCTTGCCTTTTTAGGATCTGCTAAAAATTATTACTAGACTGCTCCCCAGTAATTTGTATTTCCTTTTTTCAATTTATATAAAGTAAAAGGCAAAATTCTCTAAGTTCAGGCAAATGAGTACAGTCACAACCACCACCACAATCAAGTCACAGGACAGTTCTATCACCTTTAAAATCCCCAGCATGCTGCCCCTTTGTAACCAACCTCTCCTCTCCGCTTCAACTACTGACACTAACGTAAAATACACTATCTTACAATTTTACCATTTCCAGAATATCACATAAATGAAATTATACAACACATAGCCTTTGAGTCAGGTTTCTTTCACTTAGCATAGTGTGTCTGAGTCTCTTCCAAGTTTCTGTGAATAACAGAAGTTTATTCCTTTTTATGTTAAATTTTATTTCATTGTATTGATGTACCATAAAATGTATGGCATTATATTTCATTGTATGGACCTATCCATTGACTAGTGAAAGAATCTTTGGATTGTTTTCAGTTTGGGTTAATTGTAAAAAGTCACTATAAATATTCATATACATAAATTTTTATTTCTTTTGGGCAAATACATTTTTTTTTTTTTCTTTTTTGTTTTCTTTTTTTTTTTTTTTTTTTTGTATTTTATTTGGGCAAATACATATTTAAGAGTGGGTTTGCTGGTCACATATAAGTGCATTTTTAACTTTATAAGAAATTGCCAGCATTTGGTATTGTCAGTTTTTATTATGCCATTCTAATAGGTATATAATGGTATCTCATTGTGGTTTTAATTTGTATTTCCCTAATAACAAATAATGTTGAGCATCTTTTCACATATTTGCCATCAGTATGTTTTCTCTGGTGAATTTTGTGTTCAAATCTTTTCCCTGTTTTCTAATGGATTGTTTTCTCTCTTACTGAGTTTTGAGAGTTTTTTACACATTCTAGATACAAGTCCTTTGTTGGATAAGTGATTTGAAAATATTTTCTCCCAATCTGTAGCTTGTCTTTTCATTTGCTCAACAGCATCCTCCTTCCAGAGCACAAGTTTTTAATTTTCACAAAGTCCAATTTATCATTTTTTTCTTTTATTGATCATGCTTTTTTGGTGCCATATCTAAGAAATCTTTGCCTAACCCAAGATCATGAACCTTTTCTCCTATCTTTTCTTCTAAAAGAAGAACTGTTTTCCTTCCATTAATCTCAAGACCATTGACTTTTAACTCATGAGACCCAGTTATAATTGCTGCTTTAAAGTCTCTGATAATTCCAACATCTAGTCATCTTGGGGTTGACATCTGTTGATTGTCTTTTCCTACATAAACGGTCACATTTTCCTGGTATGTTGAAAAATTTAGTTTCAGAATAACATTCAAAATATCATGTTGTTTAGATACAGAGTCCTGTTAAAAAAAAAAAAAAAAAAAAAAAAAACCCTCTGGAGAAAGTATTGTGGTTTTTTGTTTGTTTTATTTTACCAGGCAATCAATCTGGTTAGGTTCAGACAATAAGTTCTGCCTAACCTTCTGTGGGCAATATTCCAACTTCACTTCGGTTCTCAAAGCTTTTGTGAAGCTGATTTGGGTCTGTTTCGCACATGCACAGCAGGCCTTAGGCCAATTCATACAAAGAAATAGAGGACAGCTCCCATCCCACTCCCATCTAGCCCTCTTGTCTCTAGGATTCCCCCATCCCCCAATCCTCTGGCCCTTTTTTTGTTTCTTTTTTTTTTTTTTTTTTTTTTTTTCCTCCAGTTCCTCTGGCAAAAAAGACAGATTTCTATGGAGTTTTAGCTGCCATTGCTGCCCCAACGCCTGGCTCTCCAAGGGGTCTGCTTACCGTAATTCAAAAAAGAGAGGGATTCTCCCCCACATTCTCAGGCTTATTTTCCTGGTCTTCTGCCCAGAAACAGGGGTTTCTCTTGGATTTTAGCTACGATAGCACCACAACTGCAACTCTGCTGAGAGCCTACCTTTGGCTCAAGGCCAGAGAGAAAAGGGAAAATGAGAAACTAACCCCACCCATCCTCCATCGAGGTCAATTCTCCAGATTCCCTTCCCAATCTGCCTGCTTTGCTTTACTTTTCTAAGTCCTCTGGTACTCTGTCCATGCTTTTTTTTTAATTTGTTGCAATCAGCAGAGAAATCAGCTATAGGTCGCTTACTTCATCTTCGTCTCCCCCTCCCCAATAATTTTAATGTTACCAGCTGGGGCAGCATCTCCGTGGGCTACTTCACATAATGACAGTTTATGTACACCTGAGCTGAGGTGCCAGTCCATTTCTTACCTTCGAGCTTGATAATATTGCCAGAGTAAACTCCTCACTGATTCTTACCAAACCAGGACATTAGGTGCTCACTTATCATCCTCTTTATAGCTGTCACTATTAATTTTGTGCCTTTTTAAAACAATGGAAGAGAAAGAAAAACAAGAGCAGCCAACCTCTGGAATACTGTCCTAGTCCTTGTTTTGTCTGTTGCCTTCCCTCTGGATCACACCACCCTTAAGGAAGCAGGTGGGTGACTAACTATTTCAGTGTAAACAGCTGTTCACTGGACATGTTGATTAAGACTGAGAAAACCTAATCTATACATGTTCGGGCTGGTAAGGGCATCAAATAGCGAAAGCTTATGTAAGAAATTCTGACAGATGCTTCTTTCTTTGGCAGAAGAACTCATTCTGGCTCTTTTCATTGATGGTAAAATAGATGAGTGTATCCAGAGAAGAGACCAGAGAGTGAATTTGGTTTTCAGATATACATACAGCTAAAACTCTCCTTCCTTCACTGCTTTTAGTTGTAATAAAAAAAGCATAAAACCTGCTATCAGAAAATGAATGTGAATGTTTCCAGAAGATTGGAAATAATGCCTTGCTTAAACATAGAATTCATTATTCAGTCACATAACAATTAACTATTGAGAGGCTATTCTATACCAGAAATTGTTTAAGGTGCATGCAATGTAGTAGTGGACAAGACAAATTCCCCCTCCTTACAGAGCTTAAATTCTACCAGAGAGCTAAGAGGAGCCAAACAAACAAATGAACAAATAAACAATGTTTTTATAAATACATAAAATACAGTCATTTTCAAGTAGTGACAAGTGCTATAAAGGTAAGCGAATGGAGTATGATGGCAGGGGGCACTCTTTTAGTTAGAATAGTCATAAAGACCTCTGAGGAGATAACATTTAAGCAGAGACACAGACGAAATAAGGGAAGGAGCCTGCAAGGGCCTAGCCCTGGGCATAACATTCCAGGCAGCAAGTGTCCAGGCCCTCAGGACAGAATAATCCTGTGACATTCGTAGTTCAGGAATAAGCCACTATTGTGGCTACAATGCATTAAACTTGGAGAGAGCAGAGTAATGAGGTCTAAGCGGTAAGATCATGAAGGGCCTTATAGGCCATGGTAAGAAATTGGAGTTTAGTCTAAATGTGTGAGAAGCCAGACATGTAGAGACATGAAGAATGCAAGCTTTAATCTGACCATCTCTCTCACCTTCAATCCCAGACAAAAAAGCTACTTTTAAATTCAGAGCTAAGGGAAGCGGATATGGCTCAAACGATTGAGCTCCCACCTACCACATGGGAGGTCCCTAGTTCGGTTCTTGGAGCTGGCGCGAGGAGCAGGCACGGCAAGCAGACACAACAAGATGACGCAACAAGAGACATGGGGAAGAAAAACATAATGAGAGACACAACAAAGCAGGGAATGGAGGTGGTTCACACAATTAGGCTCCTCCTCCCACATCAGAGGTCCCGGGTTCATCTCTTGGTGCCTCCTAAAGAAACAAGGAAGACAAACGGACACAGCATGTGCAAACATCAAGGGGT
This sequence comes from Tolypeutes matacus, assembly GCA_026826555.1. Taxonomy (NCBI): domain Eukaryota; kingdom Metazoa; phylum Chordata; class Mammalia; order Cingulata; family Chlamyphoridae; genus Tolypeutes; species Tolypeutes matacus. The sequence continues at coordinate 7,940,882 of JAKSZT010054393.1, forward strand.
TAGGGAGAAATAAATAAAATATTTTTAAAAAATAAATTGTAAAATCTCAATTCCTTTGAAAAATAAAAAAATAATATCAGAGCTAAAACTATTGTTCAAATCCACTTCATACACTGTGGGCTGAGGAAGATTCAATACAAAAGTCAAAACACAAATTTAAAGATGAATAAAGCATAATTAACCCATCCCAAAAAAACATTATTCATATTTCATAACTAATACTCCCAAATGCCAAATTATTCCTTTTCAAGTAAAGAAGAAAAATACATGAAGGACCATATTTAGTTTTATTTGTAGTTTGATTATAAAAATTTTCAAATACAGTACCTTGAATCCCCACGTACCCATAACTGAGCTTCAACAATTATGAAAATTTTGCTAATCTTGTTCTTATCTATCTTCTTCCTTCCTCCCTTCCCCAACACACACACATACTCTTTTTAAGAATTTTGCTCTAGAACATATTTTTAATCTCACACATCTATCACTTCACCCATAATACTTCATTATGTACCTCTAATATAAAAACTTTCTTAAATGTAAACACAACGTCTTTATCATACCTAACAAAATAAACAATAATCCCTTGATGTTATCTAATACCTACTTCATGTTCAAATTTCCTCCAAATGTCTCAAATCTTTCCTTTTTTATTTGGGTTTGTAAAAGTCAAGATCTAAACAAAGCCAACATCTTGCACATAGTTGATATGTCTCATAAATTTCCTTTAATCTGTAACAGTTCCCTTTCTTTTATACCCCCATGTCATTTGTTTGTCAAAGAAACCAGGTCATTTGTCCTGTAGAATATCCCACATTCTGGATTTCACTAATCACTTCTTTGTAGTGTCCTTTAACTTGTTCCTCTATCTCACATATCTCGACAAACAACTAGTTAGATCCAGTGGCTTGGTTACAGCCCAGTTTAGCATTCACTGATGTTGACTGCCTACATCTATTATTTCAAGGGTTGAAAAAATGGTAATTTTCTAATCCTATCATTTATTTTGCATTGGATTAGGTACAAATATTCTCTTTTTGAAAACTTTTCAACTATTTGGTTATTCTGAAGTACAGTGCATTCAGGAAAGGATAATTGCTTAATTATTTTCCTTAATTTATCAGTGTTCTGAATTGTGCATTGTTACCCAATCTCCAAAATAACCGGGGGGGGGGGGGGGGCCGGGACACACAGTTAGTATCATTAAGAACTCATATTTTTTTGTATTTCCATTCATTACATTTATTCTTATTGATGCTGAAATAGTCTTATCCAGTGGAAGCTTCAGTAACCTTTGATAGTATTCTTGCTTTCTGCCCCACACCTGGAATCAGCCTTTTCTCCAATGAGCCTGGTTCCTTTAACTGAGAAATGTTTGTTTTTGTTTTGTTTTGTTTTGTTTTGTTTTGAGAAATGGTATTTAGAAACTGCAATCTTAGTGCTAGGGGTGCTCACTGTACCTGGTTATTTTGCTTCTATGTCTTTTCAGTGGAAAGTACATATTTTTTTAAGAAGGATAAAAGTAAATCATGAGTTCATACCGATATTTTCAATTCAAATTTAAAATTACAGGATTTTTACTTAACTTGCTCAATTATTATATGTTTGTGATTTTATATTTTAGTATAAATATATATTAGGTAAAATATATATTTAATCATGTTTAATATTTTATATTATTTAGTGATATTTACATTGTATCTTTTCTTACTCTGAAAACCTTAGTTATTAAGAACATGAAATAACCTACTGCTTTACCCTAAAATATACATTTAATAATTTCAAAATAATAATAGCAATATCACTATTAACTCAGAAAAGAATCTGATTGCAGTTTAAAATTTCTCTGCAGTACTTTTTGTTCTTAGGATGTATCCAAGTAGGGATACACAGTCACACTATCATTGCAGAATTACTTGAAATGATTTTTCTCTGTTTAAGTAAGCCATGCTTGATAGATAGGTCCATTTGTGTTTTGTTGTTTCGTTTTGTTTTTAACTTCAAGTAGTATTGGATTAAAAAGCAAAGTAGTATATAAATATCCATGAGTCCATACTGGTATAAATAAATGATTGTATAAATAAGTAAATGGGGGAGAAGAGACAAATCTTCCATGCAGAACAATTCCAAAAAATGTAGATGGTTATTCCTCCCTCAAAGAGGGGAACATAACTCCCTACTTCTTAAGTGTGGACTGTGCATAACTTCCTCCCAAAGAGTATAGTATGGAAAGGGGGACAAAAGAGTAACCTTACACTATCTTGAGAAAAACATCAGACAAATTACAAGAGAGAAGTGTCCTACATTATACCTCAAAACTGTCAAGGTCATCCAAAACAATGAAAGTCTGAGAAACTCACAGCTAACAGAAGCCTAAAGGGACATGACAAGTAAATGTAATGTGGTATCCTGGATGGAATCCCAGCACAGAAAAATGACATTAGGTAAAAACTCAGGAAATCTGAATAAAGTATGGGCTTTAGTTAATAATAATGTCTCAATATTGGTTTATTAATTGTATCAAATGTACCATATGAATGTAAGATGTCAATAACAGGGGAAACAGGGTATATGGGAACTCTCTATGCTATCTCCTCAATTATTTTTCTGTAAACCTAAAACTGTTCTATAAAATAAAGTCTATTTATAGATAGATAGATAGATAGATAGACAGATAGATAGATAGATATAGACATACATACACACACATACACACTGTGTGTGTATAACCCTGCAGGATACATGTTCTAAGACCACAGAGCAAGAAGAGCAATCACTTTATCCTATTGCCATAAGTTGTTTCAGTTTAGACAAACAATGAGATTGACAATTAGCTTCTAATTAACTAAGCAAGTGAGGTTCTAGGTCTTTTACTATTTCTAAACCATCCACAGTCTACCTACTTCTTAAATATATGGACATGTTTAGGAAATATTTGTTAGACATGCTTACCTCTTTAAATAAGTTCACAATAGGAATATCATAATTATTATTATGGGGGAAATGGGACTGGTGATAAGAATAAAGCAAACATTACACAGATTTTAGTCTGAACAAAAGTGTGAACACTATATCTCAAAACCTAAAATAATCCAAAAGTCTAAAACAATGGTCCAGACGTGGGCTAGGTATGGGTGGGACAAATCTTACTTAAATCAGACACTTGGAATAGGGAAGTGTTTATGTAATATTTTAAGGAGAAAAAAAAAAACTAATATGTTTATTATGGACCAAAGAAAGGATGAGTTTACGTTTATCAAAACAGGGCATGAGTTTAGAAGGTTGAGAAACACTGACAGGACATGACTATTCCATGAAACGATAGGCTGAAAGAAAGAAAAGGACTCCAATTATTTTCAAACAAACATTTTCTTATATTTCATTAAATGTATCACCTTCTGCCTGTGATATACAAAATAATGGCATCCCAAAGATGCCCACATCCTAATCCCCAGAACCTCTGAATATGTTAGGTTACATAGCAAAGACAATTAAGGTTACAGATGAAATTAAGGTTGTGAATTGGCTGACTTTAAAATAGCAAGTGTCTCCTGAATTATCCAGGTAGACCCAAGGTAATCACAAAGGTTCTTAAAAGTGGAAGAGGAAGAGCAGGTGTAGTTCAGAGGTTGAATGCCTGCCTCACATGTACAAGGTCGCGGGTTCAATCCCCCGTACCTCCTTTAAAAAAAAAAAAAAAAAAGGATGCCAGGCTGGATAAAAATACAAGATTTAAAAAAAAAAAAAAGTGGAAGAGGGAATCAGAAGGGAAAGTCAAGGGAAGAGATGCAAGGACAGAAGCAGGGTCAGGAAGATGCTATTGTGTTAGTTTTGAAAATGGAAGAAGGGGCCAAGAAACAAGGAACGTGGGCATCCTCCAGATGCTGGAAAAGCCAAGGAAAGGGGTTCTCCTGTCAAGCCTCCAGAAAGAAACGGGGCCCTGATAACACCTTGAATTTAGCCCACTGAGACCCAAATCAGACTTCTGAATTCCAGAACTGTAAGACAATAAATTTGTTTTAAGCCACTAAATTTGTGGTAATTTGTTACAGCAGCAATAAAAAACTACTACACTGCTTTATAGATAGAAGACTGCTTCAAGCAGAAGAGCCCTTTTATCCCAGGATCAGGTGGTGTTTTTACCACATGCCAATAAAGAAAAGGAAAAATAAAAATGTTATCCATAAGTGTGATGTAAACAATCAAAAATAAGAGAATCAAAAGATCAAGAACTGTAAAAGAATTGTGATCTCAGTAACTACAGCAAAAAGGCTCAGCTATTCATTTCATTTACAGTCAGGTGGCTTTAGTTAGCATTTAAATACCTGCCATTTCTTCTTCCACTTCATTATAAGTCTTCACACTAACGATTATTAAAAAAAAAAAAAATACCTGCTTATTTATGGTTAGAAAGCCATCAACATTCATTATTTAGATCAGAAAACAAAAAGAAAAGGGGAAGCTATTTTACCCAGAGATTATTAACTTAGAAAAACTATAAAGTCACATAAATTACCATTAACAAAAAGGAACAAATTGGGAATGTAAAGAGCTTCCAATTTGAGTCTTCATGAATACACTAATAAATATGTAGATATGGAGAGGGCCATGGCCAATTGTAGGTGTTAATATAACGTATAAAATCAGCTCCCAGTTATCTGCACTAAAAAAGAAAGGTGCCTCTTGCAAGCATGGGTGGAAAGAATGCAGGTGGCTGTGGTACTGAGAAGTCACTACTTATATAAACTGCAACTGTCAACTCCATTTTTACCATCCATAAAACTAAGAGAGTAGACTAAGCTAAAGTCAGTATATCAGTGGAATAACCCAAAAGAAAAGAACAACTCCCAAAATTTGCTGTTTATTCCTCAAAATGTATTCCATTGACATAATCTCTGCCTTGACCCTAAGCCATTAATGTTCACTAATAAATGAAATTATATTGAAATCCCACAAATATGATAGTACATACCAGGTCTGGAGTTTATATTACAAGCCAGTTTCAGTTGGCATTCTCACCTAGAAATACCTATGTTAAGGATAAAATATTAAGTCACACATTCAACTCACACAGTTGCTAATTATCCTTGCATGAATCCTTCTTGGCCATGATAACCACTTTGGTGATCAATCAGAGAAAATGCCTCACAAATACAAAAGATAAGAAACCCCATCATCAAAAGTAGATTTTCCCCTGTAATTTTCTCTCTGATCCCCACTCTTCTTTTTTGTCTATGGGTAAGATTGTACTATTCTAGCAAAAGAAGGGTAGGAGAAGCACAAGAGAGAATGGTGAGCATACATCGTTTCTCAGATTTTCCATCTGGCTTGAAATAACACCAACCATCCAGGAATCGGTCTAAACTGAGGAGCGAAGACTTAAAATCACTAACAAGATTTTGTTGCTATTGTTGTTTTAATCTACTCAGTTAAGGTTTGGACATAATCAGCTTTGCAAGCATTCCATGGTTCTTCACTAAGTGACTGAAGTAGAAATGAATGCTACTCCCATGCGGAAAATATTGGCCTGCTTGCGCCACCTGCTGCTCACTGCTAAAACTGTGCTTTGGTTGCTGGTCTCACGTCAGCTGTGAGCAGACACGTTTCCTATGCAGATGATTCCAGGAACTGGGCTGAAGTTTTCTTTTCATTGTTATTAGGTTGGTGCAAAAGTAATTGCATTTTCGTACTGTGAATTTAAAATCATTATAACTAGGTTCAAACACATCTTTGTTAATCAAAATAGGAACGATTACAATCAACACATTTTTGCCAAAAAGAAATGCTTGTTTATTCCTGTAGCATAAAAATCCGTGCTTCAGGATTCAACAAACTCTTGGAAAGCATTTTCTGATTCCTGCTGGTTGTGGAAGCGTTTTCTCCGCAAAAAGTTGTCGAGATGCTTGAGGAAGTGGTAGTCAGTTGGCAAGAGGTCAGGTGAATATGGCAGATGAGGCAAAACTTCATAGCACAATTTGTTCAACTTTTGAAGCATTTGTTGTGCAATGTGCAGTTGGGCATTGTCGCAGAGAAGAATTGGGCCCTTTCTGTTGACCAATGCCAGCTGCAGGCATTGCAGTTTTCAGTGCATCTCACTGATTTGCTGAGCATACTTCTCAGATGTAATGGTTTTGCCGGGATTCAGAAAGCTATAGTGGATCTGACCATAGGCAGCAGACCACCAAACAGTGACCATGACCTTTTTTTTGCTGCAAGGTTGGCTCTGGAGAGTGCTTTGGAGCTTCATCTCGGTCCAACTACTGAGCTGGTTGTCGCCAGTTGTGGTAGAAAATCCACTTTTCATCGCACGTCACAACCCGATTGAGAAACGGTTCATTGTTGTTGCGTAGAATAAGAGAAGACGGCACTTCAAAATGATAATTTTTTTTATTTTCAGTCAACTCATGAGGCCCCCACTTATGGAGCTTTTTCACCTTTCCAGTTTGCTTCAAATGCCAAACGACCGTAGAATGGTCGATGTTGAGGTCTGCGGCAACTTCTCGTGCAGTTTTAAGAGGATCAGCTTTGATGATTGCTCTCAATTGGTTGTTGTCATCTTCCGGTGGCTGGCCACTACACGCCTCATCTTCAAGGCTCTCGTCTCCTTTGCAAAACTTCTTGAACCACCACTGCACTGTAAGTTCGTTAGCAGTTCCTGGCCAAATGTGTTGCTGATGTTGCAGTTGTCTCTGGTGCTTTACGACCCATTTTGAACTCAAGAAAACAGCTCGAATTTGCTTTTTGTCTAACATCATTTCCATAGTCCAAAATAAATATAAAATAAATAGCAAGTAATAAGTCATTAGCAAAAAATATATATAGCGAGAAATGCACATTGAGATGATGTATAACATAACCACATTTATTTAAGAATGTATTCCAATATCAAATGGCAAATTTCAATAATGCAAAACCGCAATTGCTTTTGCACCAACCTAAATATTTTAGAGCTGGAAAAGGGCCTTGGAGTTAATACATGTAGTTCAACCTTCATCTTAACTGATGGCTTGGTTGTTCTTTATTTGATTAGGCCAAAGAGCATTTACACATTTGCGTTCAACTCTACTATTCACTTGTTTTTAAAAAGTAATCCTTTAATCAGAACTTCTGTAAAGAAAAAAATGAATCATCACCATTTTAGTCACTTTTAAGCAATTTGCACTTCCAGAATGTATACTTACAGAGCACTCCTGAATGCAACACTTAATTAAAAAAAAAAAAAACTACAAGGATGAAGGATGATTCAATTGATCATAAATTATAATGATGGCATTTTAAAACTGAACGGTCTCTTAAAGCCTTTTCACATTTAAATGTTTTATTACATGAGAAAGAGTGAGAATGAATTAATATTTCTTTGCTAAAGAAATGCCAGCTTTAGAAAGAAAAAAAATATTGAAAAGGGACGGCAAAGGGGATGCAGAAGTTTCCCACCCTTTCTAATTTCACCTATCACAGCAGCCCTCTTAGAAACGCTTATGTTTAAGGAACTAGAAGTTTGGGGATGAGATGTGTTTTTTACAGCTTGGGTAGCACCCCCAACTTTGGGGTACTGGCCAAAGACCTTAATTTCTAAATTATCTGTAAGAAAACTTAAGTCCCCATTTCCACATTTTACTATTCTATCTTCTACTGTTACTAAGGATAAGATACATATTGATCTTACTACAAAGTCGACAAATCTTTAGGATAAACTATAATTCAATATGAGCTAACCATTTTGCTACCTTAGAAAAGAAATATATGTATACTTTAATAAAAATTTGAAAAAATGTTCATAAAAGTTCTAGGAGGGAAAAAATCCATAATGAGTTGTTTTGATCACTCATACATGAAAAACTAAATCTCCTCCTAGAATTCTGAAATCCCAAATTCAATTATCAATCCCACCATCAACTACTAAGCTGTATCCTTACCCAAATCCACCCAACTACTACTACTTCATCTGCAAAACCACATTTAACACTGCTTAATGTCTCCTTCACAGGTAGGTTCTAATAATCAATTAAATGTGAGTTCTTTTAGGGCATACTCTGAAGAAGCAATTGATTTCAGTTGATTTCACTTTTATTATTTAACTTGTATCTTTAATCGTAAGTAATACATGCTTATAGCAACAAAACAAAAATTCAAGAAGTTCAGAAAATATAAAGGAAAAAGGAAAAGTTCCCCTTATCGTCCTTATCTTAGTCTTATTCCCCAAAAGTAACCACAATCTATGTTTCTTACAGAGCCTTCCAGATATTTTCTATGCATATATATGAATATCTTTTCCTTACACAAATGGAATAATACTATATGAACTTTTCTGAAGTAAGTTTTTCCCTCTATCTTGGATGTTTTTCCTTACCTACACCATTCTTTAACAGTTACATGGTATTCCTCTACATAGACATACCGTAATTTATTTAACCAGTCCTTTTTAATAGAGATTTATGAATTGCTTCCAGGTTTTCCTATTTTAAACAATGTTGCAATGAACAAACATCTACTTATTTATTTGCTAACTTGTTCAGACAAGATAACTTGCTAGATATAGAATTGCTGGGCCACTCTTGATTTTGATGTTAATTGCCTCACTTATGAGTTATACCAATTCCCATGAAAAGAATACAAGAGTATATAAGTTTCACCAATAATGAATATGAACAATATTTTTTTAAAAGTTTTAAAGGTTTTTCTGAATATACTTCTATATAAGAAGCCTTTCTCCAAAGAAACTAACACAGATTTTTAAATATTTGTAAGCAACCTAATGTTTCCACCATCTCTTTGAAGCAGATAAAATCACTTTGGAAATGTAATTATTATTAAGTTGAGGCACAAGAAATGTTCAGTCCTAGATTAACTAACTTCCTATCTAATTCTATAACTATCAGGGAACTCTACTAAAAAGCTGGTGCACTTTCCCTGCTAAGTTGAAGAGAACAAAAAAAAGATTTCTCTAGCTTCATTAGTTTTTACATAAAACAAACACAGCACATATTTATAACTAAATTCCTGTCTAAATTTAACAAACATATACTCTAGCCAATATATCCCTAATGGCTTAGGAAATACTTAAGGAAAAAACAAAACACTAAAATTTCTTATGGAACCTGCAAATCAAATACCATAAAAAAGACAGAATTATATATCCAGATAACCAAAAAAGCTTTGCTGTTTAATAGTTGATCCAAAAAATGACAAACGTATTAGGGGCAAGGAATCCAAAGTATAGCCAAAACAAGAATCAAGCTTGAATAATATATTTTAAAAATGAGTTTAAACATAAAAGAAAACAGAATAGTGAAAAAGGGTTCTATACATATAAGGCCTCTGGAAACTATCATTTCCATTTTATTCTCACAGTTAAAAACTCTGTTGTTTGCATTAAATTGGAAAGCTTAATAAACTTAGAACAAGGAGAATATAAAATCAAATACAATTTAAATCTCATGTTTAAATCTGGCCCTTAGGAAAGCAATAGCTTCATTTAACTGAACTGTCAACACCAAAAGAAGAGTACTTCAGATAGTCCAACAAAGGTAATGAAATACAGGCTTCCCTGACCTGTACTCCCAAAATGACACTACCTAAAAGCACTCTCTAGCTTGCCCCATTTACCTTCTAAATTACCTTCCAGGTTCTATTACTCATTCAACAAACATTTATTGTACTCTTTTAGAAAATCACAGTGCTATATCATGTATAATATGTAACCTTCAAGTAGCTTACAATTAATGAAGGAGATATAGAAGTAAATAATTAACTATAATACAATGCAGAATGAAAATAGTGCTATATCTACAAAGTACAAAATTGTTAACTGAGGAAATCCAGAAAGAAGTATCACAAAGAAAAGTGGCATTTGAGATGATGACGTGAAGATAAATAGGATTTTGAAAAATGGAAAGTGTGAAAAATGTAATATACCAGTGTTCTTGGTTATAAACTATAGAAACCAATTCTTGCTAATTTAGACAAACAAGGAATTTACTAAAAGAATTTCAGGTAGCTCATAAAATCGATGAGAAGTCTATAGAATCAGGCTAAAAACATAAGCAGAAACAAGCAGTTGAGAACTCAGTGACAGTAATATAAGAGTAATATATTACTCTTTTTTTTTTTTTTTTTTTTTTTACCGGGAGGTCCCGGGTATCGAACCCAGGTCCCTCCATATGGGAGACGGACGCCCAACCAGTTGAGCCACATCCGACCCCATATATTACTCTTAATATAAGAGAAATAGACTAGTTAGGATGCAACCACCATAGTGCATAATTGTCCCTGCATCTATACGTCATTGCCTCAAAATTCAAACCCTAATTAAAACATTGTTGGGTCAATTGGCAAAATCTCAGTAAGGTTATATCAATGTTAGTTTTCTGATTTTGATAATTGTGTTATGGTTTTGTATTTCCTTGCTTTTAGAAAATACACATTGAAGTATCTAGGTGTAAGGGGGTATCATGTTAGCCATTTATTCTGAATGGTTCAGAAAAAATTGTGTGTATTTATATGGAGATAGAGAGGGAGAGCAAGAGCAAGAGAGAGCAAGAGAAGGGGAAAGGTGAGAATAAAGCAAATGAAGTAAAGTATTAACATTTGGGGAATCTGGGTAGAGAGTATCCTGGTTGCTTTTCTTGCAATTTTTCTTCTATAAATCTGATACTATGTCAAAATTATTTTTTTTTTAAAAGTAAAGCCTAGGTCGCATGTGCTCTGCCTATACTAAACGTTCTACCAGTGCAACTAGACAAGAAAAAGAAATAGAAGGTATCCAGATTGAAAAGGAAGAAGTAAAACTATCTCTACTTGTGGATGACATGATCTTGAATAGAGAAAACTCTAAGAAATCCAGTAAAAAAAAAAAAAAAACTTATTGGAACTAATAAAGAAGTTCAGCAAGGTTGCAAGATATAAGATCAATATATAAAAATCAATTGTATTTCTATATACAAAAACTGAACAATCTGAAAATGGAATTAAGAAAACAAATCAATAGCACTGAGAAGAATAAAATACATGGTAATAAATTTAACAAAACAAGTCCAAACTTGTACACTAAAAACTAAAAAAAAAAATTGTTGAAAGAAATTAAAGAACTAAGTAAATGCAGACAACTCATGTTCATGGATCAGAAGATTTAATATCATAAACATGTCAATTTATATTGATCTATAAATTCAAAGCAGCCATATCAAAATCCCAGCTGCCTTTTTTTCCTTCTCTTAGATGTGACACCAAAAGCAAAAGTGACAAAAAGAAAAGACATAAATTGGACTTCATCAAAATTTTAAAATTTTGTATTCCAAAATACACTATCAAGAAAATGAAAAGACAACCTACAGAATGAGATAAAATATTTGCAAATCATATTTCTGATAAGGGTCTAATAACCAGCATACATAAAGAAATCTTACAACTCAACAAAAAGACAAATAACCCAATTTAAAAACAGGCAAAGGATTTAAATAGACATTCTCCCAAAAAAAAGATATACAAATGGCTAATAGGCACAAAAAAAGATGCCCCATATTGTATCATCCCATATATATGAAATGTCCAGAATATGTAAATTCACTGTGACAAAAGGTAGATTAATGTTTGCCAGGGCCTGGGTCAGAAGGAAGGGGTGACTGATGCTGAGTATGAGGTTTCTTTTGGGGTGATGTAAATGTTCTAAAATTATAGTGGTATTTGGTGAATATATTAAAAAAACAGTTAATTTTATACTTTAAATGAGTGAATTTTATAATATATGAATTATATCTCAATAAAGCTGATACAAAGAAAATCAGAGAATATGCAAACTCATAGACACAGGAAGTAGAGTACAGGTTACCAGGGGTGCAGGGCAGGGCAATAGGAAGTTAATACAAAATGAGTGCTGGGTTTCTGTTTGGGGTGAAGGGAAAGTGGTGAGGGTACTGTAACATTGTGAATGTGATTAATCCCACTAAATGGTATGCTTTGGAGGGGTTGGAATGGGAAAATTTATGTTGTATGCATGTTTCCACAATTAAAAAATAAAGGAAAAAAAAAAAGAAGCTAAAGAGATAGTTACAATTAAATGCAATACATGGTACTGAATGGGAGCTCAGAAAGGAGGGACATAAGAAAAAGTTGGAATATAGACTGTAAGCTTTATATCAATGATAAATTGCTTGAACTTATAGCTGCACTTAAGACAATTACATAAGTGAATATCCTTTTTCATAGGAAATGTACATGGAAGTATTATGTGTTTAGGGAATATGATGTGTGCAACCTGCTCTCAAATGTTCAGAAGATGGATGGATGGATAGATAGATAGATAAAATATGGCAAAGGTAGCAAAATGTTAAAATTGGTGGATCAGAGGGGTGGAGGTATGTTGGAGTTCTCTGTATGGGGTGTATATTATGTTTACAAATGTCCTGTATGTTTGAAATTATTTCCAAAACAAAGTTTTTAAAAAAGATGTTATAGAAAAAATATTCCATGACTGTGAACACTGTTTGTTATACACTATTAGGATAAAAAGCAAGTTTTAAAATAGAAAGTATGGTATGATCTAAATTTTATAAGTGGTATATAATATATAGACACATATACAAAAAAAAGAAGTAAAATAAATATACCAAATAACTACCAACTAGTAGTTATCGATACTATCTAGTTGATAGAGTATACGCAATTTTATCATTTTTGCTTAAATTTTTATTTTCTATAATAAAAATATATCACTTTAAGTTACTTTTAAAATAGTGAGAATTGGTTGTCTTTATCTCATTTTATCTCAGCTGATATTCTATTCAGTAACTTTCAAATTAGTATATTTGTTTTATTTCTAATTTCTAATTTAACAAAGCCAAGTAAGAAAATCTGTCAGGTACCTTCTACATCAAAAGAAATGACAAAAGTCATTTGTCAATTGTTAAAAAAAAATTTTTTTTTAGTTACCTGTTTGGAAACCTAACAAAAGCAAAATTTGATATGAATTACAAAGTTACTTACATAAAAAATAAAGGAAAATTTTTTCTAAATAAAGAGGAAATGGTTAAAAAATAAAAGTAGTGGGCTTTCCTCTGCTAAATTTGAATCATTCCTTTTTTTAAGAAAACATTATATTCACCTATTTTAAGTGAAAAAAGATAATAACTTATTCCATAAGCAGTAAAAATTCTAAATAGTCTACATATATGTGTGTTTGTGTGTATCTGAGAATGAGTGTGTGGTGTTTCCTTTGACCTACGCCCTTAAAGAAAAGATATCTGGAGACAGGAAGACAGCAGGGTGGCAAGGTGACTAAAAATCTAGAACTACCTTTTTACTTTTTTTTAGGAGGTAACAGAGACTGAACCCAGGACCTCATACATGGGAAGCAGGCAGTCAACCACTGAGTTACACCCACTCCCCTAAGAACTACCTTTTATTGAGTTTACCTAATTTTAATCTTTACAACAACCCTTTCAGGTAAACACTCTTAATCATCTTTTACAACTGAGGTTCTGGAAGATTAAGTAACTTTCCCAAGATTTTTTTTTTTTTTTTATTTTACCGGGAGGTCCCGGGGATCGAACCCAGGTCCGTCCATATGGCAGATGGATGCCCAACCATTTGAGCCACATCCGCCCCCTTTCCCAAGATTTTACAACTAGTTTTGGGGGGTTGGAGGGTAGGATTCTAACCAGTCTGTTAGACTCCAAAACACTCATTATTAACTGCTATGTTATATCTCCCCCTGAAAAAAAAAAAACAGAGGTAAGGGCAAGAGAAAATAGAGAGGTAGAGAAAGGGAGACGGACAGGCAAAAGGTAGAATGCTTAGTGTTTGAGAGATTATATCCTAATGATTAATTTGTCTGAAACTTACGTTAACCCGTACCTTCAAGTAACAATGACTATTTGTCTATAATTCCTTAACTCTAAACCTTAAGCTTTCAGTGATCCGTCTGCATAGATGAACTCGATGTAGGACATTCATCGGAGTAGACACTCATCTTCAGGCTTCAACAGCACAGATGTGAGCACTGCCCCAACCCTAACCCACCCCACCAGGACACCAAATAGAACACAGCAGAGTGGGGGAAGAACTGTAAGAGAAAACAGGGGGTCAAGCTTTGTCTTTAGAATAATCCCCATTTTTCATCAAGTTTTGCTCCCAGAAAAATTATTATTTCTTTGGAAGGACTTGAAGTCTGTGTATCTCTAGCAGAGATTAAGACTTCTCCAAAAATATAAGACTCAAGACTAGGCCAATATTAGCCCAAATATTAAACCAAACATATTGTTTTATTATCATGTAGTAAAAGGAGGGGAAAAATGATGGTGTGGCCTCAATATCATGAATTCAGCTCAATGGGATATGAACTCCAGATTGCCTTCCAAATCCATCACTGAAATTTAGACTTTGGGAAGGAATACTTACAAAATATTTCAAATTTTTGCAAAATGTAGCTGTGAATGGTCCTTTCCAAGTTAGAGATTATGAGTCTAAATATGGTAATTATACATTTGTTTCACAGAATGCACATCCATTAATAAAGTCTCTCAGCTTTAGTAACTTCCCCCACTTAAATACAGAAATGGAGGACTCACAGCCCCAATAATCTAAAAGAACATATGTGAATTTTTTGCAACAAGCCTGTCTTCCCATGCCTAGGTTAATAGTAAACATGTTTTCTATCCTTCAACATAAGTTTGACTTAGAAAAGAAATATGGATCAAATATATTTGGATAAGTCCTTAATGGTGAGAGGACACGAACGTAGGATTAAATTTTTATAAAGAAAATTCATTCCATTAATCTCCTACATATATTTTAATTTTCATGCTTTTTGCAGACACCAATAATGTTATGTGAATGGTAGAAAAACATCATCCCTGGGATGCATGGTTCCTCACAGAAACTGCGTTTTTAAAACAAATTAAAGCTAACAGGTATCAGGTTAATCAAATTCTAATAATGCCATCCTAGCAACACCAGGATAAAATTGAGCACATCAATTTGTAGTCCTTTTCAACATCCTTTGATAAAACCCACTCAAAAGAGAAATATCCAGGGAAGCGGATGTGGCTCAATCGATGGGGCTCCCATTTACCATATGGGAGGCCCCAGGTTCAGTTCCCGGGGCCTCCTGATGAAGGCAAGCCAGCCTGTGCGGCATGGTGAGCTGACACAGCAGGACGATCCAGCAGGGGGAGACAAGCAGACACAGAAAAACGCACAGCAGATTGACAGAGCAAGCACAAGCAACAACGGGGGATAAATACATAAATAAAAAAATAAAATCTAAAAAAAAAAAAAAAAAAAGAGAAATATCCATAACAAAATGCATTGCCCCCCACAATGCCTTCAAAAAAACCAACAAAGGTGTTGATTATTTCCATCCAAAAGAGAAAAGAATAAAAATTATTAAAGCATTTACTCTTGGCACCTCAGAATACACACACATAGAAATGGCTTCTAAGAAAAGAAAATCAAAGTTAAAAGAGAATGAATCCAGGGCCCTAATAAGTTACCAGCTGCTTCTGTAAAACAAATAATTATGAGTCATTATGGTCTTTAGTTCTCCCTTTCATGAAAGAGACATTTTAATTGAAAACACCTTTACAACCACTTTAAATTAATTTTACTAGAAGAAGGCTAGTAAGTAAACCTGTGAGTGTGGGTAGGCTCAAATGACCTCTACAACCACTCTAGAGGTCATTTGCCCAGTGCTGGGAAAAGTAATCACTACTTTTTCTGGAAAAAATGGAAAAAAGCAGCAGGGGCTTGGGGCCTAATGTCACACCAAATAGTCCAGTGGTCTTGAATTATGGGCTAGCCATTTTCCATCCTACGAAGAGTTTAAAACTAAAACAGTAAACACTACTAAGAATGGCAAAAATTGAAAACTATATTCTCCAAATGGTGCATAGCCAAAAAAACAAAATTAAAAATTCTGAATAACTGCACACAATAAACTATCTTAACAATAATAATTTTTTTAAAAAGATAATGTGCTCTTAGCTAACAGTTTTCAAAATGGAGTATGCATACACTTGTGGGTTCTTGAAGATTTTGTAAGGAGTACATGAGCAAAGACGTTTTTAAAGGATAAGTTCCAGATACTCAACTTGCATAGTCTTTTCTAAAACAAGTCTTCCAAAGAAGGTACCTGAAGGCAGGGCAGCCCCTTCCCAGGCATTCTCAATCTGACTGTGGGGCCCTGTGCCCCATCCAAAGGGACAATCTTAAATATGGATGTAGATACTGAGAAAGTATAACCCTAAAGACTAGGTAGGAAGTACTTTTGCAAATCAGGTAGTTCCCAGTTCTTTACTTTCAACAAAATTGAAGGAGGACCTAATCCAGTTGTCAGCTAATATTACAATTTTTTTATATTGGTGATTTGGGCATATAATTAGAAAATTATTCAAAGAGTTGAGTGTCGTTTATATAATTAAGCCTACCTATTAAGTGACCTATGTTTCTCAGTGCTTACATCAATAAAAACAAAGATTAGGGAAGCGGCTGTGGCTCAATCAGTGGGGCTCCCGTTTACCATGTGGGAGGCCCGGGGTTCGGTTCCTGGGGCCTCCTGGTGAGGGCGGGCCCGCCCGCATGGCGTGGTTGGCTGACCCAGCGAGCACAGGCAGCAAGGGGGGGATAAATGAATAAATAAATAAAATCTTTAAAAAAAAAAAAAAACAAAGATTAGGAACAAAAATTGATGCAGAATCCTGTCTCATTCAGGCAACAATATTCATCTATAGATACCTGAAATCATTAGGGAAAATTAGGGGCATTTATAATAAAATTTTACTTTTATGTTTAATAATTGGTAATTAAAATCAATTATATATTAATCAATGTAATCAATTCAATCTTTTTTTTTTATTTTACCGGGAGGTCCTGGGGATCGAACCCAGGTCCCTCCATATGGGAGACGGACGCCCAACCAGTTGAGCCATATCCGACCTCCCCCCTTTTTTTTTTAATTATCAATTCAATCTAGAACAAAAAATTTTATACCCAAGTTTTAAGGTTACAAGACTTTTTTTTAAATAAAAATTTGTTACAGGGAAGCATGAAAGGGTGATCACTAAAAAATTCTGAAGTACAAAAGTATATTACATTGGACAGAAAGGGTGTATGTAACTCAGTGGTTAAGCATCTACTTTGCATGCATGAGGTCCCCAGTTCAAAAATCTCCGGGTACCTCCTTAGGGGATAAAAAAAAAGAAACTAATAAAGTTCTGTGGGAGACAGAATAAAAATGCAAGTTAAAGAGAATAAGGGAAAAATAGAGAATAAGGAACAACATCAGTCTTCTGACTGCTGAAGAGATTTTTAATGTATTTCTTAAATGGATGATGGTGAATATTAAATCACTATAGTATTTAGAATCCATCAGGTACAATTATAAGAATGAATGATTTAACAGTTTTATCTAAAATGTGAATATATTCAATATGCTGGAAATTTTATCTTTTGAAATTATCTGAGTCACTGATTTAAAATGTTAGATATAAGCTTTAAAGTACATGATACATGGTTTCTCAAAAAAAATTTAGGCAGAAAACAAGCAAAGAGTTAGAAGATCAATGGTCTGTGTCAATAATGGAAATGTGTAAGTGAAATAATGATCCATGTGAAAAGCTGACCTCACAACAGGATACATGAACAAGGACAAGAATGCCAAAAAATCTATTATGTTTGAACAATAGTTTGCAGCATCAGGGGAGAAGCTAATTCCATGGATTACCAAGAGCTAATTTTAAACCAATTTTCTGTTGGGACACTTAAGCATATTTGCTTTCTCACCCAATTTGCTTCGGGTTTTCTGCAAAAAGGGAAAATATAGTCTAGAGGCTGTCATTTGATTCTGAAGGTTTAGTAGGCCTGCAATCTATCTGGCTAACATGATGAGAATGACTCTTTTCATCAATAACAAAGGAGCAAGTGCCTTAGAAGCATGTCAGCAACTTTGACATAGTTTCTTCTTCCAGGTTCCCATTAAACTTGAACATCAAAGTCAGAGATTCCCCTTGTAAAATGATGACAATGAAAATGTCAAAGGCACTTAGTATTACTTATAACTCAAGCAAGGGGTTTATATTATTTTTTACAAAACAAAAATTTGGTCAGGAAAAAAGTGCCTCCAAATTCTACTCTCCTAATACAGCTATAAACAGCTGTCCTATCTTTTACTGGATATAATCAAAAAATGAATATGAGGAGCTGCCATATAAACAAAGATCTACTATCATAAATAAATATAGCATCAATAAAACCTTATATTGAAATATCTGGAAAAATAATGTATATGAAAAAATCATTCAACACTTGTCCACACCTCCCCTTTTCAAACTTCAAAGTCACCCCAAAGGCAGTGTAGAGTAATAGTTGAAAGAACAAGCTCTGAGCCAAAAGGCCTTTGTTGAATCCAGGCTCTGCAATTTGTTGGTTGAGTGGCCTTAGTTAAGTTAATTGACCTCTCCTGAGTTATTTAACCATGCCTCAGTTTTCTCTTCTGATACTAAGTGCTCAATAAATGAGTTACTATTATTACTACAGAGAGGAAAAACAAAACAAAACAAAAAAATCCCAAGGGTTGCCAATAAACCTTGTTTTCCTTTCTGTTAATATCTCATCAAAAAATATATACATATAAGCCTGATTAATCCTAGTATTTGCTTTAAAATTTTTTAAATGAATGCATAAAGCACAATATCATGCTTCTAGTGGGTATTCAATGAAGATAACTACTCTTATGATAGCTTACCCAAATTCCATGAGCTTGGGGCTCATGCCAGCTACAAAGGGGATAATTTAAGACAGGGGTTCTTAACCTTTTTTGTTCCATGGACCCCTTAGTAAGTCCACACTATAATGTGTATTATTTAATAAATATATCACACCCGCACCAACACATCCCCACAAGAATAATGTTTTTTTTTGTTTGTTTGTTTGTTTTTCAATTCAAGCTCACGGACCCCTTGTTAAGAACCCCTGATTTAAAAGCAAGAGACTAGAAAATGCAATGCACTTAAATAAGTTACCTTGGCAAATTATGAACTAAAAGTTGCTTTGTTTAGTTTTATTTTGCTTTGTTTTCCACTGATAAACCACATATATGTAGTGGTCTAAAGGAGAAAGAAAACAGCTCAACTGTGACAAAATGTCTAAAGAGTAGTCTAAAGAGGAAGACAAAAGACAGAAAAAAATAGACTGAGATAACTTTAAGAGACACATGTTTTTCATTACCCATACATGCTTCTTACCTAGCAGTGTGCAGCATAGAGAACTACAGAGATGTACAAACTTATTGAATCCTACAAGTGGACAGCTGGCTCTTACACAGCTAGAACTTTATTATTAATTTTTTCTTTAAGATCATTTCAATTAATCTCCATTTGGGGCATACATGTCTCACTGGATTTGAGAACAAAGAGGCTTTGGGAAGGTCAATCGATCTTTTCTCTTTAGGTATAAGAATGGTATTCCAAAACTAAACATGAGCAATTTTCAGATTCTGAAAAGTGGAAGAGACCTTAGAGGTCATTGTTTTCGTTTCTCAGCTGCTAAAACAAATACCATACAATGGGTTGACAATACAACAGGAATTTATTGGCTCATGGATTCAGGGGCTAGAAGGCTTTCTTCCTCCCAGTGTCAGTATCTTCTGGCTGGCTGGCAATCTTTGGAGTTCCTTGGCTTTTCCATCACATGGCAATGCACATGGCAGCATCTCTATTTTCTCTTCCAGGTTCCATTAACTTCTAGCTTCTGGCTGCCCCCTGTGTCTTCTTCTTCAGTGTCCAATTTCTTTGCTTGTAAGGACTTCAGCCATATTGGATTAAGGTCCACCCTCATTCAGTTTGGGCATACCTTAACTAATAGCATCTTAAAAGATCCTATTTAGAAATGGGTTCATACCCACAGGACCAGGGGTTGAGACCGGAACATACCTTTTGTAAGGGACATGATTCAATACCCAACCATCACCAACCCAAACCAAAATGAAGGAGTAATCTTTCCACTATCCCATCTTGCAGCTTTGGCAGAAACCATGCTGGTGTGGCTGCAGTGATAGTAGTGGTGGTGGCTACTGCTACCATTTATTCCCCAAGCACTGTGCCAAGCATTTTATAGACACTGACACATTTAACCATTAACTGTGAAGTGAGAAAATCCTACAAAAAAGTAGAAAATGGAATTTTAAGAATATCTCACAATGGGAAGCGGCTGTGGCTCAATCAGTAGGGCTCCTGTTTACCATATGGGAGGCCCCGGGTTCGGTTCCCGGGGCCTCCTGGTGAAGGCAAGCCCGCCCGCACGGCATGGTTAGCTGACCTAGCGAGCACAGGCAGCAAGGGGGGGATAAATGAATAAATAAATAAAATCTTTAAAAAAAAAAAAAAAAAATCTCACAAGGGATTAAAGCCCAAAATTTTGGTAGAATGGGTTATAATATTAGCATAAACCAAAAGAAGTCTTATATTTTTATTTCTCTAAATGATCTACCATCATTTTACTCAAATTAGTTCAACAGAGATGAATAAGACAATAGCACCTTCATTTGCTCAATCCAATAGTTAAAGCCACTTGTTATTAGAAACCTATGTGCCGGACACTGTAGTAGGTAATGAGGGTAGTTATTACAATTATTATTAAAACTTTATCCCTGCATCCCAGGTGTACCTAATTTGTTCTCAGTAAATTGGTGATTGGTTCATAAATAAAAGAGATAATACACAACTATTCAAAAGCAGCTTGGCATACCTAGTCAGTGAATTCCACTAACTATGGAGGCTCAGGCAAGTTGGTTAACCTGTAAAAATGACCAAGTATATATATTATAGAGTTGTTCTAAGGTCAAAATGTGACATCTAATGGATATTAGATTGATCTTAGCTTCCTTCCCTTCCTCCCTCAATCTGGCAAAGCTAATCCTAAGCATTCCTTTATACCGCATTCCATTTTTATTACCCACCTTAACCCTAACAAGGTTGAGTATATTACGCTTAACTTTTAGCTTTATATAACTTATTTTTTCCAATTCTGTATTTCTGTATACAACTACTATCTTTAGAGGCATTTTACCTACTATACCCTTAAGATACTGCACATAAATCAGTAGGAAATTTTGCTTCAATCAAAATTTTAAAAGGGGTTTCTTTATGCACATAAGGATTCAAAATATAAATGTAGTTTTGCACTGAAAACGTTAAAAAAAAAAAAAAAAACAGAACAGCTGATAAAAGACGGAAATCTAAATAGAAAACTAACTCCTATAGCAGGGATATGAGTGTTTGCTCTGACCTTTAAGAAATTTCCTTCTATGAATGTGTGAATTAGATCAATGATTTTGCTATTAAAATTCAGACCTGGCTGCTGAAACATTCAGAAGTTGAAAATTCAAAAACATGAGGGCCAAGTGACCCCTGATTTCTAAACATATGTGTAATAAAAGAGAACCGCCCACAAATCCTATTAAGTCCCCATAAGATATCTATAAGATGTAAAGCTGAACACCTATAGGGGGCATTCTTCCATTCATTGAAATTTTTTCTTACGCCCCTACCGTATGCTAGGTATTGCACAGGCAGTGAACAAAAACAGACCAAAAACACCCTCCCCTCCCCATACAGAGATGTTCCACCGCAGGGTAAGGCTGTCCCGATCTTGGCACCTGAGACCAACCCGTTTGCGCCCCCATAAGGGTTAATGACACAGGCACCCCACCCGACTCCGACGGGCCCCCAGGACCTGCAGCCAGGACACACACAGTCTCGGCCCCTGGGTTTTGAACTTTCCGGTGCCACGGACGCCTTGGGCAGGCTACAAAAGTCCGAAGACCCAGCAGTCTCCCGTCAGCCACACACGCAGGGGAAACCTGCGTCGTACACAGCTGCCGCGCGTGCCCGCCGCCCTCAGCCCGCCCCGCGCAGGCGCCGCCGCCGCTCGCTCACTCGCGGCCCCAGCTCTGGCCCCGGCCGTACCAGCTCACCTTCCACGCGTCCCGAGTCCCACAAGCCCTCGCTTCTTACCGGCGCGCTGGTCCCGGCTCCCCGGCCTCTCGGCTCCCGGCGGCCACCTCGCGGGGCGCCTCCTCCTCGGCCTCCGCGGCCGCTGCGGTAGCCCCGACCGCGGCCCCGGCGGCCGCCTCCGTCCCCGCCGCCCCCTCTCGCCACCGTCGCAGCGGCTCCCGCCCGATCCCGGTCGCGATCCCCACCAGGCCGTTCGCGGTAGGGCCGCCTCCCGCGGCCGCCCCGGGCTCCTCGTTCCGCCTGCATCTGGCCGCTGCCGGCTGTGCTAAACACGCCGGCGCCGGGCCGCCGCAGAGACGCCCCTGCCCCACCGGAAACAGGCCGCAAGGAAAAGCAGCGAGCTACTGGGCCTCGGCGACCGCGAGGCGTGTGGGTGCGGGACCTGGAACGCAGCCGGCGGGGGCGGGGCGGCCCGTGGTCCTGACAGGTGGGGCCGAATCCGGGAAAGGCTGGGGGTTCAGAGGAAAGGACGGACCAGTGCGAGCTGGAAGTGGGGGCACGGGCGTTTCGAGGGGTTCGTCTAGGTACAAGAGATGGATGTGAGGAAGGAGCATGGTTAAGTAAAAAGACAAGTTATGAAACAATAACGGTTTGTATGACAATGTAAACCCATATTTGTAAAAATGAAAAAAAAAAGAAAAGAAAAACTAATATGTGTACTTGCTTAGGAAAAAAGTCTGAAAGAATATGTACCAAAATGTTTTCAGTGATTAACTGTTTGTGGTACGTGACCTAGTGAGTTAATTTTTCTTTTTTCTTCAGCTATATCTCTGACTTTCCAAATATGGATATGTATCGTTTTAAAATGTTCTAGAGGCTCTGGAGAAGGTATGGATGAACTAGAAGGGGTGGGCCTCCCAGGTGTGAGGTGTGTACTGCAACATCTGACAGTGTAGAGAACAGTGCAGAATTGATAGATGGATAAGAGGCAGAGGTCCTCAAGAGGATTTTCACAGAAATGACTACTGTATCTCGCACTTGTTAAGCACATAAGCATTTATTTCTCATAACAGTCCTTGTGTATCTTTATTTCACAGATGAGGGAATAGCCCTAGAGAATTAAAACAACTTGCCAAAAGTGACTCATTTAGAGACTAGAACCGGTAGAGAATAATGCCGATAGAACGGACGTTTTAACTCAGGCAGTGTCACTCCGGTCCATTCTCTTAACTGAAAGGAAGGGGGGCCGCCGATTGTACAGATGCATGGAGCCATTTTAAACTTTGCATTACAGAAACTACATTAAAATAATAAAACCTAGGACTAAAACGCCCACCAATATAGCCTAGAAAAACAACTGTTTTCTTTCTCCCCAGTCCTTTCTAGCCCTTTCCTATATCACATATAATTCAGACTGGGCTAGGTCTTGGAGATAGGAAAAAAAAAAAAAGACTCTCCCTGCCCTCAAGTAGCTCATGGCCCACAGGAGGAGACAGTCCTTAAAGAGTTGATTTCATCAAATTGTTTACAGAGTGTAGCAAGAGGTTCTAGGTGAAGGCTCAAAGGAAGAAGTTAGGCTCAGCTTAAACGGGTCCCCAAGGCTTTATGAGAAAGGGACCCCCAAACCAAGGCCTGATGGTTAAGCAGGAGTTTGGTTGATAAATGGAAATGGAGGAGTTTTCCATGCAGAGCGAACCACTAAGGGACTGTAAGCTGAAGAGAAATGATCCTAAATATACTAACACCTGGATTCATGCACCACTCTTCTGAGTACTTCCCATGTATCACTTCAGTTAAACCTCACAGCAACCCTAAGATTTAAAACACATAGGGAAACGGACGTGGCTCAAAGGTTCGGCGTCCGTCTACCATATGGAGAGACCAGGGTTCGATCCCTGGTACCTCCCGGTAAAAAAAAAAAAAAACATAGATGTTAAGTAAGTTTATCAAGATCACACAGCTAATAAGTAATGGAGTGATTCAAACCCAGGCAGTTTGGCTTCAGAGTTAATAATCTTAACTACTATAAGGAGAGACTCTTTCAGTGGAGGAGAATTAGAATGCTAGGCAGAGTCCAGGACACAGATAATTAGGGTCTGGATTAAAGTGAGAGCCAAGGAAAAAGAGGGTGGAATGTATATGAGATGGGAAAATTGATAGGACTTAGTGTCCAATTTTAAGTGGGGCAGGCAGTCAGGGAGTCATAGAAAACTAGGGATGATGCCCAGATTTCTTAGCTTGAGTGACAAGGTAGATTATGATGCCATTAAGTATAAGAGGGAATATGGGGGCAGGGGGAAGAGTATCAGAATTTAAAAAATATTCTCTATTTTCTGTTACTTCATTGTCAACATTTTTGTCAATAGACGCTATTATTTCTCACAGTACATCTGTTTTGGTTTTTTTCTTTTTTTTTTCCTCTCCTGTTTCCCAGACTTTCCTGTTTTTTATTCCTCCATGTCCTATTTTTTCTTCTTTTTTTTCCCCTTGTCTCTGTAAAATTAAGACTGTCAGTGGCACTCAGGATTAATTTATTCATCCCCATGCTAAACCCTCAAATTCAATAGCCCCATCCATAGAGAAAGACTAAGCAACAGGAAGATGAGAATAGGAACAAGAATTTGATCCTTTTCCCTGCACATCGCAAAGGAATTAACAGGAAATATAGACAGATGCTGGACAACCTGGACCCCATGCCCCTGTTGGCCAGGAATGGTCATGGTTTCGTACAGATTTCATGAGCTGAGTGGTTTTGTTTGTGATGATTAGGATCTGTCAAAAGGATCATAATAAGAGGATTATCATTTATTCTCTCCATGAATAAAAATAAATAATGCTATTCTACTTACTCTTCATTAGAAAAGTTTATGTTTTGACAAGATCACTTCCCTCACTCAGAACTAGGAAACTGGAGTCTGTAAAAGCAAATTTTGCTTGATCACAGTTTTACTGAGAGATGGCTCCACAAAAGAGCAGTAGTTTAGAAACATAAATAGACCTTCCTGCCAGGAGGTGATTCTCCATGGCTATCTCATTCCCTGAGTGGGTATATCTCTTATTAGGATTAGTAAAAATGCAGGTATTTAGAAATGTGTGCTGGAATGAGCAGAGTTATAGAATTTATGAAAGAAATCCATCCACAGACTCTTAGAACTGGAAGAGGTCTTAATGGTCTTCAGGTTCTACATCCTTATCTAATAGATGAGGAACAGCCCTCTGAAAGGTAACCAGTTCTAGTCTTAAACCCATGGCCTTTAGTCTTAAAATTCAAGCTCTTTCTAGACCAGTGGTTCTCAAATTTAACATGCTTCAGAAAAACCTGGGATAGAGGAACTTGTTAGGGAAAAAAAAACACATTGCTGGACCCCACCTCCAGAGTTTCTAATTCAGTAAACCTATATAGCACCAGAATTTGCATTTCTAGCAAGTTCCCAGGTGATGCTACTGCTCTAATTACAAGGACCACACTTTAAAAATCACTGTACTAGGGAGAATTTTGCTTTTTACCCATAATAAAAAAAAAAAAAAAAAAAGAAATACTAAGTACCTTTTAAGTACAGGTCAGTGTGCTGAGCTGTCAAGGACTACAAGATGAATAGGAAATAGTCCCTTGCTAAATAGCCTAAAATCTAGTTAGGGGTAGTAAGATATGTACATAAATAACTGTAATACACTGAAAAAAGCTGTACTTGTGATACAGAGTTTCAGTGGTGTTTCTGAGACATCCAGCTTGTAGAGCCTGCTTGCTAGCCATGAATGAAAGTTTAAATTACTTATCTATACATACAGATTCCATATTCTATATTAGAATCAGGCTGGCAATCTGCCAGACTTTTTGCTTAGGGATAATTTCTAAATGACAGGTGTACATTTTGGCCAAGTTAAGTTCCTTGAGCTCTCTAAAGTGTACTGTATTATAACCACTCCTGGTGATTTATTTATGTCCATTGTGTCAATTAAAAACCCAGAACATCACCTAATACTATATGACCTCTCAGCTTCAAATGTTTAGCTTTCAGATTACCCTAACAACTGCTATAGTAAGGATTCAAATAAAATTTTTGCTTAATTTAAAAAAAAAAAAAAATCACTGTACTAGGAAAGCAGATGTGGCTCAAGCAGTTGGGCGCCTGCCTACCACATGGGATTTCTCAGATTCGGTTCCCATTGCTTGCTAAAGAAGACAGCTAGTTGGCATGGTGGGCAGGCGCGGCAAGCCGACACAACAAGATGACGCAATAAGAGACACAAGAAGAAAAACATTGAGAGACACAACAAAGCAGGGAGCAGAGGTTCCCAATGCCTCCTAAAGAAAACAAGCAAGGCAGCAAGCTGATGTAACAGGCAGGCGCAGCAAGCTGACACAACAAGAGACACAAGAAGAAAAAACATAATGAGAGACACAACAAAGCAGGGAATGGAGGTGGTTCAAGCGATTACGTGCTTCTCTCCCACATCGGAGATCCTAGGTTCAGTTCCCAGAGCCTCCTAAAGACTCAGCGCACAGCAAGTGCAAACGATGGGGTGGGGAGAAATGAATAAAATAAAACTAAAATGTAAAATGGTGCCACTGACATGGAAAACTGCATGGCAGTTCTTCAAAACGTTATGTATAGAATTACCATATGACCTGGCAATCCCACTTCTAGGTATATAGCCCAAAGAATTGAAAGCAGAGACTCGAACAGATATGTGCACACTGATGTTCATAGTAGCATTATCATAATTCCCAAAAGATGGAAGCAATCCAAGTACCCAAAAAGTTTGAATGGATAAACAAAATGTAGTATATACAAACAATGGAATATTATTCAGCCAAAAAAGGGAATAAAGTTCTGATACATGAGACAAGGATGAACCTTGAAGACATCATGTTGAGAGAAATAAGCCAGACACAAAAGGACAAATATTGTATGATATCACTGATATGAAATAATTATAATAAGCAAATTCATAGAGTTAGAAACTAGGATACTCATTACCAGGGGTTGGGGAGGGGTAGGGAATGGAGAGTTAATGTTTAATTGGTGCAGAATTTCTGTTAGGGGTGATGGAAAGATTTTGGTAATGGATAGTGATGATGGTATTGTGAATGTGATTAACACCACTGAATTGTATATTTGAATGTACAAATTTTAGGTTGTATATATGTTACTAGAATAAAAATTATATATATGAAATTATAAATGTTTGAAGATATGTTTTTTTTTTTTTAAGAATAAAAGTAGAATTAATTCCTTCCCATACAAACTCAAGGGAATGAAGCATGGCCGAAAAACATTTTTCATAAGATTTTAAACATTAGTAGATTGAGAGTGGTAAGTGAAACAAGCACTTAGATAAATTGGTGCAAAGCAGTAAAAAAAAATCTACTGGATAAAAGTATTTTAGAAAGACAGACTAGTCAAATGTAAACCAAGAAAAATAAGAAAACATTATCAGACCAGCCCTGGAAAATTTTTATATTTATCTCCCATAAAGCAATAAGTTGTGAATTGGATTTTTCAATTGTTTACACTGGCTTTATCAAGAATAGTTTCACAGCTCAACCAGAGAGACACCAGAGCAGGAGGAGGTGTGTGGCTTGGAGTTATGTACTACAGCAAAAGTGTTCTTTTTTAAGATTTATTTTATTTATTTATTCCCACCCACCCCCTCATTGTTTGCGGTCACTGTCTGCTCTCTGTGTCCATTTGCTGTGTGCTCTCTGTGTCTGTTCATCTTCTCTTTAGGAGGCACCAGGATCCAAACCTGGGACGTCCCATATGGAAGAGAGATACTCAATCACTTGAGCCACCTCAGCTACCTGATTTGCAGTGTCTCTCATTGTCTTTCCTCTTTGTGTCTCTTTTGTTGCATCATCTTGTTGCATCAGCTCTCTTCACCTGCCCACCGTGCCAGCTCGCCTTCGCCAGGAGGCACCAGGAAGTGAACCCGGGACCTCCCATGTAGTAGGGAGAAGCCCAATTGCTTGAGCCACATCCACTTCCCAAAACATGTTCTTAATCTGAACACATTCCTGTGTAAATAGGACCTTTTGATAAGGTTTCTTGGGTTAAGGTATGACACAGCTGAATCAGGATGGTTCTTTATCCTATTACTGGAGGCCTTATAGAGAAGGCTACAGAGAGAGAAGGCATGGGAGCAACCAGAAGCTGCAAGTCAACAGGAACCCAGAAGCAAAAGAAGATGCTACCACATCCAATGCCATGTGATGGAAAAGCCAAGGATCTCCAAGGATTGCAGGCAGCCAGCTGCAGAACATCACAGTCTTCAAGAAGAAAGCATTGGGAAGCGGCTGTGGCTCAATCAGTAGGGCTCCCGTTTACCATATGGGAGGCCCTGGGTTCGGTTCCCGGGGCCTCCTGGTGAAGGCAAGCCCGCCCGTGCGGTGTGGTTAGCTGACCCAGCGAGCACAAGCAGCAAGGGGGGGATAAATGAATAAATAAATAAATAATATTTAAAAAAAAAAAAAAAAAAAAAAAAGAAGAAAGCATTGCTTTGATGATGACTTGATTTTCGACTTCCAGCCTCAAAACTGTGAGCCAATAAATTTCCACTATTTAAACCATCCCAGTGTATGGCATTGGTTTCAGCACCTAAGAAATTAAAACAGGTGACAAGGCAAAATCTAAACTTCTCTCAGAGTAATGCTAAAGCTCAGCATAATGTGTGAGTGCTGGAAACCTAACATGAGGAAAGCCTTCTTAGTTTCCACTCCAGTGCAGTAGGGTCAACATGCTTCACAAATAAGAGATTCACTCACTCTCAAAGTAGAGGGAAGTGAAACAGTAAACATCATTCTAGTTTGCTAAGCTGTTCAAAGTAGACACCATGAAATGCACTGGCTTTTACAATGGGAATTTATTAGCTTACAAACTTACAGCTCTGAGGCCATAAAAATGTCCAAATCAAGGCATCATCAAGACGATACCTTCTTTCTGAAGTCCGGCTGCCAGTGATCCTGGACTCCTCTGTCACAAGGCAAGGCACATCAAGGCTTCTGCTGGTCTCTCCCTTCTAGTCCAGGTTTTGTTGCTTCCAGCTTCTTGCTTCCGTGGCATTCTCTCTCTTTGTCCGAATTTCATTTTCTTATAAAGGACTCCAGTAAGAGGATTAAGATTCACCCTGAATAAGGTGGGTCACACCTTAAGATCGCATTCACCAAAAGATCCTACTTGCAATGGGTCCACACCCACGGGAATGGATTAATTTTAAGAACATACTTTTCTGGGGTCCATGCAGCTTCAAACCACATACCCATCTTCTCTTGCCCTTTGCTACCAATTTCTATTTTGTACCTAGATTTTATGAGATTTGCAGTGGTATGCTAGAGCCGCCTTGTACTGGCTCAAAAGATCTGGTTTTTAATACCTTTTCCCAACTCTGTGATTTGTTGCCATCAAGTGGTAGTTTGAAATGGGCTTTGGTGAGATTATTTACACCACAGAGATTGCCAAGTGCTGCCAACTGGGGCTTTTTGGGGGGAGAGTTTGGCTTTCACCAAAATGGAGATTCATATCTTAATCTTATACCAGACATTAGCACAAGTTAGGATTTCTCAACCTTGGCAAATTTGGGCTGGATAATTTTTTGATGTGGGAGGCTGTCCTGTGTCTTGTAAAATGTTTAGCAGCATCCCTGGCCTCTACCACCAGATGCCAATAGCAACCCTCCTCCCCTCGGTTATGACAACCAAAAATTACTCCAGGCGCTGCAACATGTACCCTGATGGGCAAAACCAACCCTGGTTGAGAACCACTGGCACAAATTGATCTAACTATGCCCCCAAGAAATTTCCAAAATTAGGAGACTGAAAAAATAAGTGGCTCTCAGATTAAGCCAGCTACATTGGGACACATTCATTGTGCTTGCTACTTTGACTTACAGGCATCAATTTAAGATAACACTATAGAAAAGTATTATTTCGATTGTTTTACAGTTCATCTTTGTGGATAGCTAACAGTTATTTAACATTTATTTTGTGCCTGGCAATATTCTAAGCACTTTACACATACTAATTTAATCTTCATTATATTCCTATAGAGTACATACCATTATTCCTATTTTACAGTGAAGAAACTGAGTCCAAAGAAGTTTAATAATTTGCTCAAGCTTTTAAGTGACAGGACTAGGATTCAAACCCAGAGAGTCTGGCTGCAGAACACATACATATCCTGGAATGCAGATGCCATCAGAAGTCCACTGTATTACCCACTCAACCCCATCTATTAATTTGAGCTTGTTCCATTCAATCAGGATTGTTTAGGGTATGGAGGATTCTGAGTTCCCTTACTAACACTTCTTAATTGGAAGATAGCACTTGCTGAAGTATTTTTACCCAGGATGTTGAATATGCTTTCCTCATGTGGTTCTGATCCACCTGGGAAAAATGTCTGTCACTAAGGATGAAAATACCACACAAGCAGCATTGCAAGAAACCCAGAGACCATTTTATTTCATAAATAACAAAGAATAGGAGGATTTTCTGATATTACTTATATTTAAATAGTCCTGATTTTAAGTGTATGCCATTGCATGAATTAAAAATTCAGTTTTCCCTTGAGTAATATTCATGAGAATTTATGTGATATCAAAAACAAAGTGCAGAATTATATATATAGCTCCTTAAGAAAATAAACTTTACTTTTTGCATATTTTTTAATATATATGACCTAATTTACTAAGGAAAAAAAAAGGAAGCCAATTCCTTAAGGCAATGGTTCTTAAATGTGGTCCCTGGACTAGCAGCATTGGCATCACCCGGGAACTTGTTAGAAATGCAAATTCTCAGGCCTCATCCCAGATCTCCTGAATCAGAAACTCTGGCAGTAGGTCGCAGCAATCTCTGTTTTAACAAACCCACCAGATGATGCTGATGCATGCTCAAGTTTGAGAACCACTATCTCAAGGTAATATTCAAATCTTCAAACAACATAAGAAAACCTCATAATTCCTAGTCCAAGACCGTAGATATTATAGGCTCTCACTGTTTGACTAAAAGTAGATATTATGATAGGACTCAAAAAAAAAAATGTACTGTCCCCTTCCAAATGTAATTTTTGTGAAACAATTGCATCTTCCTGATTCTCCTCTTCATAGGAAAGCAGATTTTCTGCAGTTTAGCTGATTTCTGGTGCTTAGTGTATGAACACTGCAAACTGGAAAACACTGATAAGGTTTCTCAAAAATACTTCTTTTTATTTACATGTTTTTCAACAACTTTATCCACAATTGAAGAATGCTCACAGGCTACAAGGGCAAGGATTTTGGCAGATGCTACTCTTTTGGCCCAAAATACACACATTTATTCTGGTGAAGATGAAGAATGTAAACATCATGTCAGGTCATGATAATGCTTTGGCTTCAAGGACTGTGGTCAGGATTAGAGACCTCCAGAAAATGAGTGGAGCAAACTCCTAAAATAACTTCTCCTCTCTCCTCCAATCTCACTCACAGTTGCTGACCTTGCTTTCTGTTTCATTAGAAATGGAAGCAACCAGAAAAGAATTTCTACCACTGCTATCACTACAACTGCCAGCCCACCTAAGTATCTACCCATACACTCTGTCTTCAATCCTGTTACTATAAAGGGGCTCTCTGCTTCAGCCAAGGCTAAGGCCTCCACTACTATTCCAGGTCCTATCCCTGCTTGCCTACATTGGGACATCTCTCCAGCAACTGATCCTACTCTCTCCTACACATCAGTTTTTACCTTCTAAAAGATCATTCACATTAGCATACACAAATGCTATACCTTTCCCCTTCTTTAAAAAATATTCTCTTGGCCCCACATACTAATTCACTTTCTGTCCCATTTATCTACTCCCTTTTAATGCAAAGCTCAAGTTATCTATAGCATTATTTCCAATTCTTCTCTTGCCATTCACTCCTTAATCCACTCCATATGGCTTTGATACCCACCACTTCACTAAAATGACTTCTCAAGGTTACCTACAATCAATCATCATAACTAAATCTACTAGGCAGGTCTCAATCCTAATCTTACTTGATTTATCAGCCTCATTTGATAGATTTAATCACTCCCTCTTCCCTGAAATGTTTTCTTATTATTGCTTCCTGAACAACATGTTATCCTTGACTAATCCTCAGGAATTCAAAGATGAATAGATGATCCTTGCCCTAAATCTATTGGGAGAATTGAAGAATACAGTCATGGGCTCTAGACTTCCAGATTCTCACACAACTCAGTTTGTGGCTGTACTTCTCAAAATTTTCATGTCATATCACACATAGAAAATGACAATATTTGTGCAGTACTCTGGGACAACAAGCCAACGCTGCTGCCAACCCTAAGGCCTGATGGGGCACAGTGCACACATTGAATGACTCCAGTTTATGCCTTCATGTAAAGCAATCCCACCTGCTTTCCTGTCCTATACTGAAAATACGATCATTTGATGCTTTCAGTAATAGACCTCTCTATTACATAAATTTGGCCCAAAGTCTCAACTTTATTCTTATATCTTCTTTTTCCTAATACTACCAAAGATGAACTACTTCAGTTCAAGGACTATTTTCTATCTATATTATATGTCCCCACGACATCTAGCACAGTGGTGAACACAAAAGACATTCTAATTAACATGCTGCTTTAAAATTCTGCTCCAGGTGTTATTGCTACAGTGGCATTTAGAAGTCATTTATATCCTCTTTGGGCAGCATTTCTACTCCACCAATCAAAAGAGATATACCTTACTTTAAAATATTTATTCAAAATAAAAAGGCAAGTCCAAAAATCTCCCTTACTCACACATTCCTTCATTGTGCTGGATTTCTTCCTGATGTCTAATCTAATGTTACCACATGCTTTTTCTTTTTCTTTTTAAAAAAATCCAATTTGACATCACCCAATGCCTCCCACTTCCTACTCAAGAGCTCTGTGTTCTGGGTCCAACACAGATGACCTAATGGTGTGTCTGTTCAGCTGCAGCAAAGGTAAGGTCCATACCTTGACTAGTACATGATGGTATGCCCATGAAGGATCTGGAATGCTCTGAGAACCAGGGCCTTCTGTAGGACCACACAGAACATATTAACATCTCTCCCACTGTTTTAGTTCCTTGGCTGCTCAAGCAAATACCATATATTGGCTTAAACCATGGGAATTTATTAGCTAATGGTTTTGAGTCTAGGAGAAAGTCCAAATTGAGGCATCATCAAGGAGATGTTTTCTTCCCAAAGACAGGCACTCTGGGCTGGCTGCCAGTGATCCTTGGCCCTTCGCTCCTCTGTCAAATGGCAATATGCATGGCAGCCTCTTCTGGCCTCTCCCTTTTCTTATGGATTCTGTCTTTCTTGCTTCCTGTGGCTTTCTCTCTGTGTGTCTGAATTTCATTCTGCTTATAAAGGAATAGGATTAAGACCCATCCTGACTGACTTGGGACACACCTTAATGAAGTAACCTCTTCAAAAGATCCTACTTACAATGGGCTTTCACCCACAGGAATGGATTAAGCCTAAGAACATGTTTTTCTGGAGTACATAGTTCCACACCACCAGAGCCATCAAGAAAACCCTTTGGGAACAAGTGGCCCCAGCAGTGCCATGCAGAGGCATATTGGAATTTGATGCAAAAGGAAATATCAGTCATACCAACCCTCTTTATTTTAAATTGTGATATTTTGTTTATCATGGATTTTTGCATTAATTTTGATATTTTATATATGGATATCCATTTTTCCCATCACCATTTATTGAAGAAAATATTCTTTCCCCACTGCATGAACTTAGCACTGTTGTCAAAAATCAATTGTGGACTTTTAATTCTGTTCCATAAATCTATTTGTCTATCCTTGTGCCAGTTCTACACTATTTTCATTACTGTTGCTTTGTAATACAATTTAAAATTGGGAAATGCAAGTCCTCCAATCCTATTATTTTTCAAAATTGTTTTGCCTTATTTGGGCCTCTTGCAGTTCCACATAAACTTAAGGATAAGTTTTTCAATTTCTGCAAAAAAAAAAAAAAAAAAGGCTGCTGGATTTTTAATAAGGGTTGCATTGAATTTATATATTGCTTTGGGTAATAGTGGCGTATTGATAAGTTAATTCTTCTAATCCATGAATATAGGATGTTTTGCCATTTATTTAGTTTAATTTCTTTCAGTAGTGTTTTGTAGTTTTCAGTATACAAGTCTTTTGTATCCTTAGTTAAATCTCTTTCTAGATTTTTTAAAATTCTTTTAGATGCTATTGTAAATGGAATTGTGCTCTTAATTTTCTCTTCAGATTGTTCACTGCTAGTGTATAGGAACATAATTATTTTTTGAGTGTTGATCTTATATCCTGCCACTTTGCTGAATTCATTTATTAGCTCTAATAGGTTTCTTCTGGATTCTTTTGGGTTTTCTATATATATAAGAACATGTCATCTAGAATAGATAGTTTTACTTCTTCCTTTTAAATTTGGATGCCACTTATTTCTTTTTTTTTTTTTTCTTGACTAATTGCTCTGTCAAGAACTTCTAGTACAATATTGAACGACAGTGGTGTAAAAAGGCACCCTTGTCTTTTTCCTGATCTTTAAAGGGGAGAGCTTTCAGCCTTTTACCACTGAATATGACCTTCATCATGTTGAGAAAGTTCCCTTCTATTCCTAGTATTCTGAGTGGTTTTTTGTTTGTTTGTTTGTTTGTTTGTTTGTTTTTGTTTTGTTTTGTTTTTTTACCGGGAGGTCCCGGGGATCAAACCCAGGTTCCTCCATATGGGAGACGGATGCCCAACCAGTTGAGCCACATCCGCCCCCTCTGAGTGGTTTTTGTGTTTTTTTTTTTTTTTGAAAATTCAAAAAAGTTTAATCTCCCAAACTACAATTCATTAAAACTACAGTAATGGACCCCAAACTATTCAAATATCTCAGAATGTTTATATATATATGTATACATATACAAATAATAATTGGCTAAAGAATAGAAAAATAAGAAAATATGATAGTTTAAAAACCTATATAGGCACCCTATAACACTAGGTTAAGTTTCAATGTCAAAAGTAAAGGTTTATAAGTACAGTCATCAATATCAAGGCCTGTCAGTGGACATTCTTCCTTCACTAGTCAATGCCCCTGAACTCAGGGGATTCTTGCTGATCCATTAAAGAATGCGGCAGAGCTCTCCAAGATGGCAATTTGATATTATTAGGGTTGTTGTGTGAATCTCCACCTACTGTGACAATGCCCCATGAACACATGAACATATTTATATGCCTTATAGATATGCCCCAAGTGAATCTCCTCCTATGTATCCCCCGTCACTGACACCCCATACCAATGATCCCCCCCTGTCATAATTGTAACCCTTCTGTGATCCAAAGCTTCTTCAAAAATGAAGCCAACAAAATAACCAAATACAATTAATAAAAAATAAAATAATAATGATAGTTTTAAAAATAAGAAATAAAATACAAAAAATTTTAAAGAAAATTTTTTAAAATTTGGAATAATAAAAAATAATGAAAAAATATTCTTAAAATTTTTTTGACATTATGTCTTTCATCACTGTAAGATCTGTTGTCTCATATATGCAATGACATTTTTTTTTGTTTATTCCCCCAGTGTCTTATTTTTTTCATTTTGTCTTCAAATAAGTTTTAGGTTACAGAAAAGTGATGTACAGAATATAGGGGGTTCCCATATACCCAACATCCTCCCCCTTTTCCCCTTTCCCCTATTAATAACATTTTACAAGTAGATGATACATTTGTTACAATTGATGTACAAATGTTGAAACATTATTACTAACCATGGCGAATGATTTACATTATGGATCCTACAATTTTATAAATTTTGATGAAATTTGACATGGCCTGTATCCATCATTTTAAGATTATGTAGTACAATCCCATCATCCCCAGTTACCTCCTGAGAGCCTCCTTGTTGCTCAAACATGGCTTCTCTCTAAGCCAAACTCAGCATATAAATGCATTACCTTCCCCCCAGCATGAGACATGACTCCCATTGATGAGCCTCCCTGGCACTGAAGGATTACTAACAAGCACCAACTAGCAATGCAACTGGAAAAAGACCTTGACCAAAATGGGGAAAAGGTAAAGACAAATTAGTTTATATGGCTAAAAGACTTCAAAGTGAGTCAGGAGGCCATTCCAGAGGTTACGCTTATGCACATCTCAGCAGGATCTCATTGACTGACACAGTAAATACTACCTCAAATAGTGGGGCTCCTGAGGGCTCTGGAGACATCCGACACTATAGGCAGGGCAGACAGCTCAGGAGTTTGGCACCCTGCCAGTGGGCCCTACTTTAGAATCTGTGCTTTCCAGTGTGACAGAGCTGGACTCAGTTATAGTTTCCCTACACATGGCTCTTCTGCCCCTTCTATTTGAACCTATAGTTAGTACTAGAGTTGATAGGTGTATGTCCAAGAAACTTAAATCTTTGGGCTGTCCATGTGCCAGCTGGGCCCTGAATCTCAACAGCATTGCAACACCTATTCTCCAGTTCATTGGACTCACCCAGGACAACTAACAAGAAGATGATGATGACAATGACCATCCCAAGGAACAGAGAGGGTCTGCAACTGCAAGCAAGATAGTCCCATCTATCTGCCCCATGAGATCTAACCCCCCTCTCAATTAGATGTGGAATAGGCATCACCATCCAAGAATCCTCAGGATTGGGGAATGAACAATGGACTAGAGTAGACTTACTGTTATTCTACTATAGACTTATTGTGATTCTAGCAATGGAAGAACTTACATCATTGATGTGGATGCAGTGCCCACTGGAGTTTCTGAGGGGAGGGAGAAGGAAAAACAGGTGTAATATGGGGGCATTTCTGGGACTTGGGAATTGTCCTGAATGACATTGCAATAACAGGTACAGGCCATTATATATCTTACTATAAAACTTACAAAATTGTGTGGGAGAAAGTGTAAACTACAATGTAAACTAAAATCCACGCTTAGTGGCAATGCTCCAAAATGTGTTCATTAATTGTAACAAATGTACCACACTAATGTAAGATGTTGTTAGTGTGGGAAAATGTGGGAGGGGTAGGAAGCAGGGCATATGGGAATCCCCTATATTTTTTATATAACATTTATGTAATCTAAATATCTTATAAAAAATAAAAAATATATTTTAAAAAACAAAACAAAACAAAAACCTATATAAAAATTGACATGTATGAGTTCTAACAAAGCAGAATTTTAGACTTTTTCTTCATCAGATTATTCTAAAGAAAGATAAAGTGATATAATATCTAATTTTAAGACCTTAGAAAAGAGAGAGAACAATAAGCAAAGAAATAGAATAAAATAATAAAGATACAAGCAGGAATAAGTAAGTTATGAATACAAAATTGAATAATTGAAAAGTAAATTCAAGCAGTAATTCTTTTAAAAGACTAATATATCAGAAAAACTTCTGGGAAATGTAAATTGATTGAAAACCAAGAAACAAAATCATAAATGAGAAAAATATAACAATAAAAATAAAAGTGATGCTAAAAAATAGTGATATTACACATAATTATAGTCAATTATGTATGTCCATGAAATGTATGATGTTCTGAAAATTCAAAATCTGAAGATGAATGTAAGAATTCTTGAATAGATAAAGACATGAAGGGGAAGCAGATGTGGTTTAAGCAGTTGGGTGCCTGCCTACCACATGAGAGGTCCCGGGTTGGATACCCAGTTCCTCCTACAGAAGACAAGCAAGACAGTGAGCTGACGCAATAGGCTGGCACGGTGAGATGATGCAACAAGGAAAACACAATGAGAGACACAACAAGCAGAGAGCGAAGGTGGTCCAAGCAATTGGGCACCTCCCTCCCACATGGAGGTCCTGGGTTCGGTTCCTGATGCCTCCTAAAAAAGAAGACGGGTGGACACAAAGAGCATACAACAAACAGACAGAGAGCCAACAGTGAGTTCACAAGGGAAATTGGTCTGTAATTTTTTTTCTTGTGATATCTTTAGCAGGCTTTGGTATTAGAGTAATGCTGGCCTCAAAGAATGATTTAGGAAGTGTTCCCTCCTCTTGAATTCTTTGGAAAAGTTTGAGAAACACTGGTATTAATTCTTCACCACATGTATTTTAAGCTTTGATTTGTCCTTGAAAGGGAGGGAAGGGGATGAGCTCTGCTCATCAATACTCTGCATGATAATAATATGGCTGGTTATGAT
Organism: Tolypeutes matacus; assembly: GCA_026826555.1. Lineage (NCBI taxonomy): Eukaryota > Metazoa > Chordata > Mammalia > Cingulata > Chlamyphoridae > Tolypeutes > Tolypeutes matacus. The sequence continues at coordinate 7,978,992 of JAKSZT010054393.1, forward strand.
GATGTCCCAATATCATTGGGATTGTAGGTTCTATTAAAGTGTTCCACTGTGGTTACTATAGAAACAATGAAGAGCAGCAGGGAGCAGTTCAGGCATAAAGCTTCTCAAAGAAAATGTATTTCAGTGAAGCAAGGTCTAAGCTCACCTTATCATCAAGGCCACTCAACAAGGAAAGAAACTTATTTGATATACAGTGTTCGCTTTAAAAAAAAAAATGTTGTTTTGCTTAGTTTATAATTTATTGATAACAAAGAATAAAGAAGCAATCTGCCAAGGTTGGGAACACAGCAACTTGTATCATTCTGGGATTCTTTGTCTTCTCTTCAGTAGTGAAAGATAAACTCAGTGATTATTTCTCTCTGCTAATGTTGTTATCTTAGAAATAAACACACTTTTGACAGTGTGGTGAAAAAATGAGAACTTTTGAAAGTATGAGTAACCAAATAAGAGCTTAGAAGGATTTCCACCCCCACATACCTCATCTTTCATTTGCTCACAAAAAATCCATTGATTTATCCCCCAGCAAAACATAATCTTTTACTCAAGAACCTTTTAAGGATTCAAAAAGTTTATTGTGGAAAGCTATCATGCCTGAAACTCAGTTTTCACACTCAACTATCATCAGCAAAGAGAAATCAGTCCTTCAGCCACGGAACCTGCCTTAAATCCCAAATACCTTTGTATGTGCAAATATCTGTCCACTCCCAATAGTTTAAGAATGAGGAAAAAACTTTCTCAAAAAAAAAAAAAAAAAAAGAAAAGAATAGGGAGAGCTGAAGGTAGCAAGGAAATTTGAATTAATTTCAAATAGGAGAAAAGAAAAAAATTCAAATGTCTTTGGAAGGCAGAGGGAAATCCAAATGTTATTACCCATTTCAGTTGGAATATTCCAAGTTCAAAAGCATCTCTTAAGGGAAGCGGCTGTGGCACGCCCGCCCGCACGGCGTGGTTAGCTGACCCAGCGAGCACAAGCAGCAAGGGGGAGATAAATGAATAAATAAATAAAAATCTTTAAAAAAAAAAAATAATAAATAAATAAATAAAATAAAATAAAACAAATATTTGCCTTTAAAAAAAAAAAAAAAAGCATCTCTTAAGCTATAGTTCCTGCCCTACAAGAGATTCTAAAGAGAATTCTGCAGGTTGAAAGGAAAGGACACTAGACAATAGATTAAAACCACAAGAAGAAACAAAGATCTCCAGTAAGGGTAACAACATGGGTAAATATAAATGCCAATACTATTTATTTTTGGTTTGTAACTCCACTTTCTACTTCCTACAGGATCAAAGAAAATATCACAGAATATGAAATCTCAAAGAGACAAAAATTAGAATACAGGTTTCCAGGGGTCGGGGTCAGGGGGAATGGAGAGTTGATGCATAACAGGTGTAGGGTTTCTGTTTGGAGAGATGGAAAAGTTTTAGTAATTGAAGATGGTGAGGGTATTACAGCAGTGTAAATATGAGTAATCTCACTGAATGGTATGCTTGGGAGTGGTTGAGAAGGGAAAGTTTATGTGGTATATATGTTCTTACAATTAAAAGAAAAAGTATAAGCAACTAAAGAGACAATACATGATCCTGGATAGGATCTCATAATGGAAGGAAAAAGCCCAAAAGGACATTTTTGGAACATATGAAAAAAATTGAAATATAGACTAAGTTTTATATCAATGTTAAATGTCTTGAACTTTATAACAGCACTTAACATGGTTACATAAGTGAATAGCCTTGTTTTTAGGAAATGTACATGGCAGTATTAAATGCTCGAGGATCATGATGTATACAACCTACACTCAAGTGTTCAGAAAGTGGATTGATAAATAGACAGTCAGATAGACAGATGAATAGATAGATTGATGGATAAATAGTATAATACAGCAAATACGGCAAAATGTTAAAATTGGTGGCTCTGCATATCTTAGGGATAGGAGTATGCTGGAGTTCTCTGTGTGGAGTTTGTATTATTGTTGTAACTGTTCTGTAAGTTTAAAAGCATTTCAAAATTAAAAAAATTTTAAAGCCCTCTTCTCCCTTCACTATCTATCATCGTGTCAAGGTGCCTGGAATTTTGCTATTAGGATGCATACATATACACACACACATATATATATAATTGTATAGAATAGATATATACAACATTATATGTCTGGAAGGAAAGATAAGGAATGGTAATAGTACTTACCTCTGGAAAAGGGGGTTCAGTAGACTGGACATGAGTGGGAAGGAGACCTATTTCTACCACATACCTTTTGAACACATTGAATGTTTTTATCATGTACACATATTTTTGAACAAGAAAAAAGTCTCTATTTTGAAAAGTTGGAATTTGTTAATTGGAGATGGAGCAAATAAATTATAGTACATCCATTCAGTGGGATAATGTGTAGCCATTGAAATGAAAAAATGATAGCGCTTGATGTACTGACACAAAAATATTTCCTTGCTGGTTTGTTAACCAAAAAGCAAAGTACAGAGTATGTACATAAAAAATGCACCCATTTAAAAGTAATTGTATTTATTTATTTTTTTTTCCTTTATTTATTTATTTTTATTTTTTTTTATTATGGGTAAAAATCAAAATTCTCACAATACATACAAACATTTGTAAAATGATATATAAATATATATGCATATATGTGTGTTTGCTTACAAAAATGTTATTTATATATATATATATACATATATTTTAAGAGGTGCTTAGATTACCTAAAATATTACACGGAACCCACTGGGATTCCCATGTTGCCCACCTCCCACACCTCCCACCACATCCCACACAAACATCTCCCACAGTGTGGCCCACCAACCTCAATGAACTTACACATCCTGGAGCCTTGCCACCAACCATAGACCACAGTTCACACTGTAGACCACACTCTCTCCCACTCAGTTCTGAGTGGTGTGTGCTGATTTAAAATGGCCTACATCCATTGCCACAACAGTACTCAGGACAACCTCCAACTCCCAAAGAAGCCCCTGTATTTCAACTGCTCATCCCCTCCCTACCCAAAAACTGTCAAGTGGCCACTGGCTCCACCTCATTGTTATAATTTCTTGCATTGCAAGAATCACCATATGTGATCAAGAGAATACCATCAAGTCCACTCTAGTCCATAGTTCTTCCCCCAATCCAGAGGCGACTGGGATGGTGATGTCCTATACTCAACTCTTTTTTTTTTTTTTTTTTTTTTTTTAAAGATTTTATTTATTTATTTATTCATTTATCCCCCCCTTGCTGCTCGCGCTCGCTGGGTCAGCCAACCACGCCATTCGGGCAGGCCTGCCTTCACCAGGAGGCCCTGGGAACCAAACCCGGGGCCTCCCACATGGTAAACGGGAGCCCCACTGATTGAGCCACAGCCGCTTCCCTATACTCAACTCTTAACATTGATTAATTCTGCAGGGTGAAATTAAAGGAGGCTTTTGTTTTCTAAGTTATACATTTTTACTTTGCTTGAACTTTTACAAGGAGCATATTATTTTATAATCTGAAAAAAAATGATTCAAAAAAAGTGTAATAAATTGCAAATAGTCCAAGAGGAGAGGGAGAGGGAGAATATTGGGGGAGGCAATATCTTCCACACCTGGGAAAAATTTCACACCCCCACCCCCTACCTCTGCTGAAAACCAGATACATATCTGGAGTTGGTGCACTGGACTGGGAGAATGGGTGCAGCTTACAACAGAGCCTCAATACTGTTTGATAATTGAGACTAGGACAATAGAGTAGACGAAACTTGTCTTTTGCTCAGTGCATAACAGAATAGGTTATTATCACCAGGAGTGTAAAGAAACAGGTTTCTGCCCTTGAGGTCATTGCAATCTAAAGTAAATTAACAACATCTGTTCTGTCCTCTTTTCTGCTCCCGAACAACCCAAGTCCTTTTTTTCCTATTCCTTTGCCCTCCTTATCTTACCAGCCCTCTTTTTGAAAATTCTCCTATTGGAACCACAAGAGAGCAGCAACCACACATATAAGAGGGGTGTTGAGAAATTTCTAACCGTAAAGTGCAAAGGGATAATGCACTATAAAATTGTCCTCAAAACCTTAGAGATGTTATGATCTTGCTCTGAAAATGCTTGGGCCATGCTTAATAATCTGCTAGAAATTATAAGCAATGGATGGAAAGAAAGTGATGATGGTAAATGAAACTAATATTGTTTTTCCCTCTCTTCCAGCTACTAGCCAAGAAGAGGTGAGACAGAAAAGAGAACAGCATAGTACCTAAGACTTAATCCTAATGTAAATTGTTGCACCAGAATGGAAGGAGAATCTTACCACAATACAACCACAGTCAATGATACCCCAATAAATCACCAGTCTTTGGAACGCCATGGACTGTGGGAAGTCATCACCATAGCATCCGTGACAGCTGTGGTAAGCCTGATTACCATTGTGGGTAACGTTTTGGTCATAATCTCCTTCAAAGTCAACAGTCAGCTCAAGACAGTTAACAACTATTACCTGCTCAGCTTAGCCTGTGCAGACCTCATCATTGGGATCTTCTCCATGAACCTGTACACAACTTACATTCTCATGGGACGCTGGGCTCTGGGGAGTCTGGCTTGTGACCTATGGCTTGCACTGGACTACGTGGCCAGCAATGCCTCTGTTATGAACCTTCTGGTGATCAGTTTTGACCGTTACTTTTCCATCACAAGACCCCTGACATATCGAGCCAAACGTACTCCAAAGAGGGCTGGCATCATGATTGGCTTGGCCTGGCTGATCTCTTTCATCCTCTGGGCTCCTGCGATCCTCTGCTGGCAATACTTGGTTGGGGAGCGGACAGTGCCCCCAGATGAGTGCCAGATCCAGTTCCTCTCTGAGCCCACCATCACGTTTGGCACTGCCATTGCTGCCTTCTACATTCCGGTTTCTGTTATGACTATCCTCTACTGCAGAATCTATCGGGAAACAGAGAAGCGAACCAAGGACCTGGCTGACCTTCAGGGCTCTGACTCTGTGGCAGAAGCTGAAAAGAGAAAGCCAGCTCACCGGGCCCTCCTCAGGTCCTGCTTTAGCTGCCCTCAGCCCACTCTGGCCCAGAGGCAAAGGAACCAGGCCTCCTGGTCATCCTCCCACAGGAGCACCTCCACCACTGGGAAGCCATCCAAACCCACTGACCCAAGCACCGACTGGGCCAAAGATGAGCAGCTCACTACCTGTAGCAGCTACCCCTCCTCAGAGGATGAGGACAAGTCCACCACTGACCCTGTCTTCCAGGTGGTCTACAAGAATCAGTTGAAGGAAAACCCAAAGGAAGTATTCAGTGCTGAACAGACCAAGGAAACATTCATGAAAGCACAAACTGAAGAAAATAACTATAACACCAAGAAATACTTCCTGTCTCCAGCTGCTGCTCATAGACCCAAGAGTCAGAAATGTGTGGCCTATAAGTTCCGCTTGGTGGTAAAAGCTGATGGAACCCAGGACACCAACAATGGTTGTCACAAGGTGAAAATCATGCCCTGCTCCTTCCCATTGTCCAAGGACTCTTCAACAAAAGGCCTTGATCCGAACCTCAGCCATCAAATGACCAAACGAAAGAGAATGGTTCTTGTCAAAGAGAGGAAAGCAGCCCAGACCTTGAGTGCCATTCTTCTGGCTTTTATCATCACATGGACCCCTTATAACATCATGGTCCTGGTTTCCACCTTCTGTGAAAAGTGTGTCCCAGTCACCCTGTGGCACTTGGGCTACTGGCTGTGCTATGTCAACAGCACAATCAACCCTATCTGCTATGCTCTCTGCAACAGAACCTTCAGGAAGACTTTTAAGATGCTACTTCTCTGCAGATGGAAAAAGAAAAAAGTGGAAGAGAAGTTGTACTGGCAGGGCAACAGCAAGCTACCATGAAAAGTTAACTCCCCTCAAAAGAGTGCCCACAGTCAACTTCCTCTGAGGATGAGTGAGCTCGTTCTGGCTTGTTGATTTTCAAAAAGACTTCTGTTATTCCGTGTTCCTGAGGACTTTATAAAGACCTGAGGTCTGTGGCCATAGAAGAAGGAGCTGCCTTATTGAATGATTCATGCTTATGACCAAGGTTGCTGATGCCACTGGAGTTTGCTATTGAAAAAAAAAAGACATACCCATGGCCCTTCACAAGTTGAGGCATTCTGGGTCACAAAGAATAATGACTTAGGGAATCTTGTTCTAACCATCTGTGGGAAACAGCAGGAATGGGGTGGAAGCCTTACCTTGTGGAAATATATCATAGGGTTTTGTGCATTATGTATGTGTCTATGAAGTCATCTCATCCACTGAGAATGAGGAGAATGTAAGTCAGTGTCACCTGCTATAAGAATAATATTCAACTGTCTTCTAAGACTATATTTCTTCATCAACTGATCAGTATTTATTAATGTTTCTGTGTTCCTACATCCGAGTGAAACTCTTGCTCTTGCCTTTCACAACCAATGCCAATTCTTAGGACCCGCCAACACTATGCTGAACCCCAGGGAACCACCTTTCCTTTCAGAATCCTGGGACTGGAAGTACACTGAAACCTGATCTTACCCGGTCCTTTAGAGGGCCCTCTTTTCTGCTAGTACGGCTGATCAAGTCTCCTCAGTCGTTTATTTTAGTTTTTCCACCAGTAACTTTATCCTTTTGTCTAAATAAATATTGCTTACTATATTTTGAGCCCATTTAAACCCATTTCTTCATGCTCTGTTCACTAAGTAAAGTTTCCTCTAGGCTAATTAATCACTGTTCTCTTAAACTGTCTTCAGAGTTCTCATTTTCTAATTTCTTCACAGGACAAATCCGAGGCAAAATATGGAAAACAAAATTTGGTTTCATTGCATACTTTTGAACTTCTTCCAGAGCCCTTTTACAGGGCTTTCACTCACCCAGGTCCCTAATTTACACCCAGGTATAAGCAAGTTACTGTACTGCCTCAAGCCAGAAGTACTATTTAGGCAGGGTGGGGACTAAGGGGGAAAGGGTCTTTCTTCTTTTATAGGTCCAACCTTCAAATAAGGGCCCAGAAATGACTTATTTATTCCTCTCAAATTTTAAGTCAAAGATGAGAAGCCCAGAAAAGTACAGTTCAGGGTCCAGCAAGCTGGCTGTAATCATTAAAAATGAAAGTTTCATGTTTAAAATCAAAATATAGATCATAGTAATGCATAAAAATAAGTTATCAGCATGCATTAGAATACCAAAATTATTTTAAAAAAACAGATTGAAATTTCTGTATATAAACAGAGTGGATCTAAAACGTTTCATTGATAATTCTGAAAACAAACCAACATGCAAGAAATCAAAAATATAAAATAGTGCATAAAATTCATAAAAGATTGTAGCCGTTTGGCGATTTGATATAATTATGAATTCCAAAAATATAATTGGATGATGCTTGTAAACTGATCTGTTAATCTGGGCATGATTAAGTTATGATTAGGGCGTTGACTGAGCCATGTCAGTAGGGCGTTGAGCCCCAGCCCTTGGTGGGTGAGGGAATCGAATGTAAAAGGCAAGGCAAAGGACAGAGGGCGCAGTTTTGGAGAAGCAGTTTTGATGTTGGAGTTTTGATGTTGGAGAGAAGGCCCCAGGAGAAGAAAAGTGAGCCGCTCACCTGATAGTCTGTCTATAGCTGACCTTGTGGAGGAAACAGAGGCGCTAAGCCCAGAGAGAAACGCAGCCCCGGGAAGAGAGGAACCCCAAAAACCTGAACCCTGGCAAGCTTCGGCAGCTATCTTGCTCTAACATGTAGCAACAGATTTTGGTGAGGGAAGATACTAATGTTTTATGGCCTGGTAACTGTGGACTTCTACCCCAAATAAATACCCTTTATAAAGACCAACCAATCTCTGGTATTTCGCATTAGCGCCCCTTTGGCTGACTAATACAGATTTTTTTTTTTTTAAAGCAATACTGTAGTATATAACCAAGATTTTAATGTTGAAGCCCTCCAGTCAAACAGAAGTTTATTATTTGCCCTGATTATATCCTTGCCTATGTTTAAAAATCTGCAGATTTCATTTTACTGAACTCAGGCCACTTCTTTTTCAGTGTCATTTGCTAAGTATAAAAATGGCTGGTTTTGGGAAGCGGCTGTGGCTCAATCAGTGGGGCTCCCGTTTACCATATGGGGGGCCCCGGGTTCGGTTCCCGGGGCCTCCTGGTGAGGGCAGGCCCGCCCGCACGGCGTGGTTGGCTGACCCAGCGAGCGCAGGCAGCAAGGGGGGGATAAATGAATAAATAAATAAAATCTTTAAAAAAAAAAAAAAAAAAAAATGGCTGGTTTAGTTGCACTAGTTATTAGGTATGGACCTCAGTATAGAAGAGCTACAACCCAACATTGAAGAGCATAATCAGCTCCTTACATGAAATCCCAAAGCAGTAAAAACCCATGCAGGACAAAGCTGGTCATCCCAGCCTTCTCCTCCAACCCTGTAGGGACTTGACGTTGAGATGAAACATCTTAGAAGCAATGTAGCTGCTAAGGCCTTTGTGAAGGGCAAGTTGATACCGGCCAAGAAGAGAATATTAATTAATTGGCTCAGTTCTCCAGAACACAGACTCCCAGACCTATCAACAGGGTGTGACTTCATGAGCAAACCTGCTACACCAGCTCCAGAAAAACAGTTGATTCTTTTAGGTAAAGGCTTTGATTCCTGTCAAAAATGAAGATCCCTCCATGAGAATATCACTTTAAGCCCATATTGGGCATTGATTGTCCACAGTAGAGAAGGGAACAAGCTAATTTGAATAAAAAGAACCCAGAACGGGGGGAGGGGGGGGAAGGGCTTCTGAGAACACACTTTGCACACTCCACAATTGCCTAGGACTTAGCCCTTTTTGTTTATTGTTTTATGGAATTTTGAGGCCTATACTTTCTTCTTCATCGTTGGCACAGGGAGACAGCACTGTTTTTCAGACTCCCTAGGACCTCTAACATAGACAAAACAAATCTCGCAAACTACTATGGAAACTAGATTTCTCTAGAATAGGGTCTCCAGAATGAGCAGATCCAATTGTAAACTACAGGGATGTGGTCAGTGGGTGGGTGGTGCACAGGCTGACTGCAGATGTTAGACCTTCTGTGCCCCCAGACTCCCAAGCTCTATGGTAAACCATGTACAGCTTTGACTTGTTTGCCTATTGCATATTGTAATGTTGCTAACATTGTGGTTTGTTTCTCCTTGGCTGTGAATTTGATGGCTGGTTGAGGAATCTTTGTTTTCCTTACAATTTTTGATTAAACAAAGCATTTTGCCAATATTCCTGGCATCTGTTTTGCTCCTGTGGTGAACGGCCTCTGAGGGCCATGCTGATATTTGCCTCTTTGTAATTGTGAAATTTGTCCCTAAACCTATGGATTGGAATATCCACTTGATAGATCTCCAAGTCTACTGTAAATACTGGGATACAGCAAGGATGTGGGGACTGGGCTGCTTTCCTGTATTGTACTAGCATTTCTCTTGATATTAAAGAAATTAAACCACACAGTAATCCAATGCCAAGTGTTTAAAAAAGAAAATGGTCCCAGGTTACCTTGACAAATTCATCTCTGTTAGGGTTCCCACACACATTTGTATAGCTTGGCCTTTTACGAAGTGAGGAGTTGGTACACAATGGGGATACATGTCTCCCTTGCAAACTTTTGTGATTTCTCCCTTTATGATGACATGATTTCTGTGGCTGAAATTCTTCTCTTCCTCAGTAGGACAAGGAAAGTGGAGCAAACCTCAAACCACAGCCCCTTTGAGGGCAAGGACTCTGACAAAACAGAACAGAAGCATTTCCTCTTCAATTGCTCAAAGAGCTGGTGCCCCTGTGATTTCATTCCCATTGTAAATGGCACTAATCTGTCATCCCCACGCCATTTAACCAACCAAGTTTGAGATCATGTAACGCATGCCCAATGAGAACCCCAGTTTGGAAATGGGAGGGGGAAGGGAAATGCGTTGTTGTTTTTTTAAGTGTCAGAGAAGAAGCCAGAAGCAAGCTTGGAGGAAAAAAAAAAAAAACAAAACTTCATTTTTCTTTTGAAATAACTTAAAATTTACAGAAAAGTTTCAAGTATAGTACAAAGAACTCCTCTATCCTTCACCCAGTTTCCCCTTTTTGCCACATTTTCTCTCCCTTCCAACTCTCTCTCTCTCTCTCTCATACACAAACACTTTTTCTCAACCTTTTGAGAGTAAGTTGCAGATATCATGCCCATATCTTTAAATATTTCATTGTGTATTCCTAAGAACACATCGCCACCATATGAATATAAAAACCAGGAAATTTAACACAGCTACAATATTATTTTGTAATCTACAAAATAATATTCAAATTTTACCAAGCATCCAAATACTGTCCATTATTGGAATTTCTTTTCCAGTTCAGGATCCACTTCAGGATCATGTACTGCATTTAGTTGCCATGTCTTTTCAGGCTCCTTTAATCTGGAAGAGGCCCTCAGCTTTTCTTTGTCTTTCATGATGTTGCCATTTTTTAAGAGTACCTATAGCACTGTTATGTTTTAGAATTTCCCTCAGTTTAAGGTTACCTGATGTTTCCTCATTAGATTCAGTTTAATTTTTTGTTTGTTTCCTTTTTTGGCAGGAATATCACAAATATGATATTGTGAACTTCTCAGTGCATCACATCAGGTGGCATGTGGTGTTTTGTCCATTATTGGTGATGTTAACTTTGACATCCTGCCCTAACTTTTCTCCACTGAAAATTTACTATTTTTCCCTTTACAATGAACAATTTTGGGAAAGGGACTTTAAGCTTATGTAAATGTCTGTTCTCATGTCTTGAAAAAATACAGGAAACTGAAAGAATGGAGCCAAATTTTTAAACTCCTTTTATGTGGGCAAGGAACTCCTCTGGAGGCTTAACATTTTTAGCCTTAACAAAGGGTACGTTTACTGAGAGTCCACTTGGAATTCTTCAAGAGAAAGTATCCCCCTAAATTCCCAGCATCACCTCTTTGGTGTCCTGAGAGTATAAATCTCAGAATAGGACAGAGTAAAGACCTTAAGGGCTATTTATTATCTAGTAACCAGGGTGACTAGACCATTTACTTGATCCTGACCAATTTCTTTTATTATTATTATTAACAGCTTTACTTCAAATTCACATAAATAAAACAGAAAAAGGCAGCTCAACAAGTTATGGAAACATTACTCTTAAAAAGTTCTTTTTCAGACACTTTTTTCTCATCCAATTCCAAATAACTCAGTTGAACTGCTAGTGTTTGGAAAGATACGCAGATGCACACAGATTAGTTAAATGACATAATTAAGGTCTCATTATTAATGAAAAAAAATGAAGAGAAAAAAATGCTTAATCCTATTCATATCTCACAAAACCAAACCCCATATTCTTTTTTCCCTTCAGAATTAATATAGTACCAACTTTGCTTTTGCTACAAAACCATTACAATGTTGTTGACTACAGTCCATAATTATATTTTTCCCATGGATCACCACATTCTTTTTTTTAATATACTTTTTAATTTTTTTAAAGATACTTAGATTACAAAAATGTTACATAAAAAATATAAGGGATTCCCATATGCCCTGCTCCCTGTCCCTCCCACATTTTCCCACATTAACAACATCCTTCATTAGTGTGATACATTTGTTACAATTGATGAATACATTTTGGACCATTACCATTAAGCATGGATTATAGTTTACATTATAGTTTACATTCTCTCCCACACATTTTTGTGTTATTACAAGATGTATAATGGCCTGTATCTGTCATTGCAATGTCATTCAGAATAATTCCCAAGTCCAGACAATGCCCCCAAGTTACAATTATTTTTCCTTCTCCCTTCCCTCAGAACCTCCAGTGGCCACTGCCTCCACATCAAGGACAAAAGTTCTTCCATTGCTAGAATCACAATAAGTCTAGAGTAGAATAATAGTAAATCTACTCTAGCGCATCGTTCACTCCCCAATCCTGAGGTTTCTTGGATGGTGATGCCCACTCTGCCTCTAATTGAGAGGGGGCTTAGATCCCATGAGGCAGATGGATGGAACTATCTTGCTTGCAGTTGCAGATTCTCTCTGTTCCTTGCAATGTTCATTGTCCATCATCATCTCCTTGTTAGTTGTCTTGGATGAGTCCAATGAATTGGAGAGTAGATGTTGCAAATCTGTTGAGATTCAGGGCCCAATTGGCACTTGGGCATCCCAAAGATTTAAATTTCTTGGACATACACCTATCAACTCTAGTACTAAATATAGGTTCAAATAGAGAGGCAGAAGAGCCATGTGTAGGGAAATCACAATTGAATCCAGCTCTGTCATACTGGGGAGAATAAATTCCAAAGTACAGCCCACTGGCAGGGTGCCAAACTCCTGAGCTGCCTGCCCTGTCTATAGTGTCTGGATCTCTCCAGAGCCCTCCAGAGCCCCGCTATTTGATGCAATATTTACTTTGGCAATTAATGAGATCTTGCTGCGACGTGCATAACCATAACCTCTGGAATGACCTCCCGACTCACTTTGAAGTCTCTTAGCTATATAAACTCATTTGTCTTTACCCTTTCCTCCTTTTGGTCAAGGTCTTTTTCCAATTGCTTTGCTAGTTGGTGCTTGTTAGTAATCCTTCAGTGCCAGGGAGGCTCATACCCAGGAGTCATGTCCCATACCGGCGAGAAGATAATGTATTTATATGCTGAGTTTGGATTAGAAAGAGCCCACATTTGAGCAAAAAGGAAGCTCTCAGGGGGTAACTCTTAGGTTACCTCCTATAACTATAATACTATGCTAAGTTTCAATTTCAAAAGTAAAGGTTCATAAGTACAGTAATCACTATTTTTTTTTCTTTTCTTTTTTTTCTCTTTTGTTTTTTTATTTTTTGAAGTGACTCATGAATTTCTGTACAGTCATCACTATTAAGGGTCTGTCAATGGTCCATCCTCCTTCACTAGTCATTGCCCCTGTATTCAGGGGATTCTTGCTGTCCCATTAGAGAATGTACCACATTCTTAACACCCTCTAGAAGAAGAACATTCCTGTATTTATATTATTAACCACAACCCTTATTGACTTCCAAAATCATTGTTATACCTTCCCAATATAATCTTCCAGCTGTCCTCCAACTAACCTTAATCTTCCCAGACTACTTGTTTCAGCCACAATCACAACCATAATTCAACAGTGTTTGTTACATTCATTATAATCTGTTACCATCAAGCCCAACCATTACCACATATTTACATTTGACCTTATTAAACATTCTACATACATACAGCATCTTCTCCCCCTTCTCATCCCACATTCCTTCTCCCACCGACCTACATTTCATAGTCCAACTCCATAATGCTACTCATTGTATTTAGTTCATATTGTGAGACTATACAATATTCATTGTTTTGTGTCTGGCTTATTTCACTCGACATAATATCCTCAAGTTCCCTCCATGTTGTCATGTGCTTCCCCAATTGATTTCTTCTTACAGCTGAATAATATTCCATTGTTTGAATATACCACATCTTGTTTATCCACTCATCGGTTGATGGACACTTGGGTTGTTTCCATCTTTTAGCAATTGTGAATAATGCCACTATGAACATTGGTGTGCAAATATTGGTTTGCATCCTTGCTTTCAGTTCTTCTGAATATATTCCTAGCAGTAGGATTGCTGGATCATATGACAGTTATGTATTTAGTGTAGTATTTAGTAAGGAACCACCAGATCATTTTCCACAGAGGTTGCACCATTTTATACTCCTACCAACAGTGAAGGAGTGTTCCTATTTCTCCACATCCTCTGCAGCACTTGAAGTTTTCTGTTTTTTTAATAATGTTTTTTTAGTAATGCTCATTCTGTATTGTGTGAGATGACATCTCATTGTGGTTTTTTGTTTGTTTGTTTCTTTTGTTTTTATCTGTCCCTTGAGATCTTAGTCTTCTTTCATTTAGAAAGAGTGGGCATCACTATCTCCAAATTCACAAGATTAGGGAATTAACAATGGACTTATTTAGTCTTATTATTATTCTATTATAAACTTATTGTTAGTCTATCAATGGAATAACTTTTATCGTTGTTATAAAGGCAGTGGCCACCAGAGGTTTTTTTGTTTGTTTGTTTGTTTTTTCCCTCTCTTTTTTTTTTTTGAACTTTATTTTGTACATTTAATAATTGAAGATATAAACAATTAAAAACTAAAAAGTAAAAACAGATGAATATATACATTTCTCAATTAAATGTAATGGATACATGTAATTTTTTTTTAATCAAACAATATATTACACAATATATTTGTTTCATAGTAACGCATTCATACAGTATTTGTCCTTTTGTGTCTGGCTTGCTTCACTCAGCATAATGTCCTCCAGGTTCATCCATGTTGCCATATGCTTTATGACTTCATTTCTTCTTACAGCTGAATAATAGTCCATCGTGTGAATAGACCACAGTTTGTTTATCCATTCATCTGTTGACGGACACCTGGGTTGTTTCCAGCTTTTGGCAATGGTGAGTAAGGTGGCTATGAACATCGGTGTGCAGATGTCCGTTCGTGTCACTGCTCTCAGTTCTTCTGGGTATATACCCAGTAGTGGTATTGCAGGGTCACATGGCAAGTCTACATTCAACTTCTTTAGGAACTTCCAAACAGTCCTCCATAGTGGTTGTACCATCCTGCATTCCCACCAAC
>JAKSZT010054393.1:7993631-8066165 GCA_026826555.1 Tolypeutes matacus
ATTCTGATAGGTGTGAAATGATATCTCATTGTAGTTTTGATTTGCATTTCCCTAATCATGAGTGATGTTGAGCATTTCTTCATGTGTTTTTTTGCCATTTGTATTTCTTCTTTGGAGAAATGTCTATTCAAGTCTTTGGCCCATTTTTAAATTCGGTCATTTGTCTTTTTATTGTCGAGTTGTAACATCTCTTTATATATCCTGGATATTATACCCTTATCAGATATGTGATTTCCAAATATTTTTTCCCATTGAGTTGGCTGCCTTTTCACCCTTCTGACAAAGTCCTGTGAGGTGCAAAAGTGTTTAATTTTGAGGAGGTCCCATTTATCCCCTTTTTCTTTTGTTGCACGTGCTTTGGGTGTGAAGTCCAAGAAACCACCACCTACTACAAGGTCTTGAAGATGTTTCCCTACATTTTCTCTAGTAGTTTTATGGTCCTGGCTTTTATATTTAGATCTTTGATCCATTTTGAGTTGATTCTTGTATAGGGGGTGAGATAGGGGTTCTCTATCATTCTTTTGGTTATAGATATCCAGTTCTCCCAACACCATTTGTTGAAGAGACTGTTTTTTCCCATCAGCATGG
Source organism: Tolypeutes matacus (assembly GCA_026826555.1). Lineage (NCBI taxonomy): Eukaryota > Metazoa > Chordata > Mammalia > Cingulata > Chlamyphoridae > Tolypeutes > Tolypeutes matacus. The sequence goes on from JAKSZT010054393.1 coordinate 7,994,220, forward strand.
GCTTGGTAGGTTTGTCAAAAACCAGTTGACTGTAGAGGTGAGGGTTTATTTCTGGATTCTCAATTCTATTCCACTGATCGATATGTCTATCTTTATGCCAGTACCATGCTGTTTTGACCACTGTAGCTTTGTAATATGTTTCAAGATCAGGCAGTGAAATTCCTCCCACATTGCTCTTCTTTTTTAGAATACTTTTGGCTATTCTGGTGCACTTGCCCTTCCAGATGAATTTGGAAATTGCCTTCTCTAATTCTGTAAAGTAAGCTGTTGGGATTTTGATTGGTATTGCATTGAATCTATAAATCACTTTGGGCAAGATTGACATCTTCATGATATTTATTCCTCCAATCCATGAACACGGAAGGTCTTTCCATTTGTTTAGGTCTTTTTAAATTTCTTTTAGCATTGTTTTGTAGTGTTCTGCATATAGGTCCTGTACTTCCTTGGTTAAATTAACTCGTAGGTATTTGAGTCTTTTTGTTGCTATTGAAAATGGAATTTTCCTCCTGATTTCCTCCTCAGATTGTTCAGTACTAGTGTACAAAAACATTATTGATTTTTGCGTGTTGATCTTATATCCTGCCACTTTGCTGAACTCCTTTATTAGTTCAAGTAGCTTTGTTGTGGATACTTGAGGATTTTCTACATACAGGATCAAGTCATCCGCAAACAGTGAGAGTTTTACTTCCTCTTTTCCTATTTGGACGCCTTTAATTTTTTTGTCTTGTCTAATTGCCCTAGCTAGAACTTCTAGTACAATGTTGAATAACAATGGTGACAGTGGGCATCCTTGTCTTGTTACTGATCTTAGGGGGAAAGCTTTCAACCATTTCCCATTGAGTATGATGTTGGCTGTGGCTTTTTCATATATGCTTTTTTATCATATTGAGAATTTTCCTTTTATTCCTATCTTTTAAAGTATTTTTATCAAAAAAGGATGTTGGATTTTGTCAAATGCCTTTTCTGCATTTATTGAGATGATCGTGTGGTTTTTTTCCTTCAACTTGTTAATGTGGTGTATTACATTGATTGATTTTCTTATGTTGAATCAGCCTTGCATACCAGGAATAAATCCCAATTGGTCGTGATGTATAAGTCTTTTGATATGCTGTTGGATTCGATTTGCAAGTATTTTGTTGAGAATTTTTGCATCTATGTTCATGAGAGAGATTGGTCTGTAATTTTCTTTTCTTGTGGAATCTTTATCTGGCTTTGGTATTAGGGTGATGTTGGCTTCATAAAATGTGTTGGGTAATTTTCCCTCCTCTTCAATTTTTTGGAAGAGTTTAAACAGGATTGGTGTTAATTCTTTTAGAAATGCTTGGTAGAACTCACCTCTGAAGCCATCTGGTCCTGGACTTTTCTTTGCTGGGAGATTTTTGATGATGGATTCAATCTCCTTAATTGTGATTGGTTTCTTAAGTTCTTGTATTTCTTGTTGTGTCAGTGTAGGTTGGTTATGAGTTTCTAGAAATTTGTCCATTTCATCCAGGTTGTCTAGTTTGTTGGTATATAGTTTCTCATAATATCCTCTTATGATCCTTTTTATTTCTGTGAGGTCATTTGTAATTTGCCCCCTTTCATTTCTGATTGTATTAATTTGCATCTTCTCTCTTTTTTTCTTTGTTAGTCTAGCGAGGGGTTGTCAATTTTATTGATCTTCTCAAAGAACCAGCTTTTGGTTTTGTTGATATTCTCTCTATTGCTTTTTTGTTCTCATTTTCATTTATTTCCGCTCTAATCTTTATTATTTCTTTCCTCCTTTTTGCTTTGGGATTGGTTTGCAGTTCTTTCTCTAGTTTCTCAAGTTGTTCAGTTAAATCTTTGAGTTTAGCTCTTTCTTGTTTCTTAATATAGGCATTTAGGGCTATAAATTTCCCTCTCAAGACTGCCTTTGCTGCATCCCATAAGTTTTGATATGTTGTGTTCTCATTTTCATTTGTCTCAATATATTTACTGATTTCACTTGCAATTTCTTCTTTGACCCATTGAATATTTAGGAGTGTGTTGTTCAGTCTCCACACATTTGCAAATTTCCTTTTTTCCTGTCTGTTATTGATTTCTAGTTTCATTCCATTATGATCTGAGAAGGTGCTTTGTATAATTTCAATCTTTTTATATTTATTGAGAGCTGTATTGTGACCTAACATGTGGTCTATCCTGGAGAAAGATCCATGGGCACTTGAGAAGAATGTATAACCCGCTGAGTTTGGATGCAGTGTTCTGTATATATCTGTTAGGTCTAACTTGTTTATCATATTGTTCAAGTTCTCTGTTTCCTTGTTGATCTTCTGTCTAGTTGTTCTATCTAATGATGTGAGAGGGGTGTTGAAGTCCCCGACAATTATTGTAGAGATGTCTATTTCTCCCTTCAGTTTTGCCAGAGTTTGTCTCATATATTTTGGGGCACCCTGGTTAGGTGTGAAGATATTTATGACTGTTATATCTTCCTGGAGTATCGTCCCTTTTATTAATATATAATGGCCTTCCGCATCTCTTATCACTTTTTTTGCATTTGAAGTCTGTTTTGTCTGATATTAGTATAGCTACCCCTGCTCTTTTCTGTTTACTATTCACATGGAGTATCTTTTTCCAACCTTTTACTTTCAGCCGGCTTGTATCCTTGTGTCTGAGATGAGTTTCTTGTAAGCAGCATATGGATGGCTCATGTTTTTTTATCCATTCTGTCAGCCTGTGTCTTTTGATTGGGGAATTAATCCATTCACATTCAATGATATTACTGAAAATGCACTATTTATTTCCTCAATTTTATTCTTTGGTTTTCATATGTCATCTTATTTTTGTCTTTCTTTTTACTCTTTTGGTTATCCTTTTCGCTTTTCTTTCTTCTATACTCTCCTCCAAGCCTCTCTCTCCTGTCCGTTTCTTTCAAGTTCTAAGGTTTCCTTTAATATTTCCTGCAAAGGTGGATTCCTTTTTGCAAACTCTCTTCGTTTCTCTTTGTTTGTGAATACTTTATATTCACCTTCATATTTGAAGGACAGTTTTGCTGGATAAAGAATACTCGGCTGGCAGTTTTTCTCTTTCAGTTTCCTAATTGTATCATACCACTGTCTTCTCGCCTCCATGGTTTCTGATTAGAAATCTGTACAAAGTCTTACTGGACGTCCTTTGTACGTCATCGTTTGCTTATCTCTTGCTGCTTTGAGAATTTTCTCTTTATCTTTTACATTTGACATTCTGAATATTATGTGTCTTGGCAAAGGTCTATTTGGATTTATTCTTATTGGGGTACGGTGTGCTTCTTGAACATGAAAGTTCATTTCTTTCGTGAGAGTTGGGAAATTTTCAGCTATTATTTCCTCAAATACTCTTTCTGCCCCTTTTCCTTTCTCTTCTCCTTCTGGAACTCCAATGACACGTATGTTCTGGCATTTTGTGTTGTCATTCAACTCTCTGAGCCCCTGCTCAATTTTTTCCATTCTTTTCTCTCTCTGTTCTTTTCTCTCTTCAATTTTAGCTGCTCTGTCTTCAGTATCACTTATTCTTTCTTCTATCATTTCGAGTCTGCTGTTGTGTGCTTCAAATGTATTTTTGACTTCACCTATTGTGTCTTTCATTCCCATGAACTCCGTTACTTTTCTGTTCATGATTTCAAATTCTTCTTTACGTTCATGCCATGACTTCTTGATGTCATTTATCTCTTTAACTATATTCTCTTTCATTTCATTAATTTGATTTTGGAAATGTGTGCTCATCTCACTGATTAGTTCTCTCAAATTCTGCATCTCTTCTGGGACTTTGCTGTATTCCTTTTCTTGGGCCATGTCTTCTATTTTCTTAGTATGGCCCGTAATTTTTTGCTGGTGCTTAGGCATCTGGTTAGTTTGTATTTTACTTAGATGCTCTCTCTATTTCTCTTTTATGGGGTTTTATTGGCAGGAGTCTGTGAGGTACCACTGCTCTTTGATTTTTGGCTCAACCTTGATTGTTAGGATTGTTCTGCTGGTTGCTCAAAACTGGGCACTGGACCCAGTAATTGGTTGTAGAGTCGTTTCCTAGGGCCTTGAGCAGGGAGGCTATAGAGAACAGGAAAGGACTCTCTTACTTATTAATTTTCTTATGTGTACTTCCTTGGTCTGCCAGGAGATGGCGCATGTTGGCTGCTCTCAATTCAATGCCTGGTCGGAGCGTATTTGTTTTGACACAGACCAGATCAATGTGATAGAGCTTCCTGTCTTGGGGCTAGGAGCCCTGTGATTCAAACTTTCTGAGACAGTACTCCAGACTTCTCTCGTAGCGCCCCCTTTTTCCCAGCTAGGAAATATTTCCACTCTCTTCTGAATCCTCAACAATCAGTCCCTCTTAGTAGAGGATGAGATTGGGAGGTTTGTATATCTTTAGCCCCTTGCAGGCTCCAAGGCAAACAATGGCGCAGCCCCACCCAGCCTGGAAGGGCTCTCGGGACAGGGCAGACCATACCTGGGAGTCCAAAGCAGGGTCAGCCCCAGGCTCTCTCTCCCCTCTCCCATGGTGTCCTCAACAATTAGTCCAGGCTAGAAGAGAGGGAGGTTGCAAGGGTCGGATTTCTCCAGTCCTTTCTAGGCTCCCAGGGCAAACCACCGTGTGGAAGGGTCCGTGAGGCTCCGCAGCCCAAATTTCAGGTCAGAACCTGAGTCAGCCTAAGGCTGTGTCCCTCTCTCTCCCCTTTCCAAGAGTGGCAGATCCCTGAAGCCCCCTTTGTCTGTGGTCGCAGGCCCAGGGGCCCGAGTATTCTGAAGAGTGTGGGGGAGGGTGCCGGCAGCAGCAGAAGCTGCTACTTACAACTCACAGTTCTGTAGTCGCGATTTCCCTCTTCTGTCCCTCTATCCTCTGGGTGGTGTGCAGCCTTCACCTGCTGACCTAAACCCTAGAAGATCTTTTTCGGGGCTGTTTCAGCTTGTCCTCTAGCTATTTTTCTGGGGAAGAGATTCCCGTGTCTTACTAGTCTGCCATCTTCCCGAAAGTCCTCTGCTCATAATTTTTTGCTGGTGCTTAAGCATGTGGTTAGTTTGTATTTTACTTAGATGCTCTATCTCTTTTTCTTTTATGGGGTTTTAGTGGCAGGAGGCTGTGAGTTACCACAGCTCTTTGGTTTTTGGCTCAACCTTGATTGTTAGGATTGTTCTGCTGGTTGCTCAAAACTGGGCACTGGACCCATTAATTGGTTGTAGAATCATTTCCTAGGGCCTTGGGCAGGGAGGCTATAGAGGCCAGGAAAAGCCTCTCTTACTTATTAATTTTCTTATGTGCACTTCCTTGGTCTGCCAGGAGATGGCGCTTATTGGCAGCTCTCAATTCAATGCCTGGTTGGAGCGTATTTGTTGCGACACAGACCAGATCAATGTGATAGAGCTTCCTGGCTAAGAGCCTTGTAATTCAAGCTTTCTGAGACAGTTCTCCAGACTTCTCTCGTAGTGTGCCCCTTTTCCCAGCTAGGAAATATTTCAGCTCCCTTCTGAATCCTCAACAATCAGTCCTTTTTAGTAGAGGAGGAGATTGGGAGGTTTGTATATCTTTAGCCCCTTGCAGGCTCCAAGGCAAACAATGGCGCAGCCCCACCCAGCCTGGAAGGGTTCTCGGGACAGGGCAGACCAAACTTGGGAGTCCAAAGCAGGGTCAGCCCCAGGCTCTCTCTCCCCTCTCCCGTGGAGTCCTCAACAATTAGTCCAAGCTAGAAGACAGGGAGGTTGTGAGGGTCGGATTTCTCCAGTCCTTCCTTGGCTTCCAGGGCAAACCGCCGTGTGGAAGGGTCCATGGGGCTCCGCAGCCCAAATTTCAGGTCAGTACCTGAGTCAGCCTAAGGCTGTGTCCCTCTCTCTCCCATTTCCTGGATTGGTAGATCCATGGAGCCCCCTTTGTCTGTGGTCGCAGGCCCAGAGGCCCGAGAATTCTGAAGAGTGTGGGGTAGGGTGACAGCAGCTGCAGAAGCTGCTACTTGCAATTCACAGTTCTGTTGTTGTGATTTCCCTCTTCTGTCCCTCTCTCCTCCGGGTGGTGTGCAGACTTCACCTGCTGTCCTAAACCCTAGAAGATCTTATTCGGGTCTGTTTCAGCTTGTCCTCTAGCTATTTTTCTGGAGAAGAGATTCCCATGTCTTCCTAGTCCGCCATCTTCCCGGAAGTCCTCTCATTGTGGTTTTGATCTGCATTTCCGTAATAGCTAGTGATGTTGAAAATCTTTTCATGTGTCTTTTGGCCATTTGTGTTTCCACTTTGGAAAAATATCTGTTCAATTCTTTTGCCCATTTTTTAATGGGATTACTCATCATTTTATCATTAAGTTGTGTAATCTCTTTATATAACATAGACATCAATCCCTTATCAGATACGTGGTTTTTGGAGATTGTTTCCCTTTGAGTAGGCTGCCTCTTAACTTTCTTGACAAAATCTTTTAATTTTGAAGTAGTCCCATTTATCTGTTTTTTCTTTTGTTGCTCGTGCTTTGGGTGTAAGGTCCAAAAACCACCACCAGCAAGATCTTGAAGATGTTTCCCTACATTTTCTTCTAAGAATTTTATGGTTCTAGTTTTTATATTTAGGTCCTTGATCCATTTTGAATTAATTTTTGTTTAAGGTGTGAGATAAGTTTTCTCTTTCTTTTAGATATGGATATCCAGTTTTCCCAGCACCTATTCTGACTCAGCTGAGTTTGACAGCCTTGTCAAAAATCACTTGACCATAGATGAGAGGGTCTATTTCTGAACTCTTCATTTGACTCCTTTGGCCAATCTGTCTATCTTTATGCCAGTACCATGCTGTTTTTGCCACTATGGCTAGATAATATGCTTTATGTCTAGAAGTGAGAGTCCTCCAACTTCATTCTTCTTTTTAAAGATATTTTTGGCTATGTGGGGACTCTTGCCCTTCCAGATAAATTTGATAATTGGCTTTTCCAATTCCACAAAGTAGAATATTGGAATTTTTATTGGGATTGTGTTAAATCTGTAGACCAGTTTGGGTAGAATTGATATCTTAATGATATTTAGTCTTCCAATCCATGAACACGGAATATCTTTCCACTTATTTAGATCATCATTCATTTCTTTTAGCAATGTTTTATCATTTTCTGAATATAGGTCCTTTATGTCCTAGTTAAATTTATTCCTAAATATTTTATTCTTTTAGTCATTATTGAAAATGGAATTTTTTTTCTGACTTCCTCCTCAGCTTCCCTATTAGTAGTGAACAGAAATGCTATTATTAATTTTTGTATATTAATCTTGTATCCCATCACTTTGCTGAAATCATCTGTAAATTCTAATAGTTTTATTGAGGATTTTTTGGGATTTTCTAAGTATAAGATCATATCGTCAATGAATAACAAATGTTTTGCTTCTTCTTTTCCTATTTGGTGTATTTTATTTCTTTTTCATGCCTAATTGCTCTAGCTAGAACTTCTAGCACAATATTGAGTAACAGTGAGGAGAGTGGGCATCCCTGTCTTGTTCCTGATCTCAGTGGAAAAGATTTCAATTTTTCACCATTAAGCACAATATTAGCTGTGGGTTTTTCATATATGCCCTTTACAATATTGAGAAAGTTTCCTTCTATTCCTATTGTCTGGAGTGTTTTTATCAAGAAAGGATGTTGTTTTTATCAAATGCTTTTTCTGCATCAATTGAAATGATCATGTGATTTTTCTTCTATAGTTTATTAATGTGGTATATTACACTGATTTTTTGTTGAACTACCTTGCATACCTGATATATAGCCTACTTGAATGTGATGTAGTTTTTTATGTGTTTTTTGGATTCAGTTAGCAAGTATTTTGTTGATGATTTTTGCATCCATATTCATTAAAGAAATTGGTCTGTAATTTTTTTTGGTAATATTTTTATTTGGCTTTGGTATTATAGGGTGATGTTACCTTTGTAGAATGTGTTTGGTAGTGTTCCTTCCCGTTCAATTTTTTGGTAGAGTTTGAGCAAGATTGGTATTAGATCTTTAAATGATGGTAGAATTCACCTGTGAAGCCACCTGGTCCTGGACTTTTCTATTTGGGGAGGTTTTTGATGACTGCTTCAATTTTTTTTTTTTTTTTTTTTTACTTGTGTTTGGTTTGTTGAGGTATTCTATTTCTCCTAGGGTCAGTGTGGTTTGTTCATGTGTTTCCAGAAATTTGTCCATTTCATCAATGTTGTCTAGCTTTTTGGCATACAGTTGTTCATAGTATCCTCTTATGATCTCTTTTATTTCCGCTGGGTCAGTTGCAATCTCACCCTTCTCATTTCTGATTTTATTTATTTGCATCTTCTCTCTTTTTTTCTTTGTTAAACTAGCTAAGGGTTTATTTGATTCTGTTGATCTCCAAGAACCAGCTTTTAGTTCTGTTGATTTTCTCTATTGTTTTTTTTTTTTCCTTCATATCATTTATTTCTGTTGTCATCTTTATTATTTCTTTCTTTCTGCTTGCTTTGGAATGGGCATGCTGTTCTTTTTCTAATTCCTCCAGGTGTACAGTTAGGTCTTTGATTTTAGCTCTTTCTTCTTTTTAAATAAATCATTTTTATTGACACATATTAATAAAGCATACAATTTATCCAAAGTGTATAATCAATGGTTTTTGGTATAATCACATAGTTGTGCATTTATCACTTCAATCATTATTAAAGCAGTTTCATTATTTCAATAATAATAATAATAATAATATTAAACAAAAAACAGACAAACAAAAAAGTCTTCACCTCTCAATCTCTCTGTTTCCCCTGCTATACATAGCTGCTATTTCTGGCTATTTTTCCACAATTATTTATTTATTAAGCAGTTTTATTGAGGTATATTCACTTACCATATAATCTATCCAAAGTGCAAAAATGGCTTTTTTTGGCAGTTAAAAGTCCTTTATTGTAAAATTATAAAATAAATGGAAAATAGATTAAAAGAAATTACAAATTTTAAACAAGAGTGCAAGGCCAGGTTAGATTTAATATAATCAATCATAAAAAATAGATTGCATAGCAACAAACATAAATGTAAATAATAATTCAAATATAATATAAATTAATTATAACATAATTCTAATTTTTATATTATAGCTCTAACTATTGGACATAATAATCTCTAAGAGTGAAATAAATTATTGGTTTAGTTATTTAATTTCCATTTAGGCCATAATTCTTTCCAGCTAATCAAATTCCTATCTGGGAATTCTTCACATCTTATGGGAATGAATTACAACAAATAACAATTTGCCGACTCATAATTTTATGAGGCAGAAAAACTCAAAATTTTGTTAAACAGTAGATTTGCTAAATCATTATTGATCCAGATGGATTATTTTAAAGAGTATGGATAATAAAAGGTTAAAGAAAAATGAAGTATCCAAATATATATCTCTTCTCCAGCCCTCCTCAATTAAAAGCAAGTGTTTATTTTGTATGAAAAAAAATACAGAATACTGATCACAGGTACAATTTGCCAGATGCACTGAGTGATTATTGTTCATATACTATAATGTTTTACATTTATCTGGTCTACTCCAGCTCTTTTTTGGTTGCTATCTGCATGGAATACCTTTTTCCAACCTTTCATTTTTAACCTGGTTGTGTCCTTATTTCTGAGGTGGGTCAGTTGTGGACAACAAATAGATGACTCATATTTTTTTATCCATTCTATCTGCCTACGTCTTTTGATTGGGGAGTTCAATCCATTAACATTCGATATTATTACTGTAAAGGCATTACTTACTTCATCCATTTTGTCCTTCGTCTCTCTTTTGTCATATTGTTCTATTGTCTGTCTTCTTATCCTTTAGTTTACCCTTCCAATGATTTTTATTTTTACACTCTGTTCCAAATCTCTAGTCCTTGTTCCTTCCCTTCAGGTTGCAGCACCCACTTTAGTATCTCTTGCAAATGTGGTCTTTTGGTAACATATTCTATCAGTTTTTGTTTGTCTCTTAAGACTTTGAACTCACCCTCATTTTGCTTTAAAGATTTATTTTATTTATTTATTTATTTCTCCACACTCCCTTGTTGTTTGCATTTGCTGTGTTCTGTATCTTTAGGAGGCACTGGGAACTGAACCCAAGCCCTCTGATGTGGGAGGGAGGTGCCTAATCACTTGAGCCACCTCCAATCCCTGCTTTGTTGTGTCTCTAATTATGTTTTTTCTCCTTGTGTCTCTTGTTGCATCATTTTGTTGAGTCATCTTGCTGCTGTACCTGCCCATCGCTTCAGCTGGTTGTCTTGCTCATTTTTTCTTTAGGAGGCACCGGGAGCCTCTGCTCTCTGTCTTTTTTGTTGTGTCTCTCGTTATGTTTTCTTCTTGTATCTCTTGTTGCATCATCTTGTTGTGTCAGCTTGCCACTCCTACCTGTCATGACAGCTCACTGTCTTCTTTCGGAAGCACCTGGAACTGAACCACAGATCTCCCATGTGGTAGGCAGGAGCTCAGTCACCTGAGACACATCCACCTCCCATCACCCTCATTTTTGAAGGACAGCTTTGCTGGATACAGAATTCTTGTCTGGCAGTTTTTCTCTTTCAGTACCTTAAATCCATCATGCCACTTTCTTCTCTCTTACATAGTTTCTGATGAGAGGTCTATACTTAACCTTATCGAGTTTCCCTTGTATGTGATGTTTTGCTTTTCTCTTGCTGCTTTCAAAATCCTCTCTTCATCTCTGATATTTGTCATTCTGAATAGTAGGTGTCTTGGGGTAGGTCTAGTCAGATTTATTCTGTTTGATGTGTATTGTCCTTCTTGGATATTGATATTTATGTCTTTCATAAGGGTTGGGAAGATTTTGGTCATTATTTCCTCCAATATTCTTTCTACCCTTTTTCCATTCTCTTCTCCTTCTGAAACTCCATTAATGCGAATGTTTATGCATTTCATGTTGTTATTCAATTCCCTGAGACTCTGTTACATTTTTTCATTCTCTTCCTGTTCTCCTGTCTTTTCCAGTTCAGATGTTTTATCTTTGAAATCATTAATTCTGTCTTCAGGTAGTTCAAATCTGCTCTTATGTTACTCAAATGTATTTTCAAACTCATCCATCATGTCTTACATTCCCATAAGGTCTGTTATTTTTCTTTGCAGGCTTTCAAATTGTTCTTTATGCTCTCTCAGTGTCTTCTTAATATCTTTTATTTCTTTAGTCATATTTCTTTAAATTCTTTGAAGTCATTTAGTAGAGTTGTGTAATTATCACTGATTATTGTATTAAACCCTGTTTCTCTTTTGTTTGTTTTTTTGGCTGGGCCATCTATTCCTGTTTCCTAGTATGGCTTGTAATATTTTGCTGATGTCTAGGCATCTGAATATGCTGGTGAATTTACTCTGATGGCTAAATTTTCTCTCCTGCCTATTTTTTTCCCACAGCTCTTCTTTGATATTTTATTCAATTTATTCTCAGTCTTTAAAATTGCCCAGCTTAAGTTTTCAAAATTGGGCTAGGGACTCACTAGTGGGGTATAGATTTTCTCCCAGGAGTTGGATACAGAGAGCACAGAGAACAGTTTTTGTCCATGCAATTTCCAGACTGGCCAGCAGATGTGCTCATCAGCGCACCTTTCTTCAGAGGTGTTTCAGTCTCAGCTTTCCTGTGTTCCTGTTTTGAATTTCCAGATCTGAGATTCAAAGCAGGCTCTGCTGGCTGAATTCACCAAAGGAAAGCACCCCAACCTCCTCTCCCTTTTCCCTTGAAACTGCTGACAGGGAGAAAGATGTCTGTTCCCCTCTCAGTTGGCTACAATGAGCCATGGGTTTTACCCCAGTTTAATATCTTGGGGGTTGGGGAAGGGAGCCCTTCCCATCTGCAATGGGGACTTGGTAACTCACGTTTGTTGTTTGGGCTTCTTCGTCTCTCTGTCCGTTACTCTCCTGGGAGTTGTGTAGCACTATCCTGGTCTGCTGACCCCCAAAGCAGGTCCCTCAGACAGCTTTTGGCTCTTTCTCCATTGTTTCCATGAGAGCATTCAGCTCTGCCTGTTAGTCTGTCACCATCTTCCCACAATCCTCTTTTCTTTTTTAATATAAGCATTGAGGGCTATAAATTTCCCTCTCGGCACTGCCTTTCTGTATCCCATAAGTTTTGCTATGTTATGTTCTTGTTTCCATTTGTCTTGAGGTATTTACTGATTTATCTTGTAATTTCTTCTTTAACCCACTGATTTTAAGAGTGTGTTGTTTAATCTCCATATATTTGTGAATTTTTCCGTTTTCTACCTATTATTAATTTCCAACTTAATTCCATTATGATCAGAGAAAGTGTTTTGTGTAATTTCTATGTTTCAAAATTTATTGAGATCTGACTTATGTCCCAACATATGGTCTATTCTGGAGAAAGATCCATGAACACTTGAGAAGAATGTATATCCTGGTGTTTTGGGGTGTGATGCTCTATAAAAGTCTATTAGATCTAGTTTATTTATCATATTATTCAAGTCCTCAGTTTCCTTATTTTTCCTCTGTCCAGATGTCCTGTCTAATGCTGAGCATGGAGTGTTGAAGTCTCCAACTATTATTGTAGAGACATTTATTTCTCCCTTCAGTTTTGCCAGTGTATGTCTCACATATTTTGGGGCACCTATGTTAGGTGCATAAATATTTATTATTGTTATTTCTTCTTGGTGATGTGTTCCCTTAATTAATATATGGTAACCTACTTCATCTCTTATAAAAATTTTGTATTTAAAATCTATTTTATGTGATATTAGTATCTCTACACCTGCTCTTTTTTGGTTGCTACTAGCATGGAATATCTTTTTCCAACCTTTCACTTTCAGCCTGATTGTGTCCTTGTGTCTAAGGTGAGTCTCTTGTAGACAAGAAATAGATGGCTCATGTTTATTATCCATTCTATCAGTCCATGTCTTTCAATTGGGGAGTTCAATCCATTAACTTTCAGTGTTACTACTATAAGGTGTTACTTCATTTTATCCCTTGGCTTTCTGTTGTCAATTCTTACTGTTGTCTCAAACCTTTCAATTTCTCTTACTTTTGTTCTTCATGTCTACACTTTTCTCCAGGGCTCTCTCCCTTGTCTTTTCCTATTAGGCTGTAACACACCCTTTAATATCTCTTGTAGATTCAGTCTCCTGGTAACATACTCTCAGTTTTTGTTTGTCTGTAAAGACTATAAACTCACCTTCATTTCTGAAGGATAGTTTTGCTGGATAAAGAATCATTGGCTGGCAGTTTTTATCTTTCATTACCTTAAATACATTGTACCATTGTCTTCTTGCCTCCTTGGTTTCTGATGAGAGGTCGGCACTTAATCTTATTGAGGTTCCCTTGTATGATGCTTTACTTTTCTCTTGCTGCTTTCAGAATCCTCTCTTTATTTGTCATTCTGAATAGTAGGTGTTTCTGAGTAGGTCTATTCTGATTTATTCTGTTTGGGGTGCATTGTCCTTCTTGGATATTGTATTTATGTCTTTCACAAGAGTTGGAAAATTTTCAGTCAGTGTTTCCTCAAATATTCTTTCTACCCTCTTTCCATTCTCTTCTTCTGGGACACATATAATGTGCATGTTTGTGCATTTCATGTTGTCATTCAGTTCCCCGAGACCCTGTTCAATTTTTTGCATTTTCTTTCTCTTCTCCTATCTTTTCAATTTCAAATGTCCTGTCTTTAAATTCACTTATTCATTCTTCTAACATTTTAAATCTGCTGTTATATGCCTCTAGTGTATTTTTTTAGGTCAATTTTTCTTTATCTGTGTTTTATTTATTTATTTATTTATTGAAGTATACCATTCATACATGAACATACATAAACAATAAGTGTATACCAATAGTTGTGAGCTTACAAAACAAACATACATAACATCACACAGGGCTCTCATACCTCACCCTACCACTAATACCTTGCATTGCTGTCAAACATTTTTAACTAATGATTAAAGAGCATTCTCAAAATATTACTACTAACCAAAGTATTTTCCCCCAACCAACCCTATTATTATTTTTTAAATATCATTTATACATGAACATACATAAACAATAAGTGTATAGTAAAAGTTGTGAACCTACAAAGCAAACATTCATAACATCATACAGGGGTCCCACATATCAACCCTCCACCAACACTTTGCATTGTCATGAGACATTTGTTACAAAAAATGAAAGAACATTGTCAAACTCTAACTACTAGTTATAGTCCTTATCTTACATTTTGTGTATTTTCCCCCAACCCACCCTATTATTATTTTTAGTATGTTTTTATGACAGAAGTTGTAAACTTAACAAAACAATCATACACATGTGCAGAATTCCCAAACAACACCCCTCTATCAACACACCACACCATGGTAGAACGTTTGTTACAGATTATAAGATAATATCATCCGATTATTACCAGGTCCATAGTGTAAATTGGGCACACATTTTCCATACTCACCCATTATCAACACAGTACATCTTTGGCATAGATGTAAGAATATTACATTATTACTGTTAACCACACTCCATAGGTCACTCCATTTGTGTCTTTCCCATGCTTCTCCATATTCCGACCATTCTGCAATAGTGATGTACATCTTCTCTAGCTCACAAAGGACACTCTTGCATCTGTACCATCAACCACAGTTCTCATCTGCTTCTAGGTTTACTGTGCTATTCAGCCCTTAGATTATTCTCTAGCTTTCTGTCAATTGGTATTTACATGCCTAGACTACCATTTTCAGCCACATCCCCTTTTATAAGCCAGCTCGTACTCACTATAATGTGTTACCATCAACTCTGTACATTTCCACACTTTTACAGCAAAGCCGATCAAAACCTCTACATACATTAAATATCAGTAGTCCATCTCAATCCTCCTCCTATCTCCTTTAAGAATCTACCACCTACCACCAGGTCTTGATGATGTTTTCCTACACTTTCTTCTAGAAGCTTTATGGTTCTTGCTTTTATATTTAGGTTGTTGGTTCATTTTGAGTTAATTTTTGTATAAGGTGTGAGATAGGCACCCTCTTTCCTTCTTTTGCTATGGATATCCAGTTTTCTCAGCACAATTTGCTGAATGGACTGTTCTGCCCAAGCTGGGTGGGTTTGACAGGCTTGTCAAAAATCACTTGGCCATAGATGTGAGGTCTGTTTCTGAACCATCAATTTGGTTCCATTGGTCTATATGTCTGTCTTTATGCCAGTACCATGCTGTTTTTATCACTTTAGGCAATACGACTTAAAGTCCAGAAATGAGAGTCCTGCATCTTCACTTTTCCTTTTTAAGATGTTTCTGGCTATTCAGGACCCCTTACCGTTCCAAATAAATTTGATAAACATGTTTTCCATTTATTTTTAAAATGCTAGTGGAATTTTTATCAGGATTGCATTGAATCTGTATAATCAACTTGAGTAGAATTGACATCTTAATGATATTTAGTCTTCCAATCTGTGAGCATGGAATGTTCTTCCAATTATTTAGGTCTTTTTTTTTTCTTTTAACAATGAGTTGTAGTTTTCTGAGTACAAGGGCTTTACATCATTGGTTAAGTTTATGTCTGATTATTTGGGTTTTATTTATCATACTTTATTTTCACCACTCTTTTGAAAATTTTAGTTACTTTTATTGATATAATCTTAATTTCTAGACTCTCTTCCAGGCCTCTCTCTCCTGACTTTTCTTTTCAGGCTGTAGCACACCCTTTAGTATTTCCTGCAAAGCGGGTCCCTTTGTTACAAACTCTCTCAGTTTCTGTTTATCTGTGACTATTCTAAATTCACCCTCATTTTTGAATGACAATCTTATTGGTTATAAGAGTCTTGGCTGGAAGTTTTTCTCTTGCAGTATCTTAAATATAGCATACCACTATCTTCTTTCCTCTCTGGTTTCTGGTGAGAAATCAGCACTTAATCTTATAGGGTGCCCTTTATATGTTATGCATTGCTTTTCTCTTGCTGCTCTCAGAATTCTCTCTCTGTCTTTGGCATTTAACAATCTGATTAGTATGTGTCTCAGAGTTGTCTATTCAGATTTTTTCAGATGGGAGTACGTCATGCTTCTTGGACATGGATATCTATGTCCTTAAATAGGGTTGGGAAATTTTCTACCATTATTTCTTCAAATATTCCTTCTCCCCCTTTTCCCTTCTCTTCTCCTTCTGGGACACCCATGACACATACGTTTACATGTCTCTTGCTGTCATTTAGTTCTTTTGTATGTTCACTTTCAGAGGCCATTTCTTCAAGCTTACCAATCCTGTCTTCTGCCTCCTCAAATCTGCTATTATATGATTCCAGTGTGGTTTTTTTTTTGTTTTTGTTTTTGTTTTTAGTTTATTTTTATTTTTGTTCCCAGTGTTTTTTTTTTTAAGATTTTATTTATTTATTCATTTATCCCCCCCTTGCTGCTCGTGCTCGCTGGGTCAGCTAACCACGCCGTGCGGGCGGGCTTGCCTTCACCAGGAGGCCCCGGGAACCAAACCCGGGGCCTCCCATATGGTAAACAGGAGCCCTACTGATTGAGCCACAGCCGCTTCCCCCAGTGTGTTTTTAATTTCATTTATTTCACCTTTCATTCCCATAAGATCTGCTAATTTTCTATGTATGCTTTCAAATTCTTCTTTGTGCTCATCCAATGTCTTCTTTTTTTTTTTTTTTTTTATTGTGGGTAAAAATCAAAATTTTCACAATACATACCAACATTTGCAAAATGATATATAAATATATATGCATAAATGTACATTTGCTTACAAAAATGTTATATATATATATATTTTAAGAGGTGCTTAGATTACCCAAAATATTACACGGAACCCACTGGGATTCCCATGTTGCCCACCTCCCACACCTCCCACCACATCCCACACAAACATCTCCCACAAGTGTGGCCCACCACCCTCAATGGACTTACACATCCTGGGGCTTTGCCACCAACCATAGACCACAGTTCACACCGTAGACCACACTCTCTCCCACACAGTTATGAGTGGTGTGTGCTGATTTAAAATGGCCTACATCCGTTACCACAACGGTACTCAGGACAACCTCCAAATCCCAAAGAAGCCCCAGTATTTCAACTGCTCGTCCCCTCCCTGCCCCAAAAGTGTCAAGTGGCCACTGGCTCCACCTCATTGTTATAATTTCTTCCATTGCTAGAATCACCATATGTGAACAGAATTTCTTTAGCCATCTCATTGAATTTATTAAGGAGATTTGTTTGAACATCTATGATTAGTTGTCTCAACTCCTTTATGTCATCTGGAGGCTTATCTTATTCCTTTAATTGGGCCACTGTTTCTTGTTGTGGATTGTAATTTTTTGTTGGTGTCTTGGCATCTGCCTTACTAGAGTATTTATTCTTGGGTGTAGTTTTTCTCTTTAGTTTAGGGCTTCCTGCCCTTTCTCCCTTGCTGGTTGTGTAGTAGGAGCCAAGGATGTAGTTGGTGCTATAAGCTATGAAGGCTTAAGCTGCTCTCATTGCCCCAAGAACCAGTGAAGCTTCTCCCAACTTTCTCCTTTGCCAGGGGTAGGGACAGAGCCACAGCTGTGTAGAATAATCCAACTCATGCAGGCTCTGACTGTAGTTGCCCAGGGAGACTGATGAAGCTTCACATTCCTTTCTCCCCTGCCCGGGGTGGGGATGGAGTTGCAGGTGTGGGCAGCAATCTATGCAATGCAGGTCCAAGATGACCGCCGTTGCCCTGATAGACTTCCAATTACTCAGGCTGTGCCAGCCAAATGTACCTGCAGTTACCTGGATACCCTGGTACAGGGCCCACCAGCTTCCTCCCTGCTAGAGATGGGGCTGAAGCCTAGGCTAGGGCTGCAGGCCAATCTGGGTGAAAGAAACCAGTCTCTACCATCACTGTGATTTTCAGTCAGCCCGGCTTCCCCTCATGCTGGGGGTGGAGTCAAAATGGTGGCTACCAGCCTCTTTCTTACTTGGACAGGTTCAAATTTTAGCTGTTCTTAGAGTTATAGTTTAGCTAGCTGAATCCACCAATCAGTAGCTGAAATCGGTGGCCAACCGTCTCTTCCTCCCCTGTTTTTGGGAAATGGAGCTTCCTGCCATAGAATAGCTCCTGGGGTGGCTTGCGCTGCCAAAGTAGGATGATCACCGGCCTGCGTGGTGTGGACTGTAGTTTCCCGGAGAGACTGGCGCAGCTCCCCCCAGCTTTCCCCCTGCCTGAGGTGGACCTGGGGCTTAGACTAGAGCTGCAATCTGATCTAGATGGAAAAAAAGCCGGTCCCTACCAGCACTGTGATTTTCAGTCAGCCCCGCTTCCCCTCCTGTCAGGCGCAGAGTCAAGATGGCGGCCACCCGCCTCCCCCGCATCCTGAACAAGTCCAAGCCCCAGCTGCCCCCAGGACCACACTTTCACAGAGATAAACCAGCAGCCAAAGTCGGCCCCCAACCGTCTCCCCCTCCCCCCACTCTGGGAAGTGGAGCCACCAATCCCAGCCACTGAACAGCTCCTGAGACAACCGGCACCCCAGTGGAGGATGGACACTGGCCTCCATGGCGCAGAGCATTCCACCCATGAATACCCTCCGGAGACAGGCAGCCCCCCCAACCCCCCAAGGATGCTGCAGGATGCACCCTGGTCCCCTGGAACCCCCAAATAAGTGCTTTACTTTTTTTTTTTTAAGGATTTATTTATTTATTTACTTTTATCCATTTTTACACCCCTTCCCCCTCCCCCCCCCGTTTTTGCTGTTTCTGTGTCCATTCGCTGGGCAACTCTGTGTCCATTTTCTGCCCTCTCTTCTTATCCTTCTCCTCCTGTCTTCACTGGGATTCAATCGTTGGAATCTCTGATGTAGGAGAGAGGCATCCTGCCCGCGCAACCTTAGTTGCTGGTTTTTCGGTGCGTCTCATCTTGCCTCTCCCTTGTGTCACTCTCCTATTATGTCATCATCTTGCTGTGTGGCTCGCGGGAACTGGTGGTGCGCCCGCGCACAGGGCCTGGCGGCCCACGCACCTTCTATATATTTTTTAAATTTTTACCAGGAGGTCCCGGGGATTGAACCCAGGTCCCTCCATATGGGAGATGGACGCCAACCAGATATAGCCCCCTGCTATATCTCTTAAGGTTGACCAGAGATACCTAGAGTTACAGTCTTTTCCCATACAGGATGGACATATAATAAATCAGGCTTAGTTTATCACCAGCATTCTAAAAACCAGACCTAGGGAGGAAAACGAGGTCTGGGGACACATGCATGGTTTCTAATATAGCGAATGTTTAGCCCACCCTGATTATCACAGAATCAGGACAGTGAGAATATTCGCACAAATAAGTGCTTTAGATAGCTCTGTGTGATTGCTAACTGCCCTGTAGCAGGAGCTGATTCCAGGATCTCCTTACGCTGCCGCCATCTTGCTGGTTGTCTCTAATGTGTTTTTTTTGTTGTTTTTTTTTCCAAATCTCATCCATTATGTTCTTCATTCTCATAAGCTCTGTTACTTTTTTTTCTCAGTCTTTCAAATTGTTCTTTCTGCTCACACAGGGTCATCATAATATCCTTTATCTCTTTAGTCACACTTTCCTTCATCTCCTTTAATTGATTAAGGAGGTTTGTTTGAACATCGTTTATTAGTTGTCTAAAATCCTGAGTCTCATCTAGATTCTTGGCTTCTTTCTTTGACTTGGCCATATGTTACTGTTTCTTAGTACAGGTTGTTATCTTTTGTTGATACCTAGGCACCCACTTATGTTGATGATTTTGTTCTGTTGATCAATTTCTCTCTCTTACCTAGTGGTTTTATTTCATAGCACTTCATTGATTTTTAGTTTCATTTTTTCTAAAATATTAATAGTGCCCAGTTTAAGTAGTCAAAACTGTGGCAGGGAGACGCTAATGGGGCCCAACCAGGTCTAGCATGCCTGGGAAAGAATCGGTAGAGATCATCTGTCTTCCTTCACTTTCCTGGATGACCAGTAAATGGTGCTCCTCACCTAACCATTCCACAGAGATAAATCCTTCAATTTCCATTACCTCTTCTGAGCTAGTGAATTATGGTAGTTACATTCACCAAAGGGAAGCCACACACAGCACTCTGCCACCTCCTACCTCGTCCCAGGAAGGAATCTGTCTTTTCCCCTCTCCACTGGACACTCAGCTGCAGGTTTTATTGAGGCTGTTCGCCTTAGGGGTGGGGTATGGGTGGCATAACCAGCAGCAAGGTTATCAACTCACAGTTTTCCTTTTGGCTCCTCATCTCTGCATCCCCAGTCTCTCCTGGATAATGCATATGACACTTTCCTGGCCTGCAGGGGGTCTCCTTTGGATTACTTCTATGCTTTCTCCCCTATTTTGCAAGAGAGCTGCATCCTGCCTGAGCTACTCCGATGCCATCTTGGGTCAGTCTCCCCTGACCAATTTCTTAAAAGAGTTAATAAAAGTGTTTGGGTTTTTAACCCCACAGGCAATAGGCCCTCTTCAAAACCAGCAGCCCTTATTTCATTTTTACCCACAATTATTTCTCTTTTGAATACTTGTCACTACAGCCACCTTCTCTGAGTGCCTCAAACCTTTACATCCTTTTTCCTTCATCATCTTTTTTTAGATCTAAGAACCACCATTCAGGAACCTGATTACCCCTTTCTTTGGTTACTCATTTGTTTAGTTGAAGGCTCTCCTCCACCCCAGTGCTCCCTACCCTAGGTCTCTTTTCTCCAGTTAAGTTCCCCTGCATTTTGGCACAGGAGGGAAACTAGCACTGAAGCCTGAACTACAAAATGTATATACAGTTGAAAAGGAAGAGTGCAGGGAGAGTGACAAGATCAATGTGGATTACATCCAATATTCAGTTAGCTCAGGGGTTCTTAACGAGGGGTCTTTGAGCTTGAATTGAAATTCAAATAACATCATTCTTGTGGGGATGTGTTGGTGCAGGTGTGATATATTTATTAAATAATATGCAGTATAGTGTGGACTTAGTAAGGGGTCTGTGGTTTTCACCTGATTGGCAAAGGGGTCTGTGGAACAAAAAATGTTATGAATCCCTGAGTTAGAAGCTTTCAAATACACCTTGCATCTTGGCTCCCAGATCTCTGGGTTCCATGCCTGATAATATGTCTTTCATAAATAAGTCTTGCTGTCTGGAGAAACCCTAACTGTATTAGTCAGCCAAAGGGGTGCTGATGCAAAATATCAGAAAACTGTTGGCTTCTATAAAGGGTATTTATTTGGGGTAGAAGCTTACAGTTACCAGACCATAAAGCGTAAGTTACTTCTGTCACCAACATCTGTTGCCACGTGTTAGAGTAAAATGGCTGCCAACGTCTGTGAGGGTTCAGGCTTCCTGGGTTCCTCTCTTCCCAGGGCTTCTCTCTAGGCTCAGGTCCTCTGTTTTCTCCACAAGGTCAGCTATAGACTATCAGGCAAATGGCTCTGTCTCTCTTTCCGGGGTTTCTGTCATGTCTAAGGAGCCATCTCTATTCCTCTGTTTTCTTCTCCTGTGTGTTCACTTCCCAGGCTCCAGCTCAAAACTCAGCATCAGAACTCCAACTCTGTCCTTTGCCATGTCTTTTATCTGAGAGTCCCCACCCACCAAGAGATGGGGACTCAACACCCTACTGACGTGGCCCAGTCAAAGCCCTAATCATAATTTAATCAAGTAAAAGTAAAACCTCTGAAGCCAATATACTCTAATACACCAGAGGAAAAGACCAGTTTACAAACATAATCCAATATTTCTTTTTGGAATTCATCAATAATATCAAACTGCTAAGTAACCTTCCTAATCCCATAATCCAACTCCTTCTCAAGAATAAAGGTCAGGTAGAAATGCAGAAGCCAGAGGAATTATCAGTAGAATTCTGCAAGGACACTTAAAAAACAAATACATACAATCACACACATATTTATATACATATAACTTGAAGCCCTGAGTCCAGAAAAGGGCCTCATATTCAAGATAAGAGCAGCCAGTTCAGAGTGGGAGCCCTGAGAGCCTATCAGGAACTATGGGCCTGCTGAGAGGCCTTGCAGAGCAGGAACCTTCTTTCCAGTCAACCCCCACCAGCTCCAAGCTTCTCCTGGGCCACATCATTTAAAGATTTGAGGATGGGCCAGCAGTAGGTAAGGAGCAAGGCAGGAGCAAAGGCAAGGCTAACTTTTTCCCCCAGTTAACATATTATCTCAAAGTTCCTGGGACTCTACGATTTCTATGAAAGATCCTAAGCTTTTTGGCAATGATTTTTTTATACCACAGTTTGCTCAGAGACCTGTTATCAGTAATAAGTCACAGCCAGACTTTAGTAAAGTCACTGACTTTACTAAAAAAAGAGTCCTTCCAGAATTGTATGAATTACCCTCTGCCAATCTGTGTTCTACCTCATTGTCTCAAGTCTCCTGGAACTCCATACCTAGGACTTTCCTTTAGGATTTGTCCTGAGAGAGGCAATGTGTGTCCTCTGGGAAATAAGGCAGATTCAGACCTGCAACATGTCCAGGCAGCCTCTGTCTGCCTCTCCAGGTACTCACCCCTCTTCTGAAGGTGTTCCATCTATGCCATTTCTTTCTTTCATTTCTTCTCTCTTTTATGTTTTTAGGAGGAACCAGGGATTGAACCCAGGACTTTGTACATGGGAAGCAGGTGCTTAGCCACTGAGCTACATGTGCTCCCCAATGAAAGTTGGTTTATTCGTTTGCTTTGTTTTTAAGAAGTACCAGGGATTGAACCTGAGACCTCATACATGGGAAGCAGGTGCTCAGGGAAGTAGTCCTAAATTTACCCTCTTGCCTCTCCCATCCAGGTTTCTCTGTTCGGAGATTTTAAAGCACCTTTAAAAGGACTTTTCCTTGGTAGCACTTACCAAAGTTTTCTTTACACATAGGTAGGTATGTGTTTGATTAATGTGTGTGTCTTCCATTAAATTCTAAGCTCTGAAGGCAGAGTTCATGTCTATTTTGCTCATCATTGTGTCCCCTAACCTAATAGCACATACATAGCGTAGGTGCTTCTCAATGTGTTCTTTACTAAATGAGTATGTGCATACCTGGGAGGGGAAATGGTTACAAGGCAAGGTTCCTCAGTTTTGTGGGATTTTTTCTCCCATTGTAACCTCTAAGAAGTAGAGGCTTAATTCACCATGGTCTCTGATCTCTATCTTAGACTGATAATTTAGAGTTGGGATCCTGACAACATATCATGAAGCAATCTACATGTAGGAACCACCCCAGAAACGTTTTTAGAGGAGAGACTTAAGATTCGTCCTATCCCTTTTGAGGTTGGAACTGTTATATTACTAGTGCCTTACTGTCCAAGGTTCCAGAGGAGGAAGCCAGAGAAATAAACAGGTAATCTGTTAAAATGAAGTGCAATCGTGGGGTAAACACAGGCATGAAGGAGGACAAAGGAAGAGCTCTTAACCAAGCTTTGAGGGTATATGGAAGATTTATGTAGAAGGTGGTTTCTAAGCTAAATCCTGAAGATGTAAGAGGTAAACTATACAAGAGATGGGGTGGAGTGGAGACTTGAGAGAAAGAAATATTCAAAAAGGCCTAGAGCTGAGAGAGCTTGTAGAGCTCTCAGTGGGGAACTCCAATAACTCAAGATGTATGTGGGAAGGAAGTGGCAGGAAATGAGTCTGGAGGGACTATTGTCTAGGGCCAAAGATGTTTACTTTAAAGTCCATGTAGAGTCAAAAAATGGTTTTAATAGAAGAGTGATTCCACAAGATATGCCTTTTAGAGAAATCTTTAGGATTACTCACATTACATATACAATGTTTATGAATGTTTAGTTCTTTCAGTGTTTGTGAGGGAAACAGTTAGCAAGGTTTGCTCTAGATTAAGATTTTTTACCAGCTGGTGAGCTTGGGAATTTTTTAACCTCTTATTTCCTCAACTGAAAAGTAAGGATTTTAATAATTGCAAACTTTTATTTAACACATATAGACCAAGCACCGTACACATGTATTATCTCACTTCATCTTTACACTAACCCTATGAGGTGGATATTTCCCCCATTTTACAGATGAAGATTTTGATCCATTTTATACAAGATGAAACTGAGGTTTAGAGAAGTTAAGCAACGTTTCTAAGATCACACATTAAGTAAGCCATGCAGTCAGTTGAACCAAAGCAATCTGACTTCTGAGCCAAAATCCTGAACTATTGCAGCTAATGTACATAGCAGCTCCTCACATGGCAGGTGTAAGGATAACTGAGCTAATCTATGTAAGGTTCTTAGCATGGTACCTGGAACCCAGAAACTCTCAATAAAGGTTAGCTACTGTTAGTAGTATTATTTTTATCGCCTCTTCATTAGATCAGAAGAAAGACTGAGCTCTGGATGGAAAGATGGCAAGAAGACTTCAGTTCCATATTCCTGCATGCTAATGCTTCCTCTGAAATGAGTTGTCCTTTCTCTATGGCTATTGCTGGAAGCTTTGTAAGAGTCTTTCTGTTGGATACCAGCTTTGACTCCTGTGTTGTTCTCACCCTCTTCTACCAGGTAAATAAACACTAGTGCTGGATGAGCAATGAAACCTGCTGGGCACATGTTTTTTATACCTTCCCTGTGGGGAAGCTAGGCCAAGGGAAGTTTCTAATAGAGGATTGTGAGGTTGGGGTTATATGTAAATGCTGATTTCTACCCTAAGTATGTGTGTTTACCCATGTCTATCTCACCTAGTCACTCCTAATGGATATGGAGGTAACAGGGCCACTATTGCATTGACTGAGTAAAAAGGAGGGTTTCAGCAGGCTGGAGATCATTTTGATCAGTTCTGGAGAAGTGTATAAGTGAGGACATTTGGATGCAAGTGACAGAAACCTATTGGAGTCAGCTTAAGCAAAACATGTATACTTTATAAACACATTACAATGTCCCATGGAACCCAAGGATAGGAATGCAGCCATATCATGAAAGACCTGAACAAAGGAACAATCCTCAAAACTCACTCCTCTCTTATTTCAGCTCTTCTCTATGCATTTGCTTCATTCTGTTTTCTCTCTGGTAGCCTGTTTTCTCCTTTTTCGTAGTCCACATGATAGAATATATAGACATGAACATCTTTCATGCAATCTACTCCTCCATTCCCTCAATTTTAATTCCATATTCCCAAGGAACAGGCTTTTCTCTAAGCTGGGTTAGGTGTCTACACTTCTGGGAGAATCAGCTATGGCAACAGGGGCAGGGTCACATACCACATATATGGCTTCTGGGAAAACACGCCTTTGGGTTGTACCCACATCTAGGGGAGGATTAGTTACAAGGGATGAACTTGGGTGAAATCTCAACAGATAAACATTTAAGGAAGGACCCATCATCCTCAGAGTTTAGATCTTCTTCTCCTCTTCCCCAGAGTCCACTTTCATTGATAAATATCATTTCTTCCTCCATAAAGTATATATCCTACCATCTCTTATACTCTGGGAATAAAAATAATTGTTATTTTGGGGATGGAAGGAAATTTGAGGTCCATATATAAGCCATCCCAAGACCTCCAAAAAAAGTAAATCTCAGTCACCCTGCATTTCACAATCTTGTCTACTATGCCAAGAAATTTCACTTCACAACACATCTTAATTCCTTCTGCTGCAATTTAAGTCCACTTCCTCTTTCTTAGACTTCATGGAGAGGAGTACCACTGATCAAAATGTGCTCTATGGGGATTATCAAGCATTGAAAAATTCCCTTGAACTTTTCTTTACCAAACTGTAAAAATTTTAAGACTCTTTAGTCTTTCCTCCTAAGTTAGATCTAACTAAAATTCTATAGTTATGATACTGGTAGAATCATTTGTATAGAAAAACACAAACAATAAAAATTGCCAGGTTTTCTCTAGACCTTCTAATCAGTAAGGATGATAAGGGGTTAGGGTGGTGGTGGTGGTGGAAGGGATTCAAGAGGTTTTCACAGAATTGAAATGCAAAAAGAGTAGCTGAATGCTGAAAGACTTCCAGGAAGATGGCAGACTAGTAAGACACGGGAATCTCTTCTCCAGAAACATAGCAAGAGGACAGGCTGAAACAGCCCCGAAAAAGATCTTCTACGGTTTAGGACAGCAGGTGAAGCCTGCACACCACCCAGAGGAGAGAGGGACAAAAGAGGGAAATCACTACGACAGAACTGTGAGTTGCAAGTAGCAGCCTCTGCTGCTGCCTGCACCCTCCCCGACACTCTAGAATTCTCGGGTCTCTGGGCCTGCGACTACAGACAAAGGGGGCTCCAGGGATCTACCACTCCCAGAAAGGGGACAGAGAGGGACACAGTCTTAGGCTGACTCAGGTACTGACCTGTAAATTTGGGCTGCGGAGCCCCACGGACCCTTCCACACGGCCGTTTGCCATGGAAGCCTAGGAAGGACTGGAGAAATCCGACCCTCGCAACCTCCCTCTCTTCTAGCCTGGACTAATTGTTGAGGACTCCACAAGAGAGGGGAGAGAGAGCCTGGGGCTGACCCTGCTTTTGACTCCCAGGTTTGGTCTGCCCTGTCCCGAGAGCCCTTCCAGGCTGGGTGGGGCTGCGCCATTGTTTGCCTTGGAGCCTGCAAGGGGCTAAAGATATACAAACCTCCCAATCTCCTCCTCTACTAACAGGGACTGATTGTTGAGGATTCAGAAGGGAGTGGAAATATTTCCTAGCTGGGAAAAGGGGCGCACTACAAGAGAAGTCTGGAGAACTGTCTCAGAAAGTTTGAATCACAGTGTTCTTAGCCCCCAGACAGGAAGCTCTATCACATTGATCTGGTCTGTGTCGCAACAAATACGCTCTGACCAGGCATTGAATTGAGAGCTGCCAACAAGCGCCATCTCCTGGCAGACCAAGGAAGTGCACATAAGAAAATTAATAAGAGAGGCTTTTCCTGGCCTCTATAGCCTCCCTGCCCAAGTCCCTAGGAAACGACTCTACAACCAATTAATGGGTCCAGTGCCCAGTTTTGAGCAACCAGCAGAACAATCCTAACAATCAAGGTTGAGCCAAAAACCAAAGAGCTGTGGTAACTCACAGCCACCTGCCAATAAAACCCCATAAAAGAAAAAGAGATAGAGCATCTAAGTAAAATACAACCTAACCACATGCCTAAGCACCAGCAAAAAATTACGAGCCATACTAAGAAAATAGAAGACATGGCCCAAGAAAAGGAATACAGCAAAGTCCCAGAAGAGATGCAGAATTTGAGAGAACTAATCAGTGAGATGAGCACAAATTTCCAAAATCAAATTAATGAGATGAAAGAGAATATAGTTAAGGAGATAAATGACATCAAGAAGTCACTGAGCAAACGCAAGGAAGAATTTGAAGTACTGAACAGAAAAGTAACGGAGTTCATGGGAATGAAGGACACAATAGGTGAAGTCAAAAATACATTTGAGGCATACAATAGCAGACTTGAAATGATAGAAGAAAGAATAAGTGATACCGAAGACAGAGCAGCTAAAATTGAAGAGAGAAAAGAACAGAGAGAGAAAAGAATGGAAAAAATTGAGCAGGGGCTCAGAGAGTTGAAGGACAACACAAAATGCAAGAACATACATGTCATGGGAGTTCCAGAAGGGGAAGAGAAAGGAAGAGGGCAGAAAGAGTATTTGAGGAAATAATAGCTGAAAATTTCCCAACTCTCATGAAAGAAATGAACTTACAAGTCCAAGAAGCACACCATACCCCAATGAGAATAAATCCAAATAGACCTTTGCCAAGACACATATTATACAGAATGTCAAATGTAAAAGATAGCAAGAGAGCAGCAAGAGAGAAGCAAACGATCACGTACAAAGGACGTCCAGTAAGACTTAGTGCAGATTTCTCTTCAGAAACCATGGAGGCGAGAAGACAGCGGTATGATACAATTAGGAAACTGAAAGAGAAAACTGCCAGCCGAGAATTCTTTATCCAGCAAATCTGTCCTTCAAATATGAAGGTGACTATAAAGTATTCACAAACAAAGAGAAACGAAGAGAGTTTGCAAAAAAGAATCCACCTTTGCAGGAAATATTAAAGGAAACCTTAGAACCTGAAAGAAAAAGACAGGAGAGAGAGAGGCTTGGAGGAGAGTATAGAAGAAAGAAAAGCAGAAAGGATAACCAAAAGAGTAAAAAGAGAGACAAAAATAAGATGACATATGAAAACCAAAGAATAAAATGGAGGAAATAAATAGTGCATTTTCAGTAATATCATTGAATGTGAATGGGTTAAATTCCCCAGTCAAAAGATCCAGGCTGATAGAGTGGATAAAAAAACATGAGCCATCCATATGCTGCTTACAAGAAACTCACCTCAGACCCAGGGATACAAACCGGCTGAAAGTAAAAGGTTAGAAAAAGATAGTCCACACGAATAGTAAACAGAAAAGAGCAGCGGTAGCTATACTAATATCAGACAAAACACATTTCATATGCAAAAAAGTGATAAGAGATGCGGAAGGACATTATATATTAATAAAAGGGACGATCCTCCAGGAAGATATAATAGTTATAAATATCTATGCATCTAGCCAGGGGGCCCCAAAATATATGAGACAAACTCTGGCAAAACTGAAGGGAGAAATAGACATTTTCTACAATAATCGTTGGAGACTTCAACATCCCTCTCACATCATTAGATAGAACAACTAGACAGAAGATCAACAAGGAAACAGTGAACTTGAACAATATGATAAACAAGTTAGACCTAACAGATATATACAGAACACTGCATCCAAACTCAGCGGGTTATACATTCTTCTCAAGTGCCCATGGATCTTTCTCCAGGATAGACCACATGTTAGGTCACAATACAGCTCTCAATAAATATAAAAAGATTGAAATTATACAAAGCACCTTCTCAGATCATAATGGAATGAAACTAGAAATCAATAACAGACAGGAAAAAAGTAAATTTGCAAATATGTGGAGACTGAACAACACGCTCCTAAATATTCGCTCAGTCAAAGAAGAAATTGCAAGTGATATCAATAAATATATTGAGACAAATGAAAATGAGAACACAACATATCAAAACTTATGTGATACAGCGAAGGCAGTCTTGAGAGGGAAATTTATAGCCCTAAATGCCTATATTACTACAAAATAAAAAAATAAAAAAATAAATGAAAAAAAATGCCTATATTAAAAAACAAGAAAGAGCTAAACTCAAAGATTTAACTGAACAACTTGAGAAACTAGAAAAAGAACAGCAAACCAATCCCAAAGCAAAAATAAGGAAAGAAATAATAAAGATTAGAGTGGAAATAAATGAAAATGAGAACAAAAAAACAATAGAGAAAATCAACAAAACCAAAATCTGGTTCGAGAAATCAATAAAATTGACCAACCCCTCACTAGACTAACAAAGAAAAAAAGAGAGAAGATGCAAATAAATACAATCAGAAATGAAAGGGGGGAAATTACAAATGACCTCACAGAAATAAAAAGGATCATAAGAGGATATTATGAGAAACTATATGCCAACAAACTAGACAACCTAGATGAAATGGAAAAATTTCTAGAAACACATAACCAACCTACACTGACACAACAAGAAATACAAGAACTTAACAAACCAATCACATTTAAGGAGATTGAATCCATCATCAAAAATCTCCCAGCAAAGAAAGGTCCAGGACAAGATGGCTTCACAGGTGAATTCTACCAAGCATTTTGAAAAGAATTTACACCAATCCTGTTTAAACTCTTCCAAACAAATTGGAGAGGACGGAAAATTACCCAACACATTTTATGTAGCCAACACCACCCTGATACCAAAGCCAGATAAAGATTCCACAAGAAAAGAAAATTACAGACCAATCTCTCTCATGAACATAGATGCAAAAATTCTCAACAAAATAATTGCAAATCGAATCCAACAGCATATCAAAAGACTTATACATCTCGACCAAGTGGGATTTATTCCTGGTATGCAAGGCTGGTTCAACATAAGAAAATCAATCAATGTAATACACCACATTAACAAATTGAAGGAAAAAAAAAAAAATATGGTCATCTCAATAGATGCAGAAAAGGCTTTCGACAAAATCCAACATCCTTTTTTGATAAAAATATTTCAAAAGATAGGAATAAAAGGAACATTCCTCAATATGATAAAAGGCATATATGAAAAAGCCACAGCCAACATCATACTCAATGGGGAAAGGTTGAAAGCTTTCCCCCTACGATCAGGAACAAGACAAGGATGCCCACTGTCACCATTGTTATTCAACATTGTACTAGAAGTTCTAGCTAGGGCAATTAGACAAGACAAAAAAATTAAAGGCGTCCAAATAGGAAAAGAGAAAGTAAAACTCTCACTGTTTGCGGATGACATGGTCCTATATTTAGAAAATCCTCAAGTATCCACAACAAAGCTACTTGAACTAATAAATGAGTTCAGCAAAGTGGCAGGATATAAGATCAACACGCAAAAATCAGTAATGTTTTTGTACACTAGTTCTGAACAATTTGAGGAGGAAATCAGGAGGAAAATTCCATTTTCAATAGCAACAAAAAGACTCAAATACCTAGGAGTTAATTTAACAAAGAAGTACAGGGCCTATATGCAGAAAACTACAAAGCAATGCTAAAAGAAATTTTAAAAGACCTAAACAAATGGAAAGTCATTCCATGATCATGGATTGGAAGAAAAAATATCGTGAAGATTTCAATCTTGCCCAAACTGATTTATAGATTCAATGCAATACCAATCAAAATCCCAACAGCTTACTTTACAGAATTAGAGAAGGCAATTTCCAAATTCATCTGGAAGGGTAAGTGCACCCGAATAGCCAAAAGTATTCTAAAAAAGAAGAGCAATGTGGGAGGAATCTCACTGCCTGACCTTGAAACATATTACAGAGCTACAGTGGTCAAAACAGTATGGTACTGGCATAAAGTTAGACATATCGATCAGTGGAATTGAATTAAGAATCCAGAAGTATACCTTCACCTATACAGTCAACTTGTTTTTATTTTTCTTTTTTTTTTTTTTGTCAACTGGTTTTTGACAAACCTACGAAGCCCATGCTGATGGGAAAAAACAGTCTCTTCAACAAATGGTGTTGGGAGAACTGGATATCTTTTTTTTTTTTTTTCCAGAGTAATGGGAAGTCCAGAAATAAGAGAACTGGATATCTATAACCAAAAGAATGAAAGAGGACCCCTATCTCACCCCCTATAGAGGAATCAACTCTAAATGGATCAAGGATCTAAATATAAAAGTCAGGACCATAAAACTACTAGAAGAAAATGTAGGGAAACATCTTCAAGACCTTGTAGTAGGTGGTGGTTTCTTGGACCTTACACCCAAAGCACGTGCAACAAAAGAAAAAGTAGATAAATGGGACCTCCTCAAAATTAAACACTTTTGCACCTCACAGGACTTTGTCAGAAGGGTGAAAAGGCAGCCAACTCAATGGGAAAAAATATTTGGAAATCACATATCTGATAAGCGTTTAATATCCAGGATATATAAAGAGATGTTACAACTCGACAATAAAAAGACAAATAACCCAATTAAAAATGGGCGAAAGACTTGAATAGACATTTCTCCAAAGAAGAAATACAAATGGCAAAAAAACACATGAAGAAATGCTCAACATCACTCATGATTAGGGAAATGCAAATCAAAACTACAATGAGATATCATTTCACACCTATCAGAATGGCCACTATTAAAAAGACAGAGAACTACAAGTGTTGGAGAGGATGTGGAGAGATAGGAACACTTCTTCACTGTTGGTGGGAATGCAGGATGGTACAACCACTATGGAGGACTGTTTGGAAGTTCCTAAAGAAGTTGAATGTAGACTTGCCATGTGACCCTGCAATACCACTACTGGGTATATACCCAGAAGAACTGAGAGCAGTGACACGAACGGACATCTGCACACCGATGTTCATAGCCACCTTACTCACCATTGCCAAAAGCTGGAAACAACCCAGGTGTCCGTCAACAGATGAATGGATAAACAAACTGTGGTATATTCACGCGATGGAATATTATGCAGCTGTAAGAAGAAATGAAGTCATAAAGCATATGGCAACATGGATGAACCTGGAGGACATTATGCTGAGTGAAGCAAGCCAGACACAGAAGGACAAATACTGTATGAATGCGTTACTATGAACCAAATATATTGTGTAATATACTGTTTGATTAAAAAAAAAATTATATGTATCCATTACATTTAACTGAGAAATGTATATATTTATTCATGTTTTCTTTTTATTTTTTAATTGTTTATATTTTCAATTATTAAATGTACAAAATAAAGTTTAAAAAATGTTTAAAAAAAAAAAAAAAAAGAAAGAAAAGAGTAGCTAACCTCCTTGGAATTAGAAGATTATCAGGCAGGTACTTCATCACTCTCTGGAGTCACTATGGTCTCCCTTCTGGGCAATCTGCTGCACTTTCCTCACTGGTCAGATTCATTAGATTTGTATTTATTGAGAGCTGCATTGTGCCCTAACATGTGGTCTATGCTGTAGAAGGATCCTTGAGCACGTGAGAATGTATAACCCCTGAGTTTGGGTACAACGTTCTGTATACGTGTTGGGTCTAGCTCTTTATCATATTGTTCAAGTTCTCTGTTTCCTTGTTGATCTTCTGTCTAGTTGTTCTATCTAATGATGTGAGTGGCGTGTTGAAGTCTCCAATGATTATTGTAGAGATGTCTATTTCCCCCTCCAGTTTTGCCGGAGTTTACCTCATGTATTTTGGGGCACCCTGGTTAGGTGCGTAGATATTTATGCTTATTACATCTTCCAGGTGGATTATCCCTTTTATTAATATATAATGGCCTTCTGTATCTCTTATAACATTTTTGCATTTAAAGTCTGTTTTGTCTGCTATTAGTACAGCTACCCCCCCCCCTTTTTTTTTTGGTTACTATTTGCACGGAGTATCTTTTTCCAACCTTTCACTTTTAGCTGGTTTGTATCCGTGGGTCTAAAGTGAGTTTTTTGTAGGCAGCATATGGATGGCTCGTTTTTGTTATCCATTCTGTCAGCCTACATGTTTTGATTGGGGAGTTTAATCCATTCACATTCAATGATATTACTCTAAATGCATTATTTTCTTTCACCATTTTATTCCTTGTTTTTCATATGTCATATCTTATTTTTGTCTTTTTACTCTTTTGGTTCTCCTTTCTGCTATTCTTTCTTCTAGTTTCCCCCCAAGCTTCTTCTTTTTCTTTCAGGTTCTAAGTCTTCCTTCAATATATCCTGTAAAAGTGGATTCTTTCTTATGAACTTTCTTTGTATTTTAAACTCACCTTCATATCTGAAGGAAAATTTTGCTGGATAAACAATTCTCAGCTGGCAGTTTTTCTCTTTCAGTATCCTAATTGTATCATACAATTCTCACCTCCATAGATTCTGATGAGAACTTGGCACTAAGTCTTACTGGTCATCCCTACAAACAAAGGGGTCCCCAGGAATCTACCTCCCCAAAAAAGGGGAGAGAGAGGGACACAACCTAAGGCTGAGTCACCTTTTGACCCACAAATCTGGTCTCCAGGAGCCCTTCCAGGCTGGGTGGGGCTGTGCCATTATTTTCCTTGGGAGCAAGCTGGGACTTAAGAGATTTGGGACTAAAGAGTTCTGACCCTCTCAATCTCCTTCTCTACTAACTGGGACTGATTCTTGAGGATGAAGAGGGGGAGAGGAATTATTTCCTACCCGGGAAAAGGGAGGGGGCTGCCAGGGAAGGATAGAGAACTGTCTCTGAGAAATTATGAATTACAAGGCTCTTAGCCTCCAGGCAGGAACCTCTATCACATTGATCCAGTCCATGTTGCAGCAAACACACTCTGAACAGGCACTGAACTGAGACTGCTGCCAAAGAGTGCCATGTGCTGGCAGACCAAGGAAGTTCACATGAAGAAATTAAAGTAAATAAGTGAGAGAGGGTTTTTCCAGCTGCCCTTCGGAAGCAGGTCTGCAACCCATTACTGGGTTTTCAGAAACTAACAGGGACAATCCTAAAGACCCAGGGTGAATCAAGATTCAAAGAACAGCAGTAACACACAGCCACCAACCACTAAATCCCTATGAAAGAGAAATTTAGCATCTGAGTATACTCACCATTCTAATCAGATGCATTAACATCAGCAAAAAATTACAAACCATACTAAGAAAATGGAAGACATGGCCCAAGAAAAGGAATATATCAAAGCCCCAGGTGAAACACAGGATTTGAGACAACTAATAAACAAGATTCACACAAATTTCCAATATCAAATTAATGAGTTGAAAGAAAATATGGCTAAAGAGATAAAGGAAGTCAAGAAGACACTGAACAAGCACAAAGAAAATTTGAAAATCTGAATAGAAAACCATCACTTACAGGGGATGCTCAGTAAGACTTAGTGCCGATTTCTCATCAGAAACCATGGAGGTGAGAAGACACTGGTATGATACAATGAGGCTACTGAAAGAGAAAAACTGCCGGGAGAGAATTCTTTATCCAGTAAAACTGTCCTTCAAATATGAAGGTGAGTTTAAAATATTCACACACAAAAAAACACAAAAAACAGAAACTAAGAGAGTTTATGAAAAGAATCTACCTTTGCAGGAAATATTAAAGAAAGCCTTAGAGGTTGAAAGAAAATGGAGAGAGAGGCTTGGAGGAGAGTATGGAAAAAAGAATAACAGAAAGGATAACCAAAAGAGTAAAAAGACAGACAAAAATGAGATATGACATATGAAAACCAAAGGAAAAAAATGGTGGAAGTAAATAATGCATTTAGAGTAATATCATTGAATGTGAATGGATTAAACTCCCCAATCAAAAGATAAGGGCTGGGAAGCGGCTGTGGCTCAATCAGTAGGGCTCCCGTTTACCATATGGGAGGCCCCGGGTTCGGTTCCCGGGGCCTCCTGGTGAAGGCAAGCCCGCCCGCACGGCGTGGTTAGCTGACCCAGCAAGCACAAACAGCAAGGGGGGGATAAATGAATAAATAAATAAAATCTTTAAAAAAAAAAAAAAAAAAAAAAATATAAGGCCTGACAGATTGGATAAAAATACATGAGCCATCCATATGTTGCTTACAAAAGACTTAGGCCCAGGGATACAAACCAGCTGAAACTGAAAGGTTGGAAAAGGATCCTCCACACAAACAGCAGCCAAAAAAGAGCAGTGGTAGCTATACTAATATGGGACAAAACAGACTTTAAATGTAAAAAAGTTATAAGAGATACAGAAGGCCATTTTATGTTAATAAAAGGGACAATCCACCAGGAAGATAAAATAAGCATAAATATCTATGCACCTAACCAGATCATTCCAAAATACAGGATACAAACTCTGGCAAACTTGAAGGGAGAAATAGAGATCTCTACAGATCACTGGAGACTTAACACCCCACTCACATCATTAGAACTAGATACAAGATCAACAAGGAAACAGAGAACTTGAACAATACGATAAGCGAGCTAGTCCTAACTGACATATACAGAACGTTGCACCCAAACTCATTAGGTTATACATTCTTCTCAAGTGCCCATGGATCTTTCTCCAGGATAGACACATGTTAGGGCACAATGCAGCTCTCAATAAATATAAAACGACTGAAATGATACAAAGTACCTTCTCAGATCATAATGGAATGAAACTGGAAATCAATAATAGACAGGAAAGAGTTAAATTCGCAAATGTGTGGAGGCTAAACAACCCACTCCTAAATAATCAGTGGGTCAAGAAGAAATTGCAAGTGAAATCAGTTAATATATTGAGACAAATGAAAATAAGTACACAACTTATCAAAATTATGGGATACAGTGAAAGGAGTCTTGAGTGGGAAATTTATAGCCCTAAATGCCTATATTAAAATAGAAGAGTAAGCTAAAATCAAAGATCTAACCTAAACTGGAGAAACTAGAAAAAGAACAGCAAACCAATCCCAAAGCAAGCAGAAGGAAAGAAATAATAAAGATTCAAGTAGAAATAAATGGAGAACAAAAAAACAATAGGGAAAATCGACAAAACCAAAAGCTGGTTCTTTGATAAGATGAATAAAATTGGCAAACCCCTAGCTAAACTACCAAAGAAAAAAAGAAAGAAGATGCAAATAAATACAATCAGAAATGAAAGGGTGGAAGTTATGACTGACCCCACAGAAATAAAAAGGATCATAAGAGGTTATTATGAGAAACTGTATGCCAACAAATTAGACAACGTAGATGAAGTGGACAAATTCCTAGAAATTCAAACAACCTACACTGATGCTACAAGAAATAAAAGAACTTAACAAAACAATCACATTTAAAGAGATAGAATCCACCATTAAAAATCTCCCAGCAAAGAAAAGTCCAGGACCAGATGGCTTCATAGGTGAATTCTACCAAGTATTTTGAAAAGGATTAACACCAATCCTATTTAAACTCTTCCAAAAAATTGAAGAGGAGGGAGAATTACCCAATACATTTTACGAAGCCAACATCATGCTAATACTAAAGCTAAATAAAGATACTACAAGAAAATAAAATTACAGACCAATCTCTCTAATGAACATAGATGCAAAAATTCTCAACAGAATACTTGCAAATCGAATCTAACAACATATCAAAAGACTTATACATCATGACCAAGTGGGATTTATTCCTGGTATGCAAGGCTGGTTCAACATAAAAAAATCAATCAATGAAACGCACCACATTAACAATTTGAAGGAAAAAAAACACATGATCATTTCAATCAACAAAGAAAAGGCATTTGACAAAATCCAGCTTCCTTTCTTGGAAAAAAACACTTCAAAAGATAGAAATAGAAGGAAAATTCCTTAATATGATATAAGACAGATATAAAAACCCCACAGCCAACATCAAACTCAATGGGGAATGGTTGAAAGTTTTCCATCTAAGGTCAGGAACAAGACAAGGATACCCATTGTCACCACTGTTAATTAACATTTTACTAAAAGTTCTAGCTAGAGCAATTAGACAAGAAAAAAAATTAAAGGCATCCAAATATGAAAAGAAGATGTAAAACTATTTGCGGATGACATGATCCTATATTTGGAAAATTCTGAACTGTCTACAACAAAGCTACTTGAACTAATAACTGAGTTCAGCAAAGTGGCAGCATGCAAAATCAACACGTAAAAACCAGTGATGTTTTTGTACACTAATATTGAACAATCTGAGAAGGAAATCAGGGGAAAAACTCCATTTACAATAGCAACAAAAAGACTCAAATACCTAGGAACCAATTAAGAAGTACAGGACGTAAATGCAGAAAACTACAAAACAATGCTAAAGAAATCAACGAAGACCTAAACAAATGGAAAGATATTCTGTGTTCATGGATTAGAAGACTGAATATAATGAAGATGTCAATCCTACCCAAACTAATTTAGAGGCTCAATGCAATACCAATCAAATTCCAACAGTCTATTTTATAGAAATAGAAAAGGCAATTACTAAATTCATTTGGAAGGGAAAGTACACCCAAATAGCCAAAAGCATTCTAAAAAAGAAGAGCAACATGGGAGGAATTCACTGCCTGGCCTTGAAACATATTACAAAGGTACAGTGGTCAAAACAGCATGGTACTGGCATCAACAGACACATCGATCAGTGGAAAGAACTGAGAGTCCAGAAATAAACCCTCACCTCTATGGCCAAGTGGTTTTTTGACAAACCTACCAAGTCCATGTTCATAAACAAAACAGTCTCTTCAACAAATGGTGCTGGGAGAACCAGATATCCATTACCAAAAAATGAAAAAGGGCCGTATCACACTCCCTATACAACAATTAACTTAAAATGGATCAAAGACCTAAATATAAAAGCCAGGACCATAAAACTACTAGAAGAAAATGTAGGGAAACATCTTAAAAGACCTTGTGGTAGGTGGTGTTTTCTTAGACCAAAGCATGCCCAACAAAAGAAAAAATAGATAAATGGGACCTCCTCAAAATTAAACACTTTTACACCTCAAAGGACTTTGTGAAGGGTGAAAAGACAGCTGACTCAATGGGAAAAAATATTTGGAATTCACATGTCCGATAAGGGTTTAATATCCATGATATATAAAAAGATGTTACAACTCAACAATAAAAAGACAAATGACTCGATTAAAAAATAGGCAAAAGACTTGAATATACATTTGTCCAAAGAAGAAATACAAATGGCAAAAAAAAAAAAAAGAAAACATGAGAAAATGTTCAGCATCACTAATGATTAGGGAAATGCAAATCAAAACTACAATGAGATATCATTTCACACCTATCAGAATGGCCACTGTTAAAAAGACAGAGAACTGCAAGTGTTGGAGAGGATGTAGAGAGATAAGAACACTCATTCACTGTTGGTGGAAATGTAGAATGGTACAGCCACTATGGAAGACTGTTTGGCAGTTCCTAAGGAAGCTGAATATAGACTTGCCATGTAGCCCAGCAAACCACTACTAAGTATACACCTAGAAGAACTGAGAGCAATGACATGAACAAACACCCACATACCGATGTTCATAGTGGCATTACTCACGATTGCCAAAAGAAGGAAGCAACCAGTGAATGGATAAACAAATTATGGTGTAGTTACACAGTGGAATATTATACAGCTGTAAGAGGAAATGAAGTTGTGAAGCATATGACAACATAGATAAACCTGGAGGATATTATGTTGAGTGAAGCAGCCAGACACAAAAGGACAAATACTGTATGAACTAAATATATTGTGTAACATACTGTGTAATTCCATTTATAAAAATGTAAATAGGGAATGGATGTGGCTCAAATGGTTGGGCGTCCATCTCCCATATGGAGGCACCTGGGTTCGATCCCCAATACCTCCCGGTTAAAAAAAAAAAAAAAAAAAGAAAATATAAATCAATTTATAAAGATTTAAAAAAGGTAAAAAAAAAAAAAAAAAAAAAAAAAAAAGCAGCCACCGATTAAACACTTTGGAGAGAATGTATGGTATGTGAATATATATCAATAAAACTGCTTATAAATAAATAAATAAATGTGCAAGAATAGTCAGAAATAGCGATATATGGAAGAGGAGGCATATAGAGGTTGAAAGGTGAGGAATTTTCTTGTCTATTTTCTGTTTATTATTATTGAAATAATGAAAATGCTCTAATAATGACTGAATTGATGAATGCACAACTATGTCATTATACCAAATCCATTGATTGTATACATCGACACTTTGGATGAAATTATGTTTTATTAATATATATCAATAAAATTTATTTGTTTTTTTTAAAAAAAGATCACACCTCTAGTGGAAAAAAAAAAAATCCTGGTGCATGCTGATTTAAGAATACCAACCATTTCTTTTTAAACAGAAAAGGTCAACTCCAAACCTTAAATAAATGAAAGACAGAAGACAACTATCAGGAAAAAAAGAAATAGTAAGAGAAAAAAAAATGACAGAAGATAATTTTATCTCTGAATTAAGACTTATTTTAATATACATAATGTATAGTACTTCATATAATTTATTAATGTCATTTTTTATAGGACACTGTAATTAATTCAGTGACATCAATATTGACCTCATACAGATAAAGGATGACAACTGGGTTTCCTTGTGCACCAAGTATAAAACATGTGCTAAAAACTCATCACATACAATAGTTACAGGAGATCAACTTTCAGGTTGACTCAAGTTTACAGTAGTTGCTTCACATGGTTTTCCCTCAAGACTTGGCTGCCACCCAGTGTTGCCGTGTTTGTGCAAACGCCAGCGCTGGATTACCCAACTACCTCCTTTTGCCAGAACCACTTTTTCCTGTTTTACTGCTGCCACTGCTGGATTTGCCAGATGATTTTGAAGAGAAGAGTCTTGTCATGAACTCAGAAACATCAGGCAATTCATGGTTGGAGTTCAGCATATTCATTGACTGTTCCATCTCCTGCAGAGAGAGACAAAGCACAACAATACGAAATGTACTAGGGTCCTTCAAGTAATTTAACTTTTTAACAATTCTCATTATAGGAAGAAGGAGCAGAGCAGAACAAGTAAAAGGTACTGGTTCTGAGCAATGAGCTAATGTCACCTTTACAACATATCATTAGTAACTATGTTTTTTTTTTTTTTTTTTTTTTTTGAATTGCCTAACTACTGGAGCTTTAATAGTACTATAAGATAATTAACATTGGTAGGACTGAGTCCCTATGGCAGGCTGGAAAACTGATACGAGGCATCAAGAGGCCATTTTGTGCACTGCCACTGTGATGCCATCATGTTTCTGGATCATAATGTTCCCATTATCTGATTTAAACATACCACAGGAATATCAGTGGAATCAGAGGTTAGCTTAGCTGCTTGCTGGGCTAGAACAGATATCACCCCAGCATGCTCATCTGACAAGGTCCCACGGCAGCCCAGATTAAGTCCTTGTGAATCTGTGCAAAGGACTCCAACAATGGATGGATTCTTCATTGTGTCCTCCAAAGTCTCCTCCATTCCGCCCGCCATCCACAGACTTCTCAGCACTTACCAGTAACTATGACTATGTTTTATACTTCCTTTGTACCAAGCATTTTGGTCCATAGTAAATGCTCAATAAATGCTTGCCTAGCATTAGATTTAGCCTATGTTCATAGTTACTGGTAATTGCTTTTTTTTCTCAGTTAATTGTCTTGAGTTATAACTGTCTATTTAATATAATGATACCATTTTCTCATCTAAGAACCATCTCGTAATTTAAAAAATGACATAGCTGAGAGAGATATTTAGGAAGACATTTCCAAGCAGAGCTGAATTTAGATTACGCTCCAAATACTACAGTTTGTTCTTTTCTTTAATGAAATATTTTATCTGGATATACATGAAAATTAATCAATTGCTTTTACCATATGACTATGAAATATTAACTCTACTGCCTCCAATAAAGTGTCAATAATTTTACAAATAATTAAAGTCATTTGTAAAATCAGTATCAATTGAGACTTTCTTGCACTTATGACTAATCTATTACAAACAAATAATCTTAAAAATAAAATTCCTGAAAAAGTACAGTTAACTGAGTACAGACAAGAAAGTACAAGGAGCTCATTGGTAATGCTATACCAAATGGATAAAAAGTAAAATTGATTTTATACTGTAAGTTATACAAATAATAAAACTATCATTTTTTTTCTTGCATGTGTGCTTAGATTTTCTTGTATAAATAACAGAATGCTCCATTTCATGCACTTCAATAGGATCAACTTCTTAGAAAAAGACTGAAAAGATTTGATAATCAACTCCCAAATTTTATGTTTGCTTTTTCTTTTATCAATTTCCTGACATTTAACAGAAGCAGGAAAGTCTTTTCAGGATATTGGGCAGGTGGAGTCTAGAAATATCTTGAAGGACTCTGGCAAGTTACATATATCCCATGTTGCTTTTGGTTTCCCATCTCTTCTTTGCCTCAAACCCCCATGCAAGTTTCTTCTTTTTCCGAACAACCTGTGAATTTTCAGCAGCCTTTTTGGCTTTTACAAAGTTGTGGCAGGCAACAGCTTTGGCAATTTTTACACCAAGCTCTCGAGTAGCTAGCTGGTTGCTGAGTTCCTCGGCTTTCTCAATATTCCACTCTTCCACAGCCTGGTCTATGCGCTTTTCAAGACCTGACTTCTCAATTTTTTTCTTTTTTACAGGGGGGTCAAACCTATCATTGACTCCAAAATACTGAGTGAGCTCCTTCCACTGGGCTTCATTTGGTGAGTGTTCACTATAAGATGCTTCTTCATTCTTCAATTTATCTTTCCTGGAGCGTTTTCTTTTTTTCCTCCTGAATCTTGAGGCCAAGTTTTTCTGTTCAGAATGTTTTTTATGCAATTCTTGAAATTTATTCCACATATTTAAAGAAATTCCAGAAGGACACTCTTCATATGCATTTACATTTGCCCCTGTTTCAGTTTTTGGTCCATCTGTAGGGGAATCTGAGATTTCCAACTTTCTAGTGACCTGATCTTCTTTATCTTCCTGTAAATTAAGTCCAGAGTTTTCTACTGTGGCTTTATCTTCAGAATTCGATTCCATCTCACTTTCATTTAGGCCAGGAGGTAGCAGTCCACTCCACATCTTTCCTTCTTTTTCCGCTTGGCTGAAAGCACAACCCGGAACTCTGCAGGGCTCTCTGTAGGCAGTGCCACACTCCAAATCCCAAAACGGGAAGAATCCCTTTCGGGGCACAGGACTAAGCGCCGCAGATTCTGGTGTAGAATCTCTAGCCGGGTAGGAGCCGGCCGCCCGGCAGCCATCTTAAGATGCCGTCAACATTCCGCCTTTTTAGCCTATGTTTTCATAAAGGGCATTTTCTCTGATAATGGATAGATATGATCATATTCCTGCCATCTTATTTTATATTTTCTGCTTAAAATGCTTTCTTATTGTTTTAACTGATGTCTTTTAAGCTCACACTTTCTTTAGATGCATATAACATCTAAATACATCTTGGGAAGCGGCTGTGGCTCTATCAGTAGGGCTCCCGTTTACCATATGGGAGGCCCCGGTTCGGTTCCCGGGGCCTCCTGGTGAAGGCAAGCCCGCCCGCACGGCGTGGTTAGCTGACCCAGCGAGCACAAGCAGCAAGGGGGGGATAAATGAATAAATAAATAAAATCTTAAAAAAAAAATAAAAATAAAAATAAATAAATAAATAAATACATCTTAATTGTATATCGAGGTATCAGGAAAGCTTGGAAGGTAACTGTTGTATCTCCAAGAGTTGATTTCTAAGTCCCTTAGTACTAAATCTTCGAATACTGTATGTCTTGGATGACCTCAACGACATCATTTAAAGCAACCAACACAAATGTTACCAACAAGTTACTGGCAGAACAGGATAAGGATTTGGCACTTTAATTTTGAGTTTTTGTCTCCCCCTTATTGAACCAACAATCTGCAAGTGCTGATCCACTTTCCACTATATTAATGCAGTAACTGCTTCATTTGAATTTTATACGACCTTCCAAAGGTGTACTTAAAATTGGTATTAGTTCAGACATAAAAGAAAACAGCAAACACTATTATATATCATTTTAAATTGGACATAATTAGAGTATTAGTTTGGGCTTTCTCCCCAAAGATAGAATTTAAACATAGGTTTTCAAAGAGAAAGTGCTTTACAGATAAGTCCAGGAAAAGAAACATATAAACCTTAGAAATTTTAAAAAGTATTAAAATGACCACAAATGTTTGTGAAAAATAATTAGCTTTGGTTACAAACCAACCACCTTTCTATTATGAAAACAGCTGTTTTTGAACCTAATCAGTGATGTACCGATAAACATTTAACAAACAGCTCTCTAAGGGAAAAAAAAGCACTGATTTGTACCATTTGCCAGTTTTCATGGTGTAAACTCTGGTCACAGCTGATTTCAAGTTATCAATGAAACCAACTTGCAAAAATTCCTGAAAATTTAATAATCAACTTGTAACCCAATATGAGTCATTAAACCTAACTCAATACAGGCATAACTCATAGGTATTGTGGGTTCAGTTCCAGACCACTGCAATAAAGCAAATATCAAAATAAAGTGAGTCACAAATGTTTTGGTTTTCCAGTGCATATAAAAGTTATGTTTATGTGGTACTACAGTCTATTAAGTATGCAAAAGCATTATGTCTAAAAAACAATGTATATATCTTAATTTTAAAAAGTACTTTCTTGCTAAAAAATGCTAACCATCATCTGAGTCTTCAGAGAGCTGTAATCGTTTTGCTGGTGGAGGGTCTTGCTTCAGTATTAATGGCTGCTGACTGACCAGGGTGGTGGTTGCTGAAGGCTGGAGGGGCTGTGGCAATTTCTTAAACTAAGACAACATTGAAGTTTGCTACATCAATTGACTCTTCCCTTCACGAATGATTTCTCTGTAACATGCGATGCTACTGGACATCATTTTACCAACTGCAGAATTTCTTTCAAAATTGGAGTCAATCCTCTCAAACACTGCAGCTGCTTTATCAACTAAGTTTAGGTAATATTCTAAGTCTTTTGTTGTCATTTCAACAATGTTCACATTATCTTCACCAGGAATAAATTCTATCTAAAAAGATCACTTTCTTTGCTCATGCATAAGAAGCAATTACTCATCCAAATTTCATCATGAGATTGCAGGAATTCAGTTACATCTTCAGGATCCGCTGCTAATTCTGGTTCTCTTGCTATTTCCACCATATCTGCAGCCACTTCCTCCACTGAAGTCTTGAAGCCTGTAGCAGTTTGGCAGTTTGAAATAATTATGAATTCCAAAAACAGATATTGGATTTTGCTTGTAAACTGGTCTGTTAATCTGGGCATGATTAAGCTATGATTAGGGTGTTGACTGGGCCACATCAGTAAGGCACTGAGCCCCACCCCTTGGTGGGTGGGGAATCAAATATAAAAGGCATGGCAAAGGACAGAGTTGGAGTAGTTCTGATGTTGGAGTGTTAATGCTGGAGCCCAGGGGAGTAACGCAGAGAGGACCTCAGTCATGAGGAAGGAGAGAAGGCTCCAGGAAAAGACACGAGCCGTTCGCCTGACAGTTCACAGCTGGCCTCAGTGGCAAAGGCTAGACAGCCTCATAGTCTACAGCTGACCTTGTGGAGGAAACGCAGCCCCGGGAACAGAGGAACCCAAGAAGCCTGAACCTTGGCAAACATTGGCAGCTGCCTTGCTCCAACACATAGCAACAGACTTTGGTTCAGGAAGAAACTTATGCTTTATGGCCTGGTAACTGTAAGCTTCTACCCCAAATCAATACCCTTTATAAAAACCAACCAATTTCTGGTATTTTGCATCAGCACTCCTTTGGCTGACTAACACAAAGCCCTCAAAGTCATCCATGAGGGTTGGAATCAACTTCTTCCAAACTCTTCTTAATGTTGATATTCTGACCTCTTTTCATAAATCACAAATGTTCTTAATGACATCTAGAATGGTGACTCCTTTCCAGGTTTTCAACTGACTTTGCCCTTATCCATCAAAGGAATCACCATCATGGCAGCTATAGCCTTATGAAATGTATTTCTTAAATAATAAGACTTGAAGTCAACATGATTTCTTGATCCACAGGCTGAAGAATGGATGTTGAGTTAGCAGGCATGAAACA
This sequence comes from Tolypeutes matacus, assembly GCA_026826555.1. NCBI lineage: Eukaryota > Metazoa > Chordata > Mammalia > Cingulata > Chlamyphoridae > Tolypeutes > Tolypeutes matacus. The sequence continues at coordinate 8,039,088 of JAKSZT010054393.1, forward strand.
ACATTTATCTCATGTACATCTCCATAAGAGCTCTTGGGTGACCAGGTGCATTGTCAATGAGCAGTACTATTTTGAAAGGAATCTTTCTTTCTGAGCAGTAAGTCCCAAGAGTGGGCTTAGAATATTCAGTAAACCATGTTGTAAACAGATGTGCTGTCATCCAGGCTTTGTTGTTCCATTTATAAAGTACAGGCAGAATAGACTTAGTATAACTCTTAAGGACTCTAGGATTTTCACAACGGTAAATGAGCACTGACTTCAACTTTAAAGTTACCAGTTGTATTAGCTCCTGACAATCAGCCTGTCCTTTAAAGCTTTGAAGCTAGGCATTGACTTTTCCTCTCTAGTTATGAAAGACCTAGATGGCATCTTCTTCCAACAGAAAGATGTCTCCTCTACATTGAAAATCTGTTGTTTAGTGTAGCCATCTTCATCAATTATCTTACCTAGATCTTCTAGATAACTTGCTGCAGCTTCTATATCAGCAGTTACTGCCTCACCTTGCACTTTTGTTACAGAGACAGCTTCTTTCCTTAAATCTCATGAACCAACCTCTGCTAGCTGTAAACTTTTCTTCTGAGGCTTTCTCACCTCTTTCAGCCTTCATAGAATTGAAGAGAGTTAGGGCCTTGCTCTGGATTAGGCTTTGGCTTAAGGGAATGCTGTGGCTGGTTTGCTCTTCTATTCAGAACACTAAAACTTTCTCTGTATCAGCAATAAGGCTGTTTTGCTTTCTTATCATTCATGTGTTCACTGGAGTAGCAAATTTAATTTTCTTCAAGAACTTTTCCTTTGCGTTCACAACTTGACTAACTTGGCACAAAAGGCCTAGCTTTCAGCCTATCTTGCCTTTTGACATGCCTTCCTCACCAAGCTTTATCATTTCTAGCTTTAACTTTTGATTTAAAGTGAGAGACATGTGACTCTTCCTTTCACTTGAACACTTAGAGGCCTTTGTAGGATTATTAACTGGCCTAACTTCAATATAGTTGTGTCTCAAGGAATAGGGTGGCCCAAGAAGAGGGAGAGAGACAGGGAATGGCCAGTTGGTGGAGCAGTCAGAACACACAGAACATTTATTGGTTAAGTTCACCATCTTATATAGGCATGGTCTGTGGTGTCCCAAAACAATTACGATAGAAACATCAAAGATCACTGATCACAGACCACCATAACAGATATAATAATAATGAAAACGTTTACCAAAATTACCAAAATGTGACACAGAGACACGGAGTGAGCTCATGCTGTTGGAAAAATGGCACTGACAGACTTGCTCAATGAAGGGTTGCCATAAACCATCAATTAGTATTAAAAAAAAAAAAAAAAAATGCAGTATTTGAGAAATGCAATAAAGCAAAGGGCAATAAAATGAAGTATGTCTATGTATTTTTTTATTCCCAATATATTTTTATTAAATAATAGTGTCTACTAAAACTGCCATTGTGACTTCTGTTTCATTTTGCATACAAGAAATACTCAAAGTTTTTACTTAAAACTGAAGAGTAATAAGGATATACTTCATGATCATCTTTGTTAATAAACTAGAAAATTTATAACAAATTCTTTTAATTTATATAATATGCCCATACAAGCTTAATATAAGACACAAGACTGAGAGATAATACTTAATTTTTTCCCATCTTAAAATCAGTGCATGGTCATATAATAATGTTTAGAGTTTCAAAAAACAAGACTGAAAAAAAAAAAATTTCCCACCTTCCCAACCCACTCTTAAAAGCTTTAGACACAAACATAAGCATGCCATATAGCATGCCAATATTACTTTAAGAAACAAGAGGAGAAAAGTTTTTTAAGTGATTTGTCAAAATTCAAGATGCCAGTAGTTGGAAAATTAGAACCAGAGATATACTTTATCCCACTACAGAGAAGCAAATAACAAGCTGGTGTAAATTTCACCTTCTTATTCTGACACTTAGTCTAAACCAGGCTTATTACCTATAACCTTAAGATCATGAAATAATTATGAACCAACTCAGGGTCCCTAATAATTTAGAAATGTAAAATTATCCTAAAATTTCCCTAAAAAGAAAAGCTACTTCATCAGATCTCTAAGGTCCTCAGATCAGGACTCACTTTAGTCCTTTTCCTAAGACTAAGCTAAAAATCAAATCATCTAGATATAATTAAAAATGTCAGGAAGTAGATGTGGCTCAAGCAGGTGGGTGCCTGCCTACCACATGGGAGGTCCCAGGTTTGGCTTCCAGTGCCTCCAAAGAAGACCAGCAAGACAGCGAGCTGATGCAACGGGCTGGTGCGAAAGCTGACACAAGATGATGCAACGAGGAGACAAATGAGGAAAACACAATGAGAGACACAACAAGCAGGAAGCAGATGTGGCTCAAGCGACTGGGTGCCTCCCTCCCACATGGGAGGTCCCAGGTTTGGTTCTCGGTGTCTCCTAAAAAAAAAAAAAAAAAAAGACGACAAGCAGACAAAGAAAACTCACAACAGACAGACACAGGGAGCAGACAGCAAACACAAACAACAAGGGGAGGGGGAGAAATAAATAAATAAAATGAAATTTTAAAAAGCCAAACTTTTCTGAGTCAAAATTTCATTGTGTGAAACGAAACATTTTTCTGAACGCTTCCCGTTTTTATCCTGGATGCCATTCATTCAGATGAAATTCCAGTCCTGTGATCTCAACTACCAACCTCTCTGACTCAAACTCAAAGTAATCAAACAAAATAGCTATTCATTAAGATATCCATGCAAACTTATTCAATAAATTCAAATGTTCATTACTTGTCAAATGCTAAGGGCTAGGGGTAATTGTAATTGATATTTTTAAATGATAATTAAGAGAAAAACAATTTACAGTAACATTTAAAGCGGCCCCCTTTCATTAAACAGGAGGTGAGGAGATAGAAAGGAATCACAAATAATGTCCCCAAATCTCAATAAAAACATAGCCCTAGTTACCAGAAGGTAAGGCCCTGGAGGAACCTGGGACTTCATCCCCTTCCCAGGAAAATCCAGTAATAAGCGAATAATTACTGCTTACTGAAAGTTCCAGTCAAAGTGAGGGGAGAAGTATACCAAGGCAAGAAGGCACTAAACAGTTGGCTCTCTGACCCTACCTAGCTTCAACCAAAGTAACTTGGATAGTCTGCTGCTTCTTTCTTCTCTCCCACCCAGCCTGTTTCAAGGCTCAGCTATTTCCCTCTCCCAGGCTAGGAACTGCTAATCATTGCAGATTGTAGAGTCCTGCAAAGGAGGAGAGCATTTTAAGATTCCAGACTGACAAAACTATAATTAAATTAAATGTGTTAACATGCTCTAATAATCAAGAATTAAATTAATATGGTAATAGGTCTTGAGCCTCTGCAGAAATATACCATCAACTCTATTTTTAAAGCCATTCTATTCTAAAGTTCTTGAATCAACAACTCTTTAGAGTATTTACTATATTCAAAACTTTTCAAGGAGTAGACTTTTAATCCAATGTGACTTCTGGTGTTTCTGTCGACTGATGTCACCAACTGTTAATTGGCTTAACAGATTCAAAGATTGCATAGGTTATACTACTGACTAATCCAGAAGCAATGATGCCAAAATTAAGCAATAAAACATTTTGAAATATCATAAAACTTTCTTTTTTCTATGAAGCTTTCTCTGCCATTATAGCTTGGGCATACCTTCTAGAGAAATTAATCACCTACTATCTTAGCAAACACTTACTATTTCAGGTAGTCATTTAATGTATGTATTATTTTTCCATTAAAAAAAAAAAAAAAAACAAAACTCCTGATAGTAAGAAGAGTGTTTTATGAATCCACTTCCTACATTTAACTGGATTGTGAGTTTGTTGGTAGCAAGGATGGCCTATAATTCATTTTTGTAGTCCCAGTATCCAGAACCTAGCCACTGTATTGATAAATAAATGCTTACTGAGTGATGAAAAAGATGTCAACACATCAATATACGAAATACAACAGAGGAAACTGGAACTCAGAAAATGTTTGTTGATGGTTGTTGGATGAAGAATGAACAATGGTTTAAGAAAAAAAAAGGTCTAAAGATTTTTATATAGAAGCTAATATTTAAAAGGGGCAAAGTGGTGGCACTAAATTTGAAGCTTCTACTTGGCAATCCCACTTCCAATTGCAGAACCAGTAAGGTATTGTGGTACAGAGTTTGAAAGCCACTATTCTAATTTTTCCTTCCTGATCTATCTGAATTTCTTTTGTGTATATGAACACATAAATTGAACATGTACTCTGAAACAAGTTTTTTAAACTTGTTAAAATTAGTTTGGATTAGGTACACCAGAATTATTACACATTTCAACTATTTAAACAGGTGAAGTACAAAGAGTACAGGATAGAATATAGATATTCTACTAGATAGAATATTCTAGCTATATGAAGAGACTCAGGTCTTTATTAGGCCAAACTAATTGAATTTATTTGGTCCAAAGGAAACAGACTAATTAATTGCTAGAAACATAACATTGTACTACAACAACCTCTAGATGACTTTGGCTGGGGAACTAGGATAAAGTTGAAAAAACCCAAGCCATCTAGCCACAGTTTAAACACAGACATCAGGATATGGTTTAAAGACCAACAGCTGGGCAATTAGCTTACCCGTCTCATGTCAGGATCACTTGTGTTGACCACTTTGGGCAAAAGCACAAATATTAATAATGGAAGAACCATCATCATAACCTGTGGAAGAAATAAACATTTCAGAAAATATTTTTTCCCACTTACAGTTAATAGAACAAAAATTGCACATTATTACCAACCAACAGTGAAATTACAGACTCAAATGTTATATATAGAATAAAATTAGCAGCAACCAACTCAATTCTACTGAAACCAGTTCTGTTGACAGCAAAGTATTCCTAGAATGTAAGAGCCTTATCTAAGCATGTTTGGACTTTAGAGACACCTCACTTCTCACTGGCATCATCTATCATTTTGCAGAGTTCATCGATTTAATAAAAACAATTTGCAAACAGAGCTAACTATTGATGTTCTTCAATTTGCAGCCTGGCACTGGGATTGGTGGTCCTGATGGCCATCAGGGCTGCTCCTTCCAGATTACTTTGTGATTCTTAGAGAAAACATTCTTAGAGTGATCCTAGCACAGGTAAGACTCACTGCACAGCAGCAGCACTTCCAGCTCCTTGACAGCTCCTTCTCCTTGGTAGCAGAAACTTTCAAAAGCTGCTGGGGAACATATACTTTGTTTTCTTTCTGCTCCCATAACCAACCTTAGAGCCCAACTTCTTACACTCTGGTTTTTTTTTTTTTTTAATCTTTATTTTCCTACTATGTGTATACACAAACAATATGTATTAAGGTTATTTCTATCTACCATGGTTATGCTAGTGAATGCATAAGATAATAATAGCTAACATTTATACAGCACTTTCTGTGTGCCAGGAATAAACTCATTTAACATTCTCAACAACCCAATGAGATAGATAATATAAACCACTTTACAGATGAGGAAACTAAGGTAGAGTGGACGACTTGCCCAAGTCACACAGGAAGTGATGGAGGTAGGATTCCTATCAAATATTCTAAAAGCTATACTACATCACCCCTTTCAATAATGTACACCCTTTAGAGTCTTCAGTATACCACCGAGCAATTACTTTAGCAAATCAGTTTTGAAAAATGACCTAGAAGCCTCTAGATCTGAATACATTTCCACGGAATTATAAAAATGACAACATGGAAGATATTTCTCAATAAGCTCTGGAGTCTCATTGTTCCTATCCAATCTACCCTCCTGCTTCGTTATCCCTTATAATAGGTTCTAGGTTCTAACCGATTCCTCTCTAGAGGATGTATAGTCACCTGACCATTCTTGTTTGTGATGCAAATAGCTATCAGTAAGGAATATGATCAAAACTTAGACAATTCTAAGACAATAATTCAACTTTCAAAAATAGCAGAAAGAATGAATGAATGAAAGAAAAAAGACAGAAGACAGGATGGAGGGAGGAAGGGTCAATTTGTTTCTAAAGAATATTTTATTAGTGGTTAATTAGTAGGCATCATAACTTCAGTTTCATGATAATATCAAGTACTTAAATCACCACAGAATATCTTCTCTCTTATTTCACATGTTAAAAAAGAAGAAACCTTACTCATGCCATCAATAAAGGCCAGTTAAATAAATGATAGCACACTCATCCACAGACTAATATGCAGGTGGTATAAGGGATGGGACTCACTATTATTTTATTATTACTATTTGAATAATTATTTTATTTGAATCTTAAAACATTTCATCATAAATAAGTATTTATTCAACTTCTATTGCACATTTCAGTAACAAATCTGCAATGCAATCCTCAATATATTCTTTTCATTGCATATTCCTAAAGCTACTATTTTCCTGAAATCCATAAATTACTCACAGTTATTCCTTCATCCCACAATCTGACTTTGGCTTTCTATCTCATAGGGATAGAAAATTTTAATTGCCTGGAAGCAAATTAGGAATTAGCAAAGATGTTTTATTTTTGCCTGATACATACCATTGGGTTCATCAGAAAGTCTGTCCAGCCCCATGATTCCCTTTTAATAAAGTAAGAAGGTGGACCTGAAGATTTCATTTGGAGAGGATAGGGCAGTCTGACCACTTCTGATGTTTTGATGTAATTCACATATCTTGCTCTGATAAAGCAACAACAACAACAACAAAGGCATCAATAATTCTATTAAAAATGTTGGTAATTAAAAGAGCTATTTCCAAAATGCTTTGGCATTTAAACTTCTGACCTTGAAAATCTAATCAAAGTAGCTTTATCTGTAAGTCTAAAGTATTCAGCAAACTGCAGAGAAAAAGAATACAAGACTTGGAATCAAGAGACTTCATTCCTAATGTAGCTCTGTTATCACCAGTCCTGTAGAATTAATTCCTTATATATTCCTCTCATTATATCCAAGTTCTTTAAAAATCCTTCCACTGCTAAAATTATTTGATTATATTTAATAATGAATAATTTTATTATAAACATACAAAAATAATGGATTTTATTTTTTTGATGGTAAGATATCTGTTGTTGGGCAACTAGTTTTCAGGGCTATATACTACAGGAAACATTTATGATTCAAGAAAGCCCTGCAATGGGGGGTGAGGATGCAGAGGGGAAGAGGGAGGGGAGTTATTGCTTAATGGATACAGAATTTCTGTTTGGGGTGATGAAAAAGTTTTGGTAATGGATGGTAGTAAAGGTAGCATAATATTATGAATGTAATTAAAATCACTGAGTTGTACACATAACTCAGTGATTTTATTGATCAAATTGGGAAGAAATGAAAGTGATGAAAATAGGAAATTTTATGTTGTATATATATTTCCATGATAAAATTTTTGAAAGAAAAAGAGAAAGATAGGAAGGAAAGAAGGGAGGGAGGGAGAAAGAGAGGGAGGGAGGGAATCCTAGAAGAATGCCATATGTACAAATGTGGCAAAATATTAAAAGTTGGTGGATCTGGGTATTGGGGTGGGAGAGATAGGGGTAATGTTAGAGTTCTTTGGGTGGGGGCTGTATTATTTTTGCAACTGTCCTGTAAGTTTGAAATTATTTCAAAATTAAAATGCTAAAGAATGGGGAAAAAAGAAAAAAAGGTTGCTATTAGTAATGCTACATTTTCACCAGAGGTGCCACTAATATTAATCAAAGCACTCAGCTTTGTGCACACACATTTCATTGTTTTTTTTTTTAAAGATTTATTTTATTTATTTCTTGGATTATCCTCCCCCCCCCCGCCCTTGCTGCTTGTGCTGTGTCCATTTGCTGTGCATTTTTCTGTGTCTGCTTGTCTCCCTTTGTTGCATCAGCTCACCACACCACGCAGGCCAGGTTGCCTTCACCAGGAGGCCCTGGGAATCAAACCCCCGGCCTCCCATATGGTAAACAGGAGCCCAACCACTTGAGCCACATCTGCTTCCCTCCACCGCTTTTTGAAAACTGTCTCTATCTTTTCTATTATTTCATTCTGGAACTTCTCTTAGACGCATAGGAACTTTTGATTCTTTATTCCACATCTCTTAAATTCTCTTTTCACATTGTTTATTTCTCTGTGTTATATCCTGGGTGATTTTTTCTGATCTACTTTCCAGTTCATCATTTCTCTCTTCAGCTGCTCAACACACACATTTAGTTTTATATTTCAGTGTCTATATTTATGATAGAAGTTCTATTTTAATCTTCTTCCAAATGTCTATGATGTATTTTGGTACTATCTTATTTCTTATGGCATCTTTCTTTCATTTCTTTAAGCATTTTAAGTCTTTTTAAAATTATTTTATAGTCTTTATTCAATAAGTCTACAGTCTAAAGTTATTGGAGGTCTGTTTCATCTGTGACTCAATATATATTATTTTCCTGCATTAATTTATAAGTAGACTTTATTTATGAGTGGGTCCTCCAGAGAGGTGATGCATTTGGCCATGCCAGGATTCCAGGGATTATAACCAGGGACTATCCTGTTAATTGATCAGCTTGAAAGTTCCTGGATCAGGTACACAGTAATAAATTTCTAAGAAGGCAGACTGTGACTATCAATTTAGGGGAGATTTTTCTTCCCAAAGGTCCAGACTGGAAGTTCTGACCTTTTGCATTTTAGTGCCAAGGGTCAAAAGGGAACAAAGTTTTAGATCTAATTCTGACGTCAAGTAAGCCCAAGGCATTTTTTTAAAATGTGGCTATCCAGTTGTTCCAGCACCATTTGTTGAAAAAGACTATCCTTCCTACTGAATTATCATTCTGCCTTTGTAAAAGATCAGCTGACTGTGTTTGTGTGGATCAATCTGTGGGATCTCTATTCTGTTTCATTCATCTATTCTTTAACCAGTACCATACTGCCTTGATTACCCTAGCTTTATAGTGAGTCATGCAGTTGGAGATTGCCAGTCCTCTGATTTTGTTCTTCAGTGCTGTGTTGGCTATTCTAGGTCTTTTGCCTTTCCATACAAACTTTAGAATCAGTATGCTGATACCCACAAAATAACTTGCTGGGATTTTGATTTTGATTTGCACTGAATCTACTGACCAAATTGGGAAAAAAATGACATCTTAACAATGTTGTGTCTTCCAATCCATATGAAATATCTCTATTTATATCTTCAATTTCTTATATCAGAATTTTATAGTTTTTCTCATATAGATCTTGTACTTATTTTTAGATTTATACCTAAGGATTTCTTCTTTTCTTTTCTCTTTCTTTGGTGCTAATGTAAATGGTATTTTGTTTTTACTTTCAAACTCCTAATGTTCATTGCTAGTTGTAGGGAAGGAACTGATTTTATTTATTTATTTATTTTTTTTATTGTGGGTAAAAATCAAAATTTTCACAATACATACCAACATTTGCAAAATGATATATAAATATATATGCATATATGTGCATTTGCTTACAAAAATATTATTTATATATATATATAAATATATTTTAAGAGGTGCTGATTTTTTGTAAATTAACTTTGTGTATCAGTTATGCTTTTCCAGAAAAACACAACCAACAGGATATGTGTCTGTGTGTATATATACTGTATTAAGAGATTTATTTTAAGGAATTGGCTCACAAAATTGTGGGAGATGGCAAGTTCAAAATCTGTAGGGGAGACCAGGAGACTGGAAATTCAAAGGGAAAGTGAGACGGAATTTCTTCTCCTCTTTGATCTTCAGTTCTTTGATCTTCAGGCCTCCAAATGATTGGATGAGGCCTACCCACATCACTGAGGGTAATCTCCTTTACTTAAAGTCAACTGATTATAGATGCTAATTCTATATACAAATTACCTTTTCACCAACATCTAGGCTGGTGTTTGACCAAACAACTGGTCACTATATCCTTGCCAAGTTGACCCTAAAAAAGTAATCATCTTGGGGGTTGGATGTGGCTCAACTGTTTGGGCGTCCGTCTCCCATATGGAGAGACCCGGGTTCGTTCCCCGGGACCTCCCGGTAAAAAATAAATAAATAAAAACGGTTATACCAAAAAGTAATCATCACATATGCTAAAGAAGGAAAAAGAAAATCCTACTTTTCCAACAATAGGAAACAATTATAACAATGATGGGCAAATCCATCAATGGACTAATATGCTGCTGATATAAAGAATGAGACTACTCAATGCATGCTCCTTCTATTTGAATTATAGAATATTTACACAATACATTTTTAAAACATTTTATACATTACATTTTTAAAACTTTCAATGTAAAAAAAAAGCAAAGGAGGAAAAATTTTAGGAGTAAAACACTAACTCAAATATAAGTATTATGCTACTAGTTGAATGTATCTCTATTATATCTGCTCAGTTTTGGATCTTAACCAATCAACCTAAAAATGCTTGACACATACCAAAAAGGTCACTAATGAAATAGAATTCCTCCACTCCCAACACTTTTTTTGCAGTTGCACAACTTGTGCTTTATTAACTGCAACACACAGTAATACTGTGTTAGTTCAAACAAAGAAGAACATTCCCATTTAAAAGTCCTTCATACTTCCTGGTCAGATAAGACCAATAGTAATTGGCATGAAACAAACAAACAAATAAATAAATAAATTGTCCAACAGACTGTGACATCTACAAAATGGATTCCAACTTCAAGAGGGTTTGTACAATTACATACTCACAGCCCAAATTAGTCCAAAGTTCTTTTCACTTCAATTTCAAAGCATATGTATATCAACTTAGGAATTCTGAAATTCTTTCATCTTCTGCCAGCTCCTAATACTATGCTTTTTTTCATCGTATCATGAGACTCATTTTGAGATAAACTCCATTATGTACCTGGAATCCTAAATTTCCCAGAAATCCTAAATTTCCATTGTACACTAAATATTCCAGAAAAGAAGTACAGAAATGTCTTGATCAAAGAAATATCAAATACATACTAAGCGGGAAGCGGCTGTGGCTCAATCAGTAGGGCTCCCGTTTACCATATGGGAGGCCCCGGGTTCGGTTCCCGGGGCCTCCTGGTGAGGGCAGGTCCGCTCGCGCGGCGTGGTTGGCTGACCCAGCGAGCACAAGCAGCAAAGGGGGGATAAATGAATAAATAAAAATAAAAAATAAAAAAATCTTTAAAAAAAAAAAAATAATACATACTAAGAGAGAGTATCAAAATATCCCAGTGAAAAGCAGGTGATGAATAGTGTTTCCAATTAAGAAAAGGTTACATATCTCCAACTTCAATTTAAAAGGCTATGAAAATGTGGAGCCCAAGTTACTTACTTCATAAAACCCTTACTCCTTGTATTTAAGCACTTATACATGCTATTGCAACTGCTTCATCCTCTCTTCTGCTGTACCTTAAGAATTTTTCAGGAAAGAATCATATAAGTCCTGCCTGCTATTATGTCCTTAAAGTCAAACACAACCTCTGGCCATAATAATTGCTCAATCAATATTTATTGAATAAATGAAACCAATTAGTATAATAATAAAAAAAGGATTGATGTTACAGAAAAACATATCTCAACTAGAACTTTCATAGTGCTTTTGCTCTCATAGTAAATAATCTTACCTCTTCTCTGTATAATTGTATTTGAAATTTTAGAACACATTTTTAACCAGAGCAGGAGGAAGCTCAGCTTTACAATTTTATCAATGTTCAGAATAAAACAATACAAAGGTGTTTTATATGTTTTAAGGAATAGCTGTAGTTTAAGTAAGAATTTTTTCAACCTTAACTATAAATTCTAAAAGGAATATATAATGAGGTATTCAGTAGCCTAGCCTCTGGTAAAATTTAAATCAGGCACCCTCACCTCATTTTTCCTTTTGAAGTGATGTCCACTCGGACAGGATCAAACTTGTAAGCTGGAGATACAACTTCCACTACATAAGATCCAGAAGGTATATCATGAACCACAAAACTACCATCTGTCCTAGAAAAATAAAAATAATATTTAGTCACTTCTGATCAACAGTTTATTCTTCACTGATGTTTTAAATCACAATGTATTAATTCCCAAGTCAACTCCAATAAAAATGACATTAAAAGTCATATAGCGGCGGGGGCGGATGTGGCTCAAATGGTTGGGCGTCCGTCTGCCATATGGAGGGACCTGGGTTCGATCCCCGGGACCTCCTGGTAAAAAATAAATAAATAAATATTTAAAAAAATAAAAAATAAAAAGTCATATAGCGGGGAGCGGCTGTGGCTCAAGCGGTTGAGCGCCTGCCTCTCACACGGGAGGTCCTGGGTTCAGTTCTCTGTGTGTACGGAAAAAACAAACAAACAAAAAGCAAATAAACGAAGAAACAACTTAGGGGAGCTGATGTGGCTCAGTGGTTGAGCACTGGCTTCCCACATACAAGGTCCTGGGTTCAATCCCCAGCCCCAGTATTCAAAAAAATAATAATAAAAGTCATATATAGGCAATATAAGGCTCTAGCAAATTTCTAAAGTAGATTACAGGTTACCAGGAGCTGGAGATGGGGGAAGGGGGAGAGAGAGTTATTACTCAATGGGTGCAGAGCTTCTATTTGAAGTGATGAAAAAGTTCTGATAATGGATACTGGAAAAAGTAGCACAATATTGTTAATGTAATTAATACAATTGAATTGTACATGTGAAAGTTGTTTTTTTAAAATGTGGGTGGAGACCCACACGATAACCAACAAAATATTAAATTCTCATCCTGGGGAGTCCTGCTATATGTTCTCAAAGAGGGGGGAAAGAATCTCTTAGAATACACAGGCAGGGCCTAATAAAAGAAAACAGACCAATATGCTAAGCCCTCGATATTAATGCTTGTACTTATGAAACTCATTCTTGTAAAATTGAAATTTAGCCTAATAATATCGATGGCCTAAGAGTTACCCCTGAAAACCTCCTTATTACTCAAATGTGGCTCTCTCTAAGTCAAACTCAGCAAATAAACTCACTACCTTCCTCCCACCCTCGACCCCCAGCATAGGACATGACTCCTGGGGAGGAGCTAACCAACAATGCATTTGGAAAAAGACTTTGACCAAAAGGGGGATTTCAAAGTGAGTCAGGAGTTCATTCCAGAGGTTACCCTTTTGCACATCTCAGGAGGATCTCACTAACTGCCACAGTAAGCAATGTCTCAAAGAGGGGTTCTAGAGACATCCAGACACTATAGGCAAGGCAAACAACCCCATGAAATCAGCACCCCATTGGTGGGCCTTACCTTGGAAAAGATAACCTATCTCCTCCAATGTAACAGAATTAGACTCATGTACAATTTCCCTACACATAATTCTCCTGTCCCTTTTATTTGAAAAATTAAAATATATAATCACTATAATTATCACTATACCCGTTAAATATATTTCCAGAGACTTAAATCTTTGGTCTGTTCATATGCCGGTTGAACCCGGAATCTCAGCAAGTTGTGGCTAATATCTACTCTCTAGGTCATTGGACTTGTCCAGGACAACCAACAAAATGATGATGATAGACAACCCCTATCCCAAAAAAACAGAGAATCTACAACTGCAAGCAAAACAGTTCCTTCCTTTGGCCTCATGGGCTCTAATCTCCCTCTCAATGAGAAGCAGACTGAGCATCACTATCCCCAAATCCTCAATACTGAGGAATGAACAAACATAAAGGGGGGAGGGGAGGGTGTAACCATGTCAGAGTAGACTTATTATTATTGTAGTTACAGAAAAACTTATAACATTGTTATAAAGATAGTGGTTACCAGAGGTTCTGAGGGGAGGGGGAAGAATAGGTGGAACATAGGGCATTTTTAGGGCACTGGAATTGTTCTGCATGATATCACAATGACACATACAGACCATTATACATTTTGTCAAAACCTATAAAAAATTGTATGGTGCAAACTGTAAACAATAATGTGAACTATAGACCATGGTGAGTAGCAATGGGTCAATATTTGTTCATCAATTTTAACAAATGTACCACATTAACATAAAATGTTATTAATAGGGGGAAATATGGGAGGGGGAGGGGGGTATATGGAAATCCCCCATACTTTTAACTTTTCTGTAATCTAAAAAAATTTTTTTAGAAGTTTATTATATGAAGAAAAATGTCATTGGCCAAGAGTTGTCCCACACTTCAGCTTCCATAATTACACTGAATGAGTTCTGAAAATAACCCAGACCACTCCAGAGCACCAGAGACCCCTTGACATAGAAAGTATTTCTATTCCTTCTGTGCTATAGAGATGATCAATGGCAGGAGCACAGTTTCTATTATGAAGCCATGTTCTCATTTCCTATGAAAGGAAACTACCAATATACATTACTACTACACTATCAGGGTTCTAATTTTGCCAATTCCATCTAACAATTTACTACTAAAAAAGGTATTTTGTTCTAGTTTTAATCTGCATTTTGTTTTCTTTCCTTTCTTTTTTTTTTTACAAATAATAAAAGGTATTTAAGCACCTTTTATTCCACTTGTTATTTAAATAGTTCCCACATACTTTGGTTACTTTTTACATATGTAGAAGTTTAAAATGTTTATGTAGTTAAAACCATCCATCTTTTCCTTTCTGATTTCTTTTAAACCTTCTAGACTTAAAAAACCATCTCATCAAAAGCAGATAATTTCATTGTATTCTAAGTTTTAAAAATTTTCCCTTCATTTAAAAAAAATTCATAGATCTTAATTAGTTTTGAAAATAAGAACTTGCTACTCTGAGGAAAAAAGAAGTTTCAGTTCAAGAAAACAAACTGGTCTAAAGGCTCAATTCATTAGAGAATTCCCAGAAAAATAATGATATGTTAAAAATCATGCTTCCTAGAGAGACTGACAGGTGTGTGTGTGTGTTCTGGAGTAATGAAAATGATCTAATATTGACTGAAGTGATGAATGCACAACTCTGTGATTATACCAAATGCCACTGACTGTACACTTTAAATGAGTTGTATGGTTTATGAATACATTTCAATAAAATTGATTATAAAATTTTAAAGTAAATCATGCTTCTTAGATCATCAGACTCACACTTAAAGGAATAATCAATACTGACCACAGAAAGAGGAAAAGGTACTCCTTGCTACTTCAAAGTTCACACTAAACAGAAACTAAAGTAAACATCAAATTCACTTATTCCTGCTCTTTGCCCAAGAAAACTGGATTGTTTGGATATATACATAGGCTCCTTTGCCCTCTAGCTTCCAGTTAGGTTTGGCCAATGGGGAACCTCTGCAGACTGGAGGGAAGGAAAAAAATAAGGTTACTATATTTTCCCCTTAGCTCTTTCCCAGGGGAGGGGCAGTCATTTCTGGCTAGCTGTGCTGAGGGATAGCTCCTCTTCAAGCAGCCTTTTCTTCCTTTTTAGGGTCCATTAACCTCCACTTCTCCTCTTCCCTTCAGGCTCAGAGGTATAATCCTTAGGCTGTAAGCACCAAGGTACTGTACAATCCGATTGTTTCCCTACACCCTGACCACAATGTTTAATCTTTTTATTAAACTCTCCTGGAATTATTCTAATTGAAGTATGCCATGCTTGCTACTGGGTCCCTGAATAAAGTAAATTCAAAACATTTTTCTAGGTCCAGGGAAAAAATGAATTAAACTGATGACTATGCAACACAAATGATATCAAAACTAACTGCCTAAGCAGCAACAAATATTCTCTCATCAACTATATCAAATGTGTCACAACAATGTAAGGTGTTGGTGGTGGGGCAATGTATGGGAATCCTTATGGTATACATAATTGTTTTGTAAACTCACAACTTCTCACATGGAAGAAAACAAACAAACAAACAAACAAAAAACCTAAGTACAGGGGTTCTTTACAAGGGGTCTGTGAGCTTGAACTGAAATTCAAAAAAAAAAACATTATTCTAACAAATGTACAACATTGTGATTGTACTAAAACCCATTGATTATACACTTTGGACAGAAAAGCCAGAAACAGCAGCTATGTACAGTGGGGGAAGCATAGTGAGATTGAAAGGTGAGGAATTTTCTTGTTTGTCTGTTTTTTATTTATTATTATTATTGCTGAAATAATGAAAATGTTCTAATAATGATTAAAGTAATGATGTAATTATAGCAAATACCAGTGATTGTACACTTTGGATGAATTGTATGTTTATTCATATGTATCAATAAAATTGATTTGTTAAAAAAAACATTATCCTTGTGGGGATGTGTTGGTGCGGGTGTGATATATTTATTAAATAATATACAGTATAGTGTGGACTTAGAAAGGGGTCCGTGATTTTCACCTGACTGGCAAAGGAGTCTGTGAAACGAAAAAGGTTAAGAACCTGTGCCTAAGTGCCTAAAGAAAATATAAATACATGTTTTACTCTTAGGTAAATATTTTACTTTAGTAAGATAATGTGTATATACATATATTTTTTAATTGACTTTATTTTCTTTTTGGTGTAAGGGACAGAGAGACAAAGAAGCCAAAACAAAAACTGAGAGTTACTAGCCCCTGAGGCCAGGAACGGCACCCATCCCCCACTCTCAAGGTGAACAGCCTGGCTAAAACCCATGACTCACAGCAGCCAACTAGGAGGGGAAGAGAAGGGAGGGTGCAGCACAGGGCAGAGAGTGGTTTCTCTTCAGTGAGTTTGGCCAGCAGAGCCCCATTTGAATCTCCGCTCTGACCAGACCAGAATGATAGGCAAGTGAACGACGAAAAAGACATCTCCATGATAAGATTCGTCAAAAAGTGCCATCTGCTTGTAGGCCAAAGAACTGCAGGAAGAAAAAACGCTTTTTGGAATCTCTCATCCCAGACCCCTTGGATATGATCTGCACCCCATTAATGGGTCCGTGGCCCATTTTGATAATTTAGTTGAGCAATGTCAAAATAAATTGAACCAAAAATAAAAGAAGCCATGAAACAAACCATGAGGCAATAAAGAGAAATTGGCCATCAGAGTAAATTCACTGACATGAGATGCCTAGACATCAGGAAAAAATTACAAGCCATACTAAGAAACAGGAAGAATGGCCCAGCCAAAGGAAAAAAACAAAAATCTCGACAAGATACAGGATTTAAGACATCTTATCAATGATAATCACACAAAACACCTAAATCAACTCAAGGAGTTGAAGGAAAATATGACTAAAGAGATAAAGGATATTAAGAAGACACTGCATGAGCATAAAAAACAATTGAAAACCTGCAAAGAGTAACAGAGCTTATGGGAATGAAAGACACAATGGATGAGACTGAAAATACATTAAAGGCATACAACAGCAGATTTGAAATGGCAGAAGAATGAATAAGTAAAATTGAGAACAGAACATCTGAACTTGAAAAGAGAAAACAAACAGAAAAGAATGCAAAAAATTGAACAGGGTCTCAGGGAATTGAATGACAACATGAAACACACAAAAATTCGCATTACTGGCATCCCAGAATGAGAAGAGAATGGAAAGGGGGCAGAAAGAATATTTGAGGAAATAATGCCCGAAAACTTCCAACTCTTATGAAAGACATAAACATAAATATCTAAGAAGAACAATGTATGCCAAACAGAATAATTCTGAATAGACTTCTCTGAGAAACCTACAATTCAGAATGACAAATACCAGAGGTAAAGAGAAGATTCTGAAAGCAGCAAGAAAAAAGCAATGCATCACCTACAAGGGAACCTCAGTAAGACTAAGTGCCAATCTCTCATCAGAAAAAAAGTAGTATGATGTATTTAAGGTAATGAAAGAGAAGACCTGCCAGCCAAGAATTCTTTATCTGGCAAAAATGTCCTTCAAAAATGATCATGAGTTTAAAGTCCTCACAAACAAAAACTTAGAGAGTATGTTACCAAAGACCAGATTTATAAGAGATACTAAAGATACTATAGCGTGAAAGGAAAAAACAAGGGCAAGAGAATGGAGGAGAGGGTAGAAATGAAGATTAATAGTAATAGTAACTTAAAGGGTAAAAAGACAGACAACAGCAAGATATGACAATGGAAAGTCAAAGGATAAAATGGACAAAGTAAGTAATGCCTTTATTTTTATTTATTTTATTATTATTATTTTTTATTTTACTGGAAGGTCCCGGGAATTGAACCCAGGTCCCTCCATATGGGAGACGGACGCCCAACCATTTGAGCCACATCTGCCCCCCTAATGCCTTTATAATAATAACATTGAATGTTAATGGACTGAATTCCCCAAAAGACAAACTGACCGAATGGATGAAAAAAATTGAGCCATCTATATGCTGTCGACAAGAGACTCACCTCAGATGTAAGGACACAACCAGGTTGAAAGTGAAAAGTTGGAAAAATATATTCCATGCAAATAGTAACCAAAAAAGATAGAGTAGTGATACTAATATCAGACGAAATAGATTTCAAATGCAAGGCTGTTATAAGGGATGAAGACGGTCATTAAGTACTAAAAAAAGGGGCACTTCACCAAGAAGAAATAACTATAACCTAGGTGCCCCAAGATGCATGAGGCACACTTTGGCAAAACTGAAGGGAGAAACAGATGTCTCTACAATAGTAGTTAGAGACTTCAATACATCACTCTCAGTATTAAATAAAACATCTGGACAGAGGATAAATAAGGAAACAGAGAGACTGAATAATATGATAAATGAACTACATCTAACAGACATTTATAGAGTATAACACCCCAAAACAGAAAGCTATACATTCTTCTCAAGAGCTCATGGGTCACAACACAGGTCTCAAATAAATTTATAAAGACTGAAATTATACGAAACACTTTGATCATACTGGAATGAAGCTGGAAATCAATAACAAAGGGAAAAAGGGAAAATTCAGAAATATGTGGAGATTAAACAAAATACTCTTAAATAATTAGTGGGTTAAAGAAGAAATTGCAAAGAAATCGGTAAATATATTGCGATGAATGAAAACAAGAACACAACATATCAAAACCTACGGGACACAACAATGGCAGTGCTGAGAGGGAAATTTATAGCCCTCAATACTTACATTAGGGAAACGGATGTGGCTCAAGTGATTGGGCTCCCGTCTACCATATAGGAGGTCCAGGGTTCGATTCCCAGGGCCTCCTGGTTAAAGGCAAGCCGGCCCATGCAATGAGCTGGCCCACATAAAGTGCTGGTCCATGCAGGAGTGCCGGCCCACGCAGAGAGCTGGCGCAGCAAGATGACACAACAAAAAGAGACACAGAGGAGAGACAAATAGATGCAGCAGACCAGGAGGAGATTGAATGCAAGAGATTGAATCATGCCTCTCTCCCACTCCGGAAGGTCCCAGGTTCAGTTCCTGGTGCCACCTAAAGAGAAGACAAGAAGGCACAGAAGAACACACAGAGAGCAGACAGCGGGCGCAAAACAACAGGGAGGGGGGTAGGGAGAAATAAATAACAATAAATTAAAAAAAAAAAAAACATTAAAAAAGAAGGAAGAGCTAAAATTGAAGACCTAACTACACATCTAAAGGAACTAGAAAAAGAACAGCAAACTAATCCCATACCAAGCTACTAATCCCATACCAAGCTACTAATCCCATACCAAGCTAAAGGAAAGAAATAATAAAGATCAGGGCAGAAAAAAAATGAAATTGAGAACAACAAAAAAAACAATACAGAGAATTAACAAAAGTAAACGTTGATTCTTTGAGAAGATCAATAAAATTGACAAACCCTTAGCTAGAAAAAAAGATGCAAATAAATAAAAATCAGAAATGAGAGGGGCGATATTACCACTGACCCTGCAGATATAAGAGACCCTAAAAGGATACTATGAACAACTGTATGACAACAAATTAGACAGTTTAGACAAAATGGAAAAATTCCTAGAAATACTTGAACAACCTACAATGACCCTAGAAGAAACAGACTTCAACAAAGCAATCTCAAGTAAAGAGATTGAAACAGTCATCAAAAACCTCCCAAAGAAAAAACAAAAAAATAGAATTAAAAAAAAAAAAACAACCTCCCAAAGATGAAAAGCCCTGGCTTCACAGCTGACTTCTGCCAATCATTCAAAGACTATATAAAACAGGGGGTTTTAACAGGGGGTTTTAACAACGGGTCCGTGAGATTGAATTGAAATTCAAAAAAACATTATTTTTGTGGGGATGTGTTAGTGCAGGTATGATATATTTATTAAGTAATACACAGTATAGTATGAATTTAGTAAGGGGTCTGTGGTTTTCACCTAACTGGCAAAGGGGTCTGTGGAACAAAAAAGGTTAAGAACCCCTGATCTAAAAATCAATCTTGCTCAGGCTCTTCCAAAAAAAACTGAATAGGAAGGAATGCTACCAAACTCATTTTATGAAGTCAACATCACCCTAATACCAAAACCAGATAAATATATAAGAAAAAAGAAAACTACAGACGAATTTTTCTATTTAATATAGATGCAAAAATCCTCAACAAAATACTTGTAAACCCAATGCACAAGTATATTTAAAAACGTATACACCATGATCACATGGATTTTATTCCAGGTATGCAATGGCAGTTCAACATAAGAAAATCAATTAGTGTAATAAGCCACATTAATAAATTGAAGAAGAAAAATCACATGATCCTCTCGATTGATACAGAAAAGGCATCTGACAAAATACAGCATCCTTTCTTGATAAAAACACTCCAAAAGACAGGACTAGAAGAAAGCTTTCTTAACATGGTAAAGTGCACATATGACAAACCAACAGCTAGCATTGTACTCAATGACGAAAGACTGAAAGCTTTCTCACTGAGATCGGGCACAAGTCAAGGATGCCCACTGTCAACACTGTTATTGAATATTGTGCTAGAAGTTCTAGATAGAGCAATTAGGCAAGGAAAAGAAGAAGTAAAACTGTTGCTATTCACTGATGATATGATTCTCTATCTAGAAAATCTTGAAAAAATCCACGACAAATCTACTAGAACTAATATATGAGTTCGGCAAAGTGGTGGGTTGCAAGGTTAATAGGCAAAATTCAGTAGCATTTCTATACACTACTGATGAGCAATCTGAGGAGAAAATCATTTTAAAAATTCCATTTGTAATAGCGACTAAAAGAATCAACTATTTAGGAATAAACTTAACCAAAGACATAAAGGAACTGTATTCAGAAAACTACAAAACATTGCTAAAAGAAACCAAAAAGACCTTAATAAATGGAAGGACATTCTGTGTTCATGGATTGGAAGATGTCAATTCTACCCAAACTGATTTACAGATTCATCACAATCCCAATAAAAATCTCAACAGCCTTTTATGCAGAAATGGAAAAGCCAAATATCAATTTTTTTTTGAATAGGCAAGGGGCCTCAAATAGCCAAAAATGTCTTCAAAGTGAAGAATGAAGTTGGAGGACTCATCACTTCCTGACTTTAAAGCATATTACTTAGCTACAGTGGTAATAACAGCATGACATAAAGATAGAAATATTGACCAATGGAACCAAATTGAGAACTCAGAAATATGTGGAAACCACATATCCAGTAAGGGTTTGATATCCATGTTATATTAAAAGATCATACAACTCAATGATAAAAAGACAAGCAACCCAATTAAAAATTGGGGAAAAGGTCTGAATAGACATTTCTCCAAAGACGAAATACAAATGGCCTAAAAGCACATGAAAAAATGTTCAACAACAACAACAAAAAGTTCAACATCACTAGCTATTAGGGAAATGCAGATTAAAACTATAAGGAGATACTATTTCACACCTTATAGAGTGGGCATCATCAAAAAAAAAAAAAAAAAAAAAAACAGAAAACTAACAGTCCTGGAGAGGATGTGGAAAAATAGGAATACTCCTTCACTGTTGGTGGGAATGTAGAACGGTGCAGTCTCTGTGGAAAATAATCTGCTGGTACTTCAAGAAGCTGAATATAGAACTGCCTTATGATCCAGCAATCCCATTACTAGGAATATATTTGGAAGAACTGAAAGCAAGGACATGAAGTGACAATTGCACACCAATGTTCATAGCATCATTATTCACAATTGCTAAAAGATGGAACTATCCCAAGTGTCCATCGACCAAAGAATGGATCAACAAAATGTGGTACATACATACAATGGAATATTGTACAGCTGTAAGAAGAAATGAAGTCAGAATGCAAACGACAACATAGATTAACCCCAAGGATATTATGTTGAGTGAAATAAACCACACACAAAAGGACAAATATTGTATGGTCTCACTAATATGAACTTTTTAAAAAAAGATTTATTTAGTTATTTATCCCCGCCCCTCCATTGTTTTGTGCTCACTGTCTGCTCTCTGTGTATTCTTCTGTGTCTGCTTGTCTTCTCTTTAGGTGGCACCGGAAACCGATCCCGGGACCTTCCGGAGTGGAAAGAGGCTGCCCAATCTCTTGCACCACCTCAGCTCCCCAATCTGCTGCATCTCTCATTGTCTCTCTTCTGTGTCTCTTTTTGTTGTGTCATCTTGCTGCATCAGCTCTCCGCGCGGGCCAGCACTCCTGCGTGGGCCAGCACTCTGTGCAGGCCAGCTTGCTTTTCACCAGGAGGCCCAGGGAATCGAACCCTGGACCTCTTATATGGTAGATGGGAGCCCAATCACTTGAGCCACATCCGCTTCCCAATATGAATTAAATACAACGAGTAAACACACGGAGGTAATCTCTAGAGTATAGGATACTAGGAAATAGATTGTGGGTTGAAACGGGAAGCTGATGCTAAATATGTAGAATGTTTAATAAGGGGGATTGTAAATGTGAGGAAAGGGACAGAGTTGATGGTAACACATTATAGTGAATATAATGGGATAGTATAGGGAGGTTAATAACAATTGAGAAAAAGCTAGAGGATAATCTAGGGACTATATAACATGGTGTTTTCAGTGGTAGATGATGATTGTGGTTGAAAATACAAACACAAGAATGTTCCTCTCTTACCAGGTGTTAAGAATATAGAGATACATGAAAAAATATAACTATTGTAACATATATGATAGTTAACAGTAGTATTGTAATATTTTACAGCAATGGCAAAAAAGATACTATATCAATGCTAAGGGTCAATAATGGGGGTGTATAAGGGGGTGTCAGATTTTTCCTTTTGGAGTAATGAAAACATTCTGAAGTGGACTGAGTTGATGACAGCACATCTCTGTGATGAAACTGAGAGCCACAGAGGGTACACTCTGGATGGAATGTACAAGGCAGGGGACTATAAAACACAGGGAACCCAATGGTGAATGATGGAATGTGGTTAACAGTAGAAATATGAGAACATTTTCTCATGAACCACAATAAATATACAGTACTAACATATGGTGTATTAATCAGCCAAAGGGGTGCTGACGCAAAGTACCAAAAACCTGTTGGCTTTTATAAAGGGTATTTATTTGGGGTAAAAGCTTACAGTTATAAGGCTCTAAAGAATCCAACTCACGGTTGCTCTCTCAACAAAGTCAGTTGCCACATGTTGAAGAAAGATGGTTGCTGATCTCTGCCTGGTCTCTCCTTTCCCTCCAGGCTTCCAGTCCTCTCTGCATAGGGCTCATGTCTTTCCAGGCTTTTATATCAGCTGCAAACTATCAAGCGAATGGCTCATCTCTCTCTGGGGACCCAGGATAAAAAAATGACAGAGCTCTCTCTGCCTTGTGTCTTCTTGAGTGAGTGTCTGTTCATACCAGCCCACAAAGGGGCCGAGGACTCAATCTGAGTTATGTCTACTGATGTGGATGAATCAAAGCCCTAATCTAAAGAGGTAATTTAATTAAGACATGTCAGCTGAATCTAATGCATTCAAAGGGTATCACACCCAGAGGAATAGATTAGTTTACAAGCATAATCTTTCTCTTTCTGGGATTCACAAATAACCTCAAACTGCCACCCATGGTATTAATATAGGATGGTTTGTGGGAATAATACACCAAATATGATCTATGGACTATAGATAGCAGTAATATTATGAAGATGTTCTTTCATCAATTGTAATTAATGTGTCACAACAATGTAAGGTGTTGGTGGAGGGGCAATCCATGGGAATCCTGTATGGTATGCATGATTGTTTTATAAACTCACAATTTCTAAAGGAAAAAAAAAAAAAAAAAACACCAATGAACTATGACTCCATATCATGCTATTATTAAATACAGAAACTAACAAATGCTTGTGAGCATGCAGAGAAATAGGAACCCTTATACACTGCAGGTGGCACTATAGAATGGTACAGATGCTGTTGAAAACAGCTCGGTAGTTCCTCAAAAATTTAAACACAGATTTACCATGTGACCCATCAATTCCACTCTTAGGTTTATACCCCCAAAGAACTGAAAGCAGAGACTCAACCACATAGTTGTATATAAATATTCACAGCAGCATTATTCACAACAGCCAAAAGGCGGAAACAATCCAAATGAAAGATAAATGGATAAACAAAACGCAGTACATTCAAACAATGGAATACTATTCAGCCATAAAAACAAATGAAGTTCTGATGCATGCTACAACATGGATGAACCTTAAAAACATTCTGGGGAGCAGATGTAGCTCAAGTGGTTGACCACATGCTTCCCATGCGCAAGGTCCTGGGTTAAAAAAAAAGACCAAAAAACCCCACATTATGCTAAGTGAAATAAGCTAGAAAAAAAAGGACAAAGGACAAATACTGTATGATTATACTTATATGAAATATCTAGAATAAGAAAATTCACAGATACAGAAGTGGATCACCAGGGACTAGGGGAAGGGGAAATGAGAGTTATTGCTTAAAGGGTAAAGCGTTTCTGTTTTGGGTGATGGAAATTTTCAGTAGTGAAGGTGGTGATGGTAGCACAACATTGAAAAATGCCACTGAATTATATACTTAAAAATCGCTAAAATGGCATTTTATGATACATATTTTATCACAATATATATTATCACAATTTTATGATATATATTTTATTACAATAATGTACTCTACAATGTAAAAGCTTTGTTGGATACTGATTTGAAAGAACAAATACATAAAAGCATTTTGAGATAACTGGGAAAACATAAAAATAGACTGGGTATTAGGTATTAAGGAATTATTTATTTTGTTTAATCAATATGGTAAAGTGGATATTTTTTAAAAAGCTCTTATCTGTGATTTGTAATAATGCTTTTATGGATGAAGATATATTTAGTCTATATATCTCATTTTATTATTTTTTAATTATTATAATATTTTAAAATATTTCAGAAAAAAATCTAAGGTGCAGAAGAGACATGAAATAAAACAATAGATTGTGATGGGTACTTAAGCAATTCTGTTTAGTGTATGTCTAGAAATTACCATCATAAAAAGTTCCCAAAAAGTACAAGGCATAATTTTAATACATCAAAAAAATTAAGAACTATGTAAATGTCCAATAACAGAGGACTAGGTAAATAAATAGAGATTTATGTGCACAGTGATGATAGCAAGAAGTGGCACGGGGAATCCTTAGCCACAACTCCCCACATCTACATTAGCCAACCCCCAAGCCACCTCCAATAAGCATAAATATAAGTAAAAATCGTGTGCTAGTTATTCAAAACCAGATACAAGACAAATTACCTACTCCTTTCCAACAAGACTGCCACCATAATCTCCTCATATTAATTTTCAATCAGCCTTTCTACATACAAATGGAATATGAAATGGTATCAAAGCTATTAACAAAATATTAAGTGAAAAGAGATTACAAGGTACTATACACCATATTTTACCATTAAAAAAATCCTTGTTCATAGCAGCTATGTACACCAGGCAAGGCATAGAGAGATTGAGAGGTGATGAGTTTTGTTCATTATTATATTATTGGAATAATGAAAGTGTTCTGGGAGTGACTGGGGTGATGAATGCACAAACATGTGATTACACCGAATACCAATGATTGTACTTTTTGGATGGATTTATGCTTTATTAATATGTATCAATAAAATTGAAAAGAGAAAGCTTAAGAAAAGAAAAATATGAATGTACAAAATAAGTGAGAGAAACGGAAATGAAATAGCAGCAATGTATGGCAGGGGAAGCTTAGAGAGACTGAGAGGTGAATATTAAGGGTACAGGTTTTTGTTTGTCTGAGTTTTTTGTTTATTATTACTATTAATATTGGAATAATGAAAATACCCTAATAATGACTGAATTGATGAATACTCAAATATGTTGTTATACCAAATACCATTGATTGTATACTTTGGATTGACAGTATGCTTTATTAGTATGTATCAATAAAACTGATTTTTAAAAATTCTTGTTCATATGACTTTTTTAAAAGTCTGGGAAAAGATACAATAAAATGTTAAGGGCTATTATCTTTACTTTCTTGTTTATCTTCTCTTCAGCATACACATTATTTATATATTATTTCAAAATAAAAATAAGTGCTTCTTAAAAGAACTGTTTGCTACAGAAAAGAAAAGCCAAATTGTCAATTAAGGCTAATTTTCCAAAGCTTAATGAGAGCTTTATCATTAAATATCATTAATGAGGGTGGATCCTAAGGAATACCCTAATGCTAGATTACTAATGACAAAGTATTAAGATAATGATTGTAAATTTCCTGTAATTATTAATTTAGGTTGGTATTCTCATTCAAGGGCACCTGGATGATCTGAACAAATATGTAAACAAGAACACTTAAATGTCTGTATTTAAGTTGTATGGCTTTTAGATACTACTTGCTGGTGGACAAGCCCACAAAAAATGTTCCATTCTTAAATCTTCTCTTTCAATTATCCATTTCACTTTCCAAGCAGCAATGGCAAGATTTAAAATATCATATTTGAACTCAGATATCTGAAAGCAGTCTGCTGCAAAACTTGAGTGCTAAAAAAATTCACCACGTCTTTTAAAATAGGCTGAAATACCATTTCTACTAATATCTGGAAAGGACAGAAGCAATGCAGAGAAACCTTAGTCTCCCGTTAATGCCAAGTGTGATGCTGCAAATTCCTCAATGAATTCAAATGTAAAAAAGAACAATCCCACCTCCAGCAAAAAAAAGAGAAGAGAAGAGAAGAGAAGAGAAGAGAAGAGAAGAGAAGAGAAGAGAAGAGAAGAAAGAAAGAAAGAAAGAAAGAAAGAAAGAAAGAAAGAAAGAAAGAAGGAAAGAAAGGAAAGAAAGGGAGAGAGAGAGAAAGAGAGAGAGAAAGAGAGAGAGAAAGAGAGAGAGAGAGAAAGAGAGAGAGAGAGGGAGGGAGGGAGGGAGGGAG